>CM076579.1:146207693-146807693 GCA_034641835.2 Pinus albicaulis | reverse complement strand
TGTATTACACTCATTCATTGTCGTGATTCCATGTATATCCTCCTATATGTCACACCCCAATCGAGAGAAATGATAAATCTAATTTAAAAAACATGTACCTCCAATATGTTTACCTATCTCTAATTTTAAAAAAATTTAAATACTAAAATATAATATATAAATAGTTATTTAATAAATATAAACTATATTTCATCCACAAATCATTAAATGTTCCATCCTCTAAATTATAGTTCCCTCATATTCTATGAGAAAATAATATAAAATTATATAGTAATTAAAGTAAAATGGAATTAGAGTATAATCGTAACGTGTTTTTTTTAATTAAGTAAAGTGTGTTAGAATGTGTAACTCCTACTTGTCCAGTTGTGACTCTCTATGAATAGAGTCTGTTCCTATTTCCTAGGTTAGCTAAAACTAGTTTCCTTATTTGGTGTGAGGTTGAGATATTCCCTCAACCAACTTATTGTACGTCCAAGATAGATTTCCTATCTTGAGACTAATACATGTATAAATGTGTGTAATATATTTGATTAATATATAGTTTTGCATATTAAAGATTTATTTTGGTATCAGAGCTTTGAGGACTTAATGTCTTCGATTTGTTTGGGTATTGGAGTGAGAGCTCCGCTTTCGAAACCCAGGATTGGCACATCGTAAGGCCGGACCAAGAAGCCTGTGTGAGTGGTATTTTTCGCTCCTGAGACAGCGTATTATTGAGTTGAGTGCATTTTTTGTTTGGTTGTGATCGCTGTACTCGCTGAGTGAATCTGCTGTAGGCGCTGACTGTCCCCTCCTTCATAAACATTAATCGGATCTAGTTGCAGTCGTTTGTTAGAACGTGAAGCCTGCTGCGCGTGTCCTGCGTTGGTTTGGGCACGAAAACGACCTGAATCTGCCAGCGTAGGGTTTGTGACCATAGAGCTTCATCTGCCAGCGCGGGGTTTGTGAACCTCTAGCCTACTATTCATGTCAGCGAGTGGAGTTTTTTTTTGGATGATTGCGTGCGGATTGACCTCATAGGCCCGCTGCATATATTAACACCGGTTAAGTTTTATATACCAGCCCTCTCTAAGCGCGTGAAGTATTCATTTAAGTTTTTTTTTATACCAGCCCTCTCTACATCCTTTTAAATGCATTGTCTTGTTGTTCAAATGAGTGGAGCAGATAAATGATTTCAGTGAGCTTTGTCTCACGTTTCTCTGTTGTGCTTTGTCGGAGCAATTAAGAGCTTGGACCTCGGCCCTTCCTGGGCTGAGGGAAACAAGAGTATATATTTCATTTGTTTTTTGTCGATTGGTTTGGGTGGACTGGTGCGGTGAGTGGTTGTGGTAACTAGGGGATTGGCATCGCCAACACTCCTGCTGCGTTGACTGCGTGGAGCACTCCTGCAGCGAATAATCTGAGAATCTCTCCCACAGTGAAATATTTGACTTTCCCATAGCTCTGAGAGGTGGGAAATGACTAAATCATTTTCTGCAGCAACTACAATATTCAGAAGGAAGTATTGACATCCCAGATCTTGTTGAAATGGGTTTAGAAGAATAGCTGTTGGACCCTGGATGCCATTACATGATCTCATTCTTAGATTGCTTATCCGGTGAGCCTGATTTGTGGCTGCATGTACTGCGTACTGAGTGCAGCGGATCTGAGCTTGGAGAAAACTCATCCGTGAGGATCAAATCGGTTCTCGAGTTTTGTGGGGCGGTTGTCAAAGTATAGCAGCAAATCTGCTCTGCTCGAGATCGAGGATCGACACTGCCCGTGAGGAAGGAATGCTCTGAAATGTGCAGAGGAGCATGCCAATCAGTCGAATGCTATTGGACTACGAGGATTGGGATTGTAAGACGATTTCTTTGCATGTGAAAAGCCTCTCACACGACTATGCAGCTGCAAGAAGACTTGTTTCCTAGAGATATGTTGGAGCGCTACTATAGTCGCAGCCTCACCGCCTGAGTATCAATTCGAACATAGATCACTTCTTATAAATTTCGCTCAAAGGTTTTCTTGCTAGCTCTGTTATTGCTGCTTGAGCGTATTCCTTCAAGGGGAGTTTCGAGTCTTCTGGTCGCAGAGATTTAGCTGGCCGTGGATGTTTTTTTTTCGATTTCTTATTTTGCCGAATCAGAATTCAAAAGATCTGTATTCATTAGTATCACCAGGCAGATAAAATATGTCCCTGGAGGTCACACAAATCCTTCTTGATGCACAATCTGTTGATGGTGTTGTTCAGAAGCATGCAGAAGAGAATCTGAGGCAGTTCCAAGATCGTAATCTTCCGGCCTTTCTCATATCCCTATCTGGTGAACTAGAAAATAATGATAAGCATAGTGAGGAGATCACATTTGGTGAAAAATCCAGACTAGGACGAAGACATTGGAAATGAGGCACATCAGTGAGCTTTTGGGAATTGACACGTGATATGCAAACGAAATGCGTCTTTGTAGCAAGTTGAAAGCATGATTGTTTGCGTATTTTTCATAAAAGAAATATGTCATGATGGAAGTATTTTGGAACTGAAATTAATATACATATTGAGATTAGTCACCTCAATATCAAGTTATTTTTTTTAGAATTGACTACTGTAACAAATGAGAGGTTAAAGATGGAGTTCCAAATTTTTAATTGACAAACACAAAGATGCCCAAGATGTGACAATTTCAAAATATGATGTAAAGGAGTAGCGGCAACATTTAAAGGATGATGAACAAAAAAAGTGAAAGTTTCTTTTGTGTGAGTTTTTTGGAATAGACTCAATAGCATGTTGTATAATGAGTCACTCAGTTGAGTGGTAAGCAAGTCTAGGATGGTTTTGGAGTGGTCATTGTATGTACCTGATAACTCCAAGAGTTGGAGTATGTAAGCCTTGTAAAGGCATGTGTATCCCCGTAAAAGTTCGTGGTAATCTCAAAACCACTTTGTAACTACAGGTTCATGGTCAGCCAGAAACCAATTTGTAGTGTCAGTTTGTGGTCAGCTAGAAACCACGTATAATAGTGAAGCAGACTGGAAACAGTTCTGTGTCAGTGTTTGCCACTGATGAAAGAAGAGCATGGTTACAGGTCATCCGATAAAACCCACGTTGGAGGGGGATCTGTAGATACAGGTACATGTATGTAGTGATAATGGTTGACAGAACCATGTATACAAAGGACATCTTACAAGACCAGCGGTTGCAGCGGTTGGTACCCATACATTCCGGTGGATGGTTGCTCCTTTATATGGACGTCGACATATCCTTTTTGTTATGTTTTACCACAACTAGATTTTGTGAAGTGATATCGAGACAAGTAGTCATTAAGGGGGTGTGTTAGAATGTGTAATTCCTACTTGTCCAGTTGTTACTCTCTATGAATAGAGTCTGTTCCTATTTCCTAGGTTAGCTAAAACTAGTTTCCTTATTTGGTGTGAGGTTGAGATATTCTCTCAACCAACTTATTGTAAGTCCAAGATAGATTTCCTATCTTGAGACTAATACATGTATAAATGTGTGTAATCTATTTGATTAATATATAGTTTTGCATATTAAAGATTTATTTAAGTGATTATGAAAAATAATTTTTTTAAAAGAAAATGATATTTTTTATAATTTTTACAAAGTGATTATTTAAATTATAAAGGGAAGGTTATTTTTTTAAAGTAGATTTTTATTTATAAAGTTTAATTTATACAATTTCTTAAGTTTAAATAGAATATACAATTTTTTAAGATTAAATGACTATTCTATTTCGGATATATGGATGTTGTTTTATTTCTTGTTTTACACTTTACATGGTTGCATATTGCATATTAATCTAATCTAACTCATTAGGTTTCACTCTATAACTAATTTATATTAATTCTTCACAAAATGTCCCAAGATACAATAGCATTGTATTCTTTCCTGATCATTATTTAATAAGATTGTATTTTTTCCTAATCATTACTTAACATGGTTATTCATAAATGTCCCAAAAATATATATATATTTTTTATATTTAAAAAATGTAAAAATTCCAAATTTATTTGTAAATTTATGTTTATACACATTTGTTATAAAGATGAATAACATATAACTAATGAATTTAAAAATAAATAGAAAAAATTCACATCTTATCTTATCTTTCTTTTCTATTCATTTTAAATAGAATAACTTGGATAATGGGTTTATTAAAGGACCCATATGACTATACAACTAACAAATACATGTAAGAACTTATAAAGTCTCCTTATTTGTTTATCAAGAAACCAAAAGTTATTGCCTAAGTGAAAATTAACCAATAATTTATATTCTATTATTTTATTTATTTTAAATATAATAAACATATTTATCTATACTTTATAAGTGAATTATTAACATTTTAATCAATATTTTATTAAATATTACCATATGATATTTATATTTATTGTTACTATAATTTTAATGTCTTTTTATTCGTCAAACATCAATATAATTTCCAGTGTATTATCACACCTCAACCCATTGATTCTAATCTGAATAATCAATATATATATATATATTTTGTATGAGCATTGCTCATTTATTCTAACCTCAACGATGAAAATTACCTAAATAAAACTATGATATTTTATAATTCTAAACAACTACTCTTAATTGGGTTCAAAAATATGAATATGAAATATATACAAACTCTTTACCTTGCAATAATAAATGGATTGAGTTTTCATGTCTAATCCCTCTTAAAATGGGTTGAGTTTTCATGACTAATCCCTCTTAGAATTTAAACTTGAAATGTAATAAAAGCTAAATTCTACTTGAACCACCTTATAGAGTTTTAATTTAAAATACATTACTTATCATTTTGTTCATAAATATTTATTATTTTAATTTTAACATTAGTCACATTTTTATCCTTTTTATTCATATACTAATAAATAAATATATAAGTTCTACTCATAAATACTACCACTTTAATTTTATGTACCATGATCACAATTTTAAATACATTATACACAACTATGAGCTTGGATGTAAATATACTAGTAAATAAATATATAAGTTATATATATAAATACTACCATTTTTCTTTACTTTTATGTACCAGGATCACAATTTTAAATGCCGTAGTCTTTCCGGGCAACATTTTGGCTCAAAATCCGACAAGGATTTTTAAAAAATCCAGCAAAGATTTTATCAGAATCATGTTTACAGTTGTTAAACTTTAGTATTTTGAGTCCCCTAAGGGTTTTTGATAGTGTTGAATCCATTTCCACTGTCAAAAATGGATTCCAAACACTCCAACTACCTGATTTCTTGAATTTTAGTTGCCCGGATTCCGACAAAAAACTGTCGTCCGGGCTCCATTTTAAATACATTATACACAACTGTGAGCTTGGATGTAATAAAGTGAAAACGTGATGGATGTAATTACAATTTAAAAATGTGAAATTTATTTAATTTATGATTTTAATTAATATGTGAATATGTATACCTTTAGAGGTTCGTTTAAAGGGAATTTAGTTTGACCTCTTTAAAGAATGCCTACTAAAAAGTGTAGTGTGACCTCCTCCGCCACGAATCGTTATTACATTATTTATCCGATTCCCCACATCCTGTTATCGAAGAATCCTATGATTGAAACTGCAGCTATTTTAATGCAAGGGGGCGGGCGGCCCCAATTGTTGACCGTGTCACCTCATAATGTCTACCACACGTTTCCAAAAATTTTATTATTTTTTGCGAAGAGAATATGACACGAGATGGTTTATCAAATTTAAAATTTTAAAATAATGCGGTATATAATAAAAAATAGGAACGAAAATATTTAAGAATATTATTACCTTTTCCATGAATCAATAGCGAGACTAAAAGATGTTTTTCTCTAAATCTTTCTCATCTGGTTTTATGTATATATATATAATTTAATTTTTGTAGGTTAGAACTAGCACACCGGTAGCACAACGGTATTAATAAATGTGGTTGATATAAAAATTACACATACAATTATATTAGTAAATATAACTGTAAAAAATGGATATGCTTTAATAATATAATAATATAAATTTAATATTAATCATAATATTCATAATCATATTAATAAATATATAATAATAATTAAATATTATTATAATCATTTTAAAAACATTATTGTTATCACTAAATAATTATTACTAAGATTATCATTAAAAATTAATATTACTATTATTATTAATTAATAATACTATTAAATATTAGTAAATCTTAAATAATTAAAAAATCTTAAATAGTATAATAATTATGAAATAATTAAACCAGATAAAATAATAATATTAAATAATTGAAAAACTCTTAAATAATTTAATAATATTTAATAATTAAATAATAATTATTATTATTTAATGATTTTTTTATTAAATAATAATAATAATAATTACAAAATAATAATAATAATTAATTAATTTTTATTTTATAAAAAATAATTACTACATTTATTTATTATTATTATTATTATTTATTAAAAAATATAAATATTATTTTTTTCCTAGTTTATATTAATCATAAAAGTTGAAGATCGGACATATGAATTTTTATTAAAGCATAACTCATTTTCCCGACCTTCTGATTTCCGATTTTCGTCTTTACCCGATTACGTTGTAGGTTGGAGTGAGGGTGATCTACGCACCTAAGTTGCATGTGGTATCATCATGACTTCTGACTACCAGACTATCTTTTGCTCCGACTAGGAATAAAATTTTATTTATTATTAGTTTGTGTGCTAAGCATCTTTTTCTTTTAGTTTTCTTTTTTTATTATAATATAAGTCGGAAATTGCATTCGCTTCCATTTCAATAAAATATTCCCCGACCTTCGATAATCCAACCTCACTTCGATTATTGCATGAAAACGGTTGAAATGTCTCCTCATTTTTATGACAAATTAATATCTATCATGGGAATTTATTTTTCTAATCCCTAGGGTTAAAATAAAATTTAGTTAGTTTCCTCCTTTTCACTTTCTATTTTGCAATATTTTCTTCATACCATGTTTACATTGTTTGTGTGAAAATTAATAAACCCAAGAGATCAATAAATTCAAACAATCAATAAGCCCAACAGATCAATATTAAAAATCCAAAGGATAATAAACCCAAGAAATTTGTATTATAAACCTAAGAGGTTATAAACTTAAGTCATTAATAAACTCAAGGTATTAATATTAAAAACTCAAAGGATAATAAGCCCAAAGAATTTGTATTATAAACTCGAGGAATCATAAACCCAAGAGATTTAAATAAAACCCTAGAATAAATATTATAAACCTTATGAAAAATATTATATCCTAGAAATATGAACTCTTTGATTAATAAACCCAAGGTATTGATATCATAAATTCAAAGGACTAATAAACCAAAGGGAATATTATTAAACACAACGAATTAATGTTAGAAACCCAATGGATATAACCCTAAGGTAAATATTATAAACCCTAATATTAATATTATAAATCTGAGGATTAACACTTTAAACCTAAGCAACTAATAAACCCAAGGGATCAATATTAAAAACCCTAGGGATAATAAACCCAAGGAATTTTTATTATAAACTTAGTGCATTATAAAACCAAGAGATTTATATTAAACCCATGGATTAATATTATAAACCTTATGAATAATATTATATGCATGGAATATCAACCCTTACATTGATAAACCCGAGTGAATAATATTAAATAGAAGGAGTTAATATTATAACCCCAAGGGATATAAACTTGAAGGTAAATATTATAAACCTTAAAATGAACATTAAAGTCAAGGGATTATAAACCCAAGAGAAGAACATTCACCTTATGATAAATATTAAACCATAGGATTATAAACCCTAAGATTAATATTATAAATCTTAGGATTAATATTCTAAACACAAAAAATTAATACTATAAATCCAACGAATTAATAAACCAAAGGGATTAATATTATAAACTCCTTGGATTATAAACCAAGGGGAATAATTTTAAACACAAGGGACAAATATTATAAACCTAAGAGATTGATAAATCCAATGGCTTAATATTAAAACCTTTTCGGATTGATAAATCCAATGCATTAATAAACCCGAGTGATCGATATTAAACCCTAAGAAAAATATTATAAACCCTAATACTACAAATGATAAATCTAATATTAAACTTTAATATTAATAAAAAAGGTACTAAAATTTGTCATAATGCGACGATGGGACCATGGTTGATCATGATTTTCATAATGTGACGTTTGACTAAAAAATAATCATTGTCACAATGTGACCATGATTATTGGCCATGTTTGACCATGGTTGACCATTATTGAACATCGTTGGAAATGGTTGATTTTCATATTGAGACAATATTTGTCACAATGCGTCGTTCGACCATAGTTGACCATGCTTGACCATGATTGATTTTATCATTGAGAAAATGTTTATGAAAATGCAACATTGGACCATCGTTCACCATGGTTCACCATCATTAACCATGGTTCACCATGGTTGATATCCATATTGAAAATATTTGTCACACTCTGATGTTGGACCATGGTTGACCATGGATGACCGTGGTTGTCACAATGCAACATTTGGCCATGAGATAATCTTTGTGACAATGTGTCCCTAGTTATTTACCATCAATGACCATGCTTAACCATGGTTGACCATGATTTATCTTCATATTGAGAAATTTTTGTGAGAATGCCACGTTCGACCATGGTTTACCATGGCTAGCGATGGCTGACAATGCTTGACCACGGTTGAATATGGTTGACAATGTTTGACCATGGTTGATTTTAAGATCGAGTCAATGTTTGTCACAACCTGACATCGGACCATGCTTGACAATGATTGAGCAAGATTGACCATGGTTGGTCATCATTGATTTTCATATTGAGGCAATCTTTGTCAAAATGTAACATTTGACCATTCTTTACTATGCTTTACCATGATTGAACATGGTTCACCATGGTTGACCATGGTAATTGACAATGGTCTTCATAGGACTACAACAACCACATTTTTTGTATATAAAAAAAGGGGGAGCCTACATAAAAAAAAAATCTTAATTTTTCCATTCTTTTTGTAAACAGTTATTTATTTAAAAATAATAATAATAACATAAAATGTCTAAAAAAAAAAATCAAAATAAAATATGAAAGTTGGAGGTCGGATCCATGAATATCGTGAAAACATAATTCATCTTCCTAACCTTTCGACCTCTGACTATAGCAAGGTCGGGCTTAATATTGCAACATAATAAAATGACTTTATGAACAACCGACTTTCTGACTCCCAAATTTCGTCTTTTCCTGACTATGTTGTATGTCGAAGTCGAGGTCGTTCGCGCCACTAAGTTGTATATAATATCATCCCGACATCCGACTACCCGACTGCTTTCTGCTCCGAGTAGGACTAAAATATTATTAGTATTGGTTTGCGTCCTAAGAATATATATATATTTTTTTTTCTTTCATTTTTCATAAAACATGTCAGAAATTTCAATCTCTTACATTTCAATAAAATGATCCCCGAACTTCGATAATCCGAACTCACCTCGATTTTCACCTAAAAATAAGTGAAACATATCATCAATTTTATGAAAAATTAATAGCTATCATGGGGAATTTATTATTGTTGGTCTCAAGGGTTAAAAAAAAATAGTTGGTTTCCTCCTTTGTGATTTATTTTACAATTGGTTCTTCACACCCTATTTAAAATGATTATCTGAAACTTCTTTATGATTACAAAGAAAGAAGTTGAAATTCACTCAAGCGATTGTAATTTGTAGTAAAAACACACTCTAATAAATAATTCAACTAGTATATTTGATATTCGTTATAGAAATTTGAATTATTTTTATTTGTTTTTTTATGAAATAAAATGGGAAAGAAAGGTGAAACTACCGCATCAAAGAAAGTTGTTCAACAGATTAAGGAACAACTAAAGGGAGCTGAAAATCCACAACTAAAATATCACAATCTCATCCCATCTCTGATTTATAACACAAAATTCAAACCTGATCCAAGTGGATATTGATGGCCACCCACTTATTCAAACTATACCTCTAGTTAGTTTCATCAGTTTCCTTGTTTATAGAAACATTTACTATTTTTAGTATTTTTCTCAGGTCCTAGACTTTCATAACAATTTTGAACCCCTAAATGGAATTTTTTTTAAGTTTGTCGTGGAAAATCTTGTATTAATCAGAGATATATTTTCAATGATATATCATATGTGCTAAATAGGGATAATATGACAAAGTTATGACCCTGGAAATTTGGCTGCCGAACTAACCCCAATGGGGACCAGAAACTCTTGGTCTTCCATCTCCTAGTGCTAGGGTTTTGGTTGTTTAGGGTTTTCCCATGTTGTTCAATAATTGAAAGGCCCTTGAGATTCATTGTAACACATTTCAGAGGCATGTATAGACCACATCACTTCTTAGGGATAAGCTACCATCGTCAGAGCTATTTTATTTCCATTTTGTCTATAAGTTTATTTCAGTTATTTGATAATAATGAAATGAATTATATTTTTTTTTGCATATCTGCATTTACGTTTATTTACATATTTTATTATGTTCCTGCATAAATCCAGATCAATTGTATCAGAGCAGGCTACTCTTTCTTGATCTTTCTTTTCATGTCCCCTATAAGATCAAGGTATAAGGAGTTATGGTTCGATCTAGTTGAACCTTTGCCAGATCAGTCTCACACACCGCGAGGGCCTCCCATGGCGGAGGAAAAAAATATGAGGGAGTAGGAGATCCTATCAAAATATGCCTCGAGGAGGCCCTGTAGAAGGAAATGAATGCAGTGATGGATAACTTCCCCCAAATCATTCGACGACTACCCACCGATGACACATCTTCATCCAATAGCCACTATGGAAATGCAAATCCTTTTAATGTACAATTTAAAATTGACATTCCCATATTTTAGGGCCAAGTATATGCAGATGTCATAGATAGATGGCTGAATCTATTAGAAGGATTTTTTTCGATCCATGACTTTTCCAATTGGTAAAATATTACTTCTTCACTACTCAAAGCCACCCCTCGATGTCAAGGACTAGTGGGAAACCTACTGTGAGAAAAAGGATGAGGGGAATCCTCTATGTTCTCGCCTGCACCCACTTTGAATACTTTCCTAGACATCATCAAGGATGTAATACCCCACATTTTCAGTTATTATGTTTTAAGTTAATTATGATAGATAACACAAATACTATGTGGACTTATGAAACAATTACAATGTTGGAAGAATTGTTATTTTTTATATAATATTGACTGAATAAAATTCATACAAAAAAATGAAAATACAGAGTATTTAGAGATCCAAACTTATAACCTATGAGGATAGGATAGAATTTCATACTTTCCAAAATCTATAAAAAAATTTCCTTTGGAGAGAAATAAAATTGAAAAAAAAATAGATGGAATAAAATATCCAAGGATACCCTAGTAAAGAGGAAATTTCACTGAGAAGAGGCAAGAAAAGAATTGTTATAGTAAGAAATATTTAAAGAAGAAAAAAACAAAAAAATTGTGAAAATAAACAAAATTAAAGACTAGGCTATGGGAAACAGTAGCCCAGAATAACAGGATGTCGTTATGGAAACTTGATGGGGAAAGTTGGCATAAAAATGTCTTCACCAATATGACAAGGGGTTGTCTGTACTAGGGAAAGGAAATATCTCTACTCGAGGGAGAGCTCTGAGGAGAAGCTCATGGATGGGAGGAAAATCATCTTTACAATTGGTATGTGGCATCTATAAAGATCAATATTCATTTTATGTCATACTATTGACTAGTTTATATCAGGCATACATAAATTTTTAATATTAAATTATGTTTTATATTAGTAAGGAATGAAGATTGTTCTCTATACTGTATATGTAGGAATCCGTACTGGTTAAACCTTTAATGATTTGGAGGGAGTACTAATTTGTATCCTTGTAATGCAAGCCTAGTATTGTGTGTGTACCCTAAATTTTTAACTTAGTTTCTGTATAGTATTGGTGATAATTTAGTACAATTCAACACATCAGTATCGAATACAAGGTCGAGAAAACCTTATGAAGTTCTAGAGAGCGGGCATATGATTATACATGGATTCCTAGAAATGCAATTAGAAGGAAGGAATATCTTAATATGAGTGTTAAATATAAACTGGCATCATTCCTAGATTATGATAACAGAATTTCTTCTATCATCATTTTATAAATAAAAAGAATGAAATTGATAGAAAAATATAGTCATTATATTACTGGAGTTAATATAGATTATTGTTAAATTTCTAATATTATTATCAGTTGTACTATGGTAAGGGTAATCTTTCAGATTAGTATAAATACCGTTTTTGGAGTTAGAATACTCCATTTATTTTGTATTTATACACTAATTAACAAAGGTTACGAATTCATAAAATAATTCCAAATCTAGTAATTACAAATGGATGGGTTTTCATTGTATGTTACTACGACATTTTCAGAATATTTAAGCCAAAATAAATATTACGATAGAAAATTTATATTATACAAGTCAAGGAGAAATTGAGAACGTAGTATCTATTATTAACATCACACATATTCATAATGATACTCTTTTTCCCTATTATCCTAAGAGTAAGGTGAAAATAAACATTTAAACTATATAAAATATGCTTAGTAGGATAAGGATGAAGGGCACCACCTGTTCTCATTTTAGTGCCTAAACTAGGCTATAAATGGCCAACACATATCAACAAATTTTCCTATTAAATTCAATAACTGAAATTTTATTTTAGGAGGAAAGGTATTAATTAAAAGGAAATTTAAATGGAAAGACTAAAGATTTTCTCAGTATTACAAACAACAGAAAAAAAATTTAAAAAAAATAATAATAATAAAATACATAAATACAAATAAGTAAATAAATAAATAAAGATATGGACAACTCGTTTAAGAAAATTAATGAATAAAGTCACAGACTTCAAATAATTTATGTACAGTATGATTTCCATATACGTCGATGAAGAAATTCCATAGTAATCTCACAAGGATAAAACTTACGAAATTTGAAGTCATACAGCAATATCAGAAGAGTAAATTCATATTTCACGCATAAATCTAAGGGTATGATGAAAATTAGTATTTTATAAAGAAATAGATAATAAAAACACAACTAGAGTATTATTTTCATAGTCTTATAAAGATTGAACCGTCTCTTTTAATGTACATGGTCACCATCATTTTATGAAGTCCAATATATACAAACAATTTTACAATCGAGCACCCTAGTCATTTGGGGCTTAACGTTGAAATTACAATATATGAGCCATCAGTAGAAATGCTCATGAACAGAAGTACATAAGTCATTTTCCATTGCGGAACCTTGAAAATATAGGGGAATACCAACCTAGATGTAGGAAAACCAATATTAGTAGAAGCTATGCATTAATCTAGACGAAAATTCTAATATGGAAAGGTTCGGTTGGAACTTCATAAATTCCACCACATCCCTGTTAAAAATCGAGATTTTACATAGATAAAGGAAAATAAAAACCTCAAAAACTCGGAAGGACGAAAAATTACCTTGGCTTAAAGCCTTGATGAGCTGAACGAATATTGAAATTTGTGCACATAAACATAATGGTATTATACGTGGAATAAGGGTTGAGTAGTGGTACTCACTATACTATAAAAACCACAAAAAAAAATAAAACAAACATAAATTTTAAACAAAGTAAATGTAGAGCTATTACCTGAAGGAAGGACTGTTGCAGCAAAACTCTGAAGTTGGCTCACTTTCAAAGTTCTTCCATTTATAAATATATCAATGCAAAAATCTCAAACCGAGTACCCTAACCTACTTTTTAGAAACAGAGAAAGTGAGAACAATGTTTACCTGACACAGCTAGGGGAGGAGAATTTGTTTCAACCTTTGTCTTTCAAGAAAAAGTTAGAGAATTAAACCAAGAAAATGTAGTAAATGTGAATTCCAAATAAGAGCCAGGAAAAAGGGGCATACTTGGTCTATGAAGCACAAAATCATGCCCCAAACAAATAACATATGTAAATTTTAAAATCACCAGAAGAAGAGGAATTATTGTGTCAGAAATACATAAATTTTTAAACCATATTGAGATAGAAACAAAATCCTCAATCTTCCTTCAAAACCATGTTGGAAGGAAGGAAGCTTTATCCTCGTCCGTACACCATAGCATCATGGACGGAGATTTAAAGATAGAGTAAAGTAATGAAGTCAATAAAACCCTGGTAAATTCCTCTCCCCAGTTCCCCTTAACGAGTATTTTGATGAATATGGGGGTCGAGGTCGTACCTATAAACCTGATTTTAGGGATTTTTATATATTTTGAATGATCAAAATAAGAAGAACCAATTCATACACCTGCAAACTAGGAAAACAAGAGAAAATGATAATTGTACTAAAGTATTCATGGAGATTGACCTGTCTGGAAATGGGAAAGAAAAAAAAGGAAGAATGCAACCCATTGTAGTTGCAGCAAATATGAGGGATTACCTGTCTGCAACCCCTCCAATGAATTATCACCAACAAGTTGTAGCATATTTATTTCAGGTATGCCACATAGTAACAACCCATCGAAATCATAACATTAGAGGCAATAAAAGGGTTAGGGTTATGATGAGGGATTACCTGTCCCCAACCCCTCCAAGGAATTATCACCCACGAGTTGTAGCATATTGATTTTAGGTATGGCGCACGATAACAACCCATCGAAATCACAACAATAGAGGTAGTAAAAGGTTTAGGGTTATGATGAAGACCCCTGCATAATGTATTACCCAACGAACAATGCATTAACATAAGTTATAGAGCAAACATATGAGAATTTCATTAGCCAAAGGGTATTATCAGAAATTTCCTCAGCCTCCCATGATAATAAGTCTATATACCTATGCGTGAGGGTAAGGAAGTTACATTGGCAGTGTGTAGACAAGTTCCATAAGGATGGGTAAGTGGCAGGGAATACTCTTCATCCACATTGGTCATAAACCTATGTCAAATAATCAAAAAACATAGGAAAGGATAGGGTATAGTCTTAGGGTTGAGGTATTTAAGCGTACACCATAGATCTTCTATGAAAATATCTCCACCATTCACTCCAGTGCCTCGAGATCTGTGGAAGCAACGTGAAGGGAGGAGGAGCTCATATGGCTTCGTACAACTGGCAGCTAGAGAGTTGAAGTCACCAATAAGGGGCAGAATGATATCATAAGTATATATCAGACATTGTAATTCATGCAAAGAAATTAAAAAACCATATTAAATAAAAATTTGGGGCAGAAATATATCTAAAGCCCATTCAAATCATTGTTAAATCAAATGTTTTGGGCACAAATGTAGTTAAATCCCATTTAGGCATAGGTATGAATTAAAGTATTAGGGTCACATTAATAAGGGTATAATAAATAGGGATCTCCAAATACCAAAAGGATTAATTAGTGAGAGTGTAAAGATATTGACGAAGGTAAACAAATGAAGCTCCAATTCCTTGATGTAGTGCCTTAACCCGGTCACCTTTGCATACTCCACATGAGGCAAGCCCCTAAGCTTGCAATAGAGCTATAGGAACACCATGGTGGCCCTAAAAATGATTACATGTTGTATCAGAGCCCAAGTTAAAATACTAGGCTTATTGGCCTTAATGCTTGAAGCTTCTATTCTCTAGAAATTTTAATTTTATAGTTAAAATAATTTTACACAAAGATTATCAGTAGAATGTTATGTTAATGATTGAATAATGTTAATGATTAACTAATGTTAACGATTGACTATGCACCAGATATAAAGTGCAAATAATTTTACAACCATTGTCATGTTGGACAGAGAAGAGTTGTATTTGGAGCTGGGGGAGGAAGATACTACTATAGATCCCAACACCCAAATATTGGGAGGTATTAAGAGTTTCCAGAATTAGTTGGTTCAACTAAGGACTATTAAGGAATATTTGTTGCAAGCTAGCAATGAACAAGAGAGGTTGATAAGGGAATTAGCCTCTAGATCTGATCATCAAGATGGGGATCAAGAAAAACTGAAAAGGAAGGAGATTCAAACAAACTTGGAAAGGTATGAAAGTTAGGAAGAGTCTAGGAAGGCAGACTCTAAGACCAAGAAAGAGAATAAGGAGTTGTAGGGAGAATTCCACAAATTAAAGCCTCCAAACATTCATGGTGAAAGTGAAGAGGATGCAGAAGCCTAGCTCTTGAATATGGTTAAGGTATATGAGTATGGAAGTAATATGAAAGCAATACTATCAGTTAATCAATTGTACGGTAAGGCTACACTGTGGTGGGAAGAGAAAAAAATTATACACTTCTTGGATGAGAATACAGGGTCATGGGAATAATTCCAAGAGAACTTCAAAGAAAGGTATTATAACGACCATGCCAAGGAATTTCATGAGACAAGGTTGGGGAAGCTCACCATAGACAAATTTGTGACAAAATTCACAAACCTACTTCACTATGTACCATATATAAGAGAATAAAAAGTGAAGGTACAAAGGTTCTTAAATTGTTTTCACATGATATATAAAGAGAGAATTAAGTTTGACAACCTAAAGACTATGGATGAAGTTCTTAGAATATCCTGATTATGCTACCAACAGTTCAAGGAGAAAATTGATAACTTTAAAACCTGGGAGAATAAAGAAAAATGGAATTCAAGGGAAAGCTTAAAAATACCCAAACTGGCCTATTTGAAGAACTTTGGCAAAAACCACGAGGAAGAAATTTAGCAAAGGTGGGGAAAATTAGCTAGGCCAATCCCATACCGGATCCAAGCCCATGGAAGGGAAAAATAAGTAGGATGCAATTGGAAAAGCAAAGGAACCACTGAAATGTTGGGGGTGTTGAGAACATCACTTGTTGTGGGACTATCTACACAAATTTTGTGCCATTCAAAACATTCAAGTGGTGCACGAGGCAACCAAAGTGAACTATGTCACCAGAAGAATGCCATGAATTAGTGCAACATTAGAAGACTGATAGGTTGAAAATCAATCAACCATGATCAAAATTGAAGGTATCATTTTCAACCAACCTGTATCTATTTTAATTGATCCTAGAGCTAGCGTAAGCTATATTAGCCCACAAATAGTGGAGAAGTGTAAACTGCACACTTAAATATTTTAGCACTCTTGGCCAGTGTAGTTGGCTAGAGGCATCAAAGAGAAGGTAACCCATAAATTACATAAGTACCTTGTAAAATTAAATGGGTATCTCACAAATTTGAACTTGTATATTCTTCCTTTAGGATCCTATTACATATTAGTTGGTGTGGACTGGCTGGAACATCAGAAAGCAGTAACAAACTGCTTAGAAAAAATAGTAAACTGCATAAATAAGCTAGGACAATTAGTTCTAATAAGAGGGAAACTCAAACGAGTGTCTGTTAGACAAAATTCTACACCATAATTGAAGTGGACAACAAGAAAGGGTTGTCCAGTTTACATGGTTGACATTCAACACTTGGAATGAAAACCATAAAATGATACTGTAGGAAACTTTGTGTTTATTAGATATTTTCAGGATGTATTTCCTCTAGAAATTCCTCAGCTACCCCTTTCTATAGATATAGATTAATCGATTGTTCTAGTACTGGGAGCCACCCCAATTTCCCGAGCCCCCTAAAGAATGAGGACACCATAACTATTACAATTAAAAATGTAGTTACAAGAATTACTAAACAAAGGCTATATCAGACCAAGTGTGTATCCATGGGGAGCTCAGGTATTACTTTTCAAGAAAAATTATGGTACCCTCAGAATGTGCATAGAATATAGTCAATTCAATAATTTGACCATAAAAAACCAATACCCCTGGGCCCCTACCACGAATAGATGATTTGTTTTACCACGTAAGTGTTTGAAATATTGTCATTGATGACATATAATACATAATCCCTATTCCGGGAATGGCTTAACTCCAGCGACAATGCAATGCATATAATACAGAACCATATTCCGGGAATCGCACACTCCAACCGGCGTTATACATATAATATAACACAAACATTATTCCGGGAATCGCTTCACTCCAGCAGCAAAAATATATATAAACATATATGTGCAGCGCATCACATAAACAAAGGTCTAAGCTCAAATATATAAGTGGAGCACTTTATTAAAGAGCACACAAAACGAAGATTTAAATGGCGGGACCCCTCCTCAAACGCAATCGGAAATCGCAAGGGGAGCGGAACATCACAACAGAAAGTTGCGATTGCGATTAAGAGCTCGGACCCGATGGGCGTATAAATCATGGTTAATATATATTTGAGTTCCAGGTCTAATCACATCGGCATTGGTCAATCGCATCGGAGAACATATGAGTTGCGATTGCGATTGGAAGTCCGGACCCGATGGAGGTATGAATTAAAATTCAAACGTGTTTGAAGTCCTTTCCCAATCGCATCGGCAAAATACAATGAACAGTGGCCAATCGCAACACATATTAAAAGACTTGCGATTGCGATTAAGAGTTCGGACCCGATGGGCTTATAAACCATGAGTAACAAGTTTTTGAAGTCCGACTTGATCGCATCGGAACAACCCAATCACATCGGATAATATAAGAGTTGCGATTGCGATTGGAAGCCCGAACCCGATGGGCTTATAAACTTTGATTAAATAAAATTTGAATCCCAATCGCATCGATATTAGTCAATCGCATCGGCAAAGAACAGTGAACAGTGACTCAATCGCATCGGAGTATTTGAATTTGCGATTGCGATCAATCGCAATCGGAGGAGAATCAATGCATCAAAAAGTGTGTCAGGTGGGCCCGAAAGGGAATTTGTTAAGTATTATCAAGATTATTCATTGATTATAGTAGAAGCAGCAGTTTCTTGTTAAAACCTTATATAAGGATGCCGAGAGTTGATTTAAGTTAAAAGGCACTGTTATATATATAAAAGGCGAATGTATTAAAGATGTGCTGCGTGGTCTGTGGGTTGTATGTATATGCCTCAGCTTAAGGTGGACGACGATTATTAATATACGACTGTGATATATGTCCATTCCGCTTGTGGAATGTTCCACATCAACAAGACACTAATAGCATAAAAGGGATTGGAGTTCCTCCAGATTTACAGTCAGCAGATATAAAAGGAACAGTTGCACGCATGCAATAGTTACACCATAGCAGAGGACAGAAAAGACAAAGACACAGTCAGAGAAAAGACAAATGCGAAACAAGCCAAGAGACAAAACGAGTGAGCTGGAGTTCTCATTTAAATTTGAATGTAAATGTTTTATTTAAATTTATATTGTTGTGATGCATTGGAAAGTCTCCGGAAGAGAGCAAATATCCCACTATAATATTAAAATAAGCACCTACAATTACATTTTTCTGAGTGAGCTGAAAAAGAGATGAGAAGGTGAAGACAAAGAGACATGGTACATCCATTTTGAATTCCCAGTGGAATACAAATAGCCATGAAGCTATTTTTTGTGTAAAACAGGGTAATATCTAAGGGGAGAGGTGTTGACAAAAAAGGAGTGAGAGAAGAAGAGAGTATGCAGCAGAATTAAAGAGAGTTGAAGAGAATAAGCAAGCTGCAAGAAGAATGTGAATAAGGAGGAGCTGAGCAAAGAAGAAGAAGGGGCTGAGCAGAGATGATGCAGGTCTGATATAAGATTTGATGAACAGCAGAGAAGAAGGTACAGAACAGAGCTGATATCCAAGGTAAATCAGCAAGTGTTTTATTTTTGGAAGAGTAAGGAAGTTGGAGCTTCCATATCAAGTTGTAGCTTGATAGATGTCAGTTGTAGCTGACTGAGGTAGGAGCCTCCTGTAGGCTGGTGCCTGCAAAAAATATATGGAAGTTGGAGCTTCCTTGCAAGTTGTAGCTTGCAGAATTGAGGTTGGAGCCTCCTGTAGGTTGGTGCCTGCAGAAAATCAGTGGTGAGAGGGAGTTGGAGCTTGCCTTTGCATCACAACAATAATAAGATGTGGTTTTCTCCCTTTATGGGTTTCCACGTATATCGGGTGTCTATGTGCATGATGTCTATGTGTTGATATGATATATCTATTCTGCTAATACTTGCTGCTAACATATTAAGACTGCTGGTGCATTATCTAATCTTCTTATTAATTGCTGCTCATAAATAAAGATTGCTCACACATTATGTTGATCATGAAATGAAGGTGTTAATAAAGTAAAATAAGTTTTAAAGGAAAAAGTTTTAAAAGTCCATGAATGTGTTAAACTGATTCACCCCCCCCCCTCTTAGTTTAACTAAGAGTTCAACAATTGGTATCAAAGCGGGTTCCTTTGTACAAGTCTAACAACTGAGAGGAGATCCTAGGTTCCCAAGATGGCTAGTAAAGAAGGATGCTTAACCAATAAAGCCCCTTTCTTCATCGGTGAAAATTATGCTTTCTGGAAAATCAGAATGAAGACATACATAATGTCTCTAGGAATAGAAGTCTAGGCTGCTGTGCAATTAGGATATGCCCCGAAGGCAACTGACTCATAAAAGGACTCAAAACAAGATTTTGTGGCTAATGCAAAAGCCATGAATGCCATCCTGAATGGATTATGTGAAGCAGAGTTTATTAAAGTAATGCACAAAGACACTGCCATGAAAATATGGGATACTCTTGAAGACATACATGAGGGAGACCAGAAAGTAAAAATTGCCAAACTTCAAGTATATAGAGCCCAGTTTGAAAACTTAAAAATGAATGATGATGAAGATGTTGGCAGCTTCTTCTTAAAAGTTGCAGAAATTGTTAACAATATGAAAGATCTTGGAGAAACCATACCAGAAAGTATAGTTGTGCAAAAGATTCTAAGATCACTGCCATCCAGATTTAATCCGAAGGTGTCTGCAATAAAAGAGACAGTGGATTGGGAGACTTTGACCATGAACCAGCTACTTGGAAATCTAACAGCCTATGAAATGAGGCTCCCACAGAAGAAACCAAGTTCGAGGGAAGCAGCCTTTAAAACAGAAAAGAAGAAAGAAGAAGAGGATGAAATATGATCTAGCTTTGTTGAAGAAGAGGCTAAATTTGTCAAGAAATTGGATAAAGGATCAGGTAGATACAAAGGTAAACTTCCTTTTAAATGCTTTAACTGTGGAAGAGTTGGACATTATGCTGCTAAATGTCCTCACAAGAAAGTAAGAAATCAAGCTCAAGAATCAGAGAAAGACACATCAAAGTATTGGCAGAAAGGAAAGAAATTCAGCAGAAAATCCTTCTACGCTCACCAAGACAGCAGTGCATCTGAAGACTCAGATGAACCCTCAGGAGAAGAGGGAACCTCTGAATTTTTACTAATGGCCATAGAAGATCTTGAAGGACTCTTGCTAGAAGAAGAAGAAGAAGGGGAAGTCGATCTTGAGGGGGAGCTAAGAAGTGCTCTGGAGGAGATTGACAGACTCAAACTAAAATGCAGAAAACAAAAAGATATTCTCCTCAAATGTGTGAAAGAAGAAAAAAATTCAGAAGTCCTCATGCAGCTGAAGGTAAAGCTTGAAGAAGCCAAGAATATAGAAGATATATTACTTCAGCAAATCAAAGCTAAAACTCGAGAACAAGAGAAGCTGGAAGAAGAAATTCTATGCCTGAGAAGGAAATTAGAAAGTGCTCAACAGAAAGTTTCTATATACCCTTCTCAAATGACAATTTCTAGTAGGTTGAATGAAATCTTGGATGCTCAAAGATCTCCTCTAATAAAAACTGAGATAGGCTATGAAGGAGAATCAAGTAAAGGCAAAGAAAAGGAAAACAAAAATATAATTTTTGTGAAAGCAAAGAAGGTTGATGAAGCAGCCCAAATAATTCCTACAAAGGAAGAAACATGTAATGAGAAAGACAGAGACCAAAAGAAACCTCTAATAACAAAGATTGTAAAAAATACTAAGACAACAGAGAAAAGATCATATATTCTTGATTATATCAAATTTGGAAGCCATCAAAGGAGATTCTTGCCTCCTATGAAGAATGCCACCTGTTATGTCTGCCACAAGCAGGGACACATTGCTGCATATTGTCATGCAAGGAGGAATGATTCAAACCAGCAAAAGAGGCAAGCATGGAAGAGACAACCTTACGTCAGGTATGCAAGTAATTTCTATGGTTATTGTTTTTATTGTAAGGATTTTGGCCATAGAATTATTGAATGTAGAAAGTATGGACAAAGACTGATGTTCAATACCTCAAGGAGGTTTATGAGTCAAAGCAATTTTGTTCATGCTCACAATTCCACAAAAACTATAATCAAATGTTGTATATGCAATCAAATTGGGCATATATCTTCCAAGTGTTCTCTAAAGGGATATAATTCATCACCTCACAAAAGATACCAAACAAAAGGGGGCCTCCAGTGGATAAAGAAGGTGAATAAATGTGACTTGGCTTTAACTACTCAAGATTTGAGGAGTCAATGGTATTTGGACAGTGGCTGCTCTAAACACATGACAGGAGATAAAAACAAGTTTTTAACTCTTGACGAAAAGAAATCAGGCAATGTCATTTTTGGAAATGACAAATCAGGAAAGATCAAGAGAAAAGGATCAGTCAGCATAGAAAATGGCAGAGGAAAGGCCCAAGATGTATTATATGTAGATGGGCTGAAAGAAAATTTACTGAGTGTCAGTCAGATGTGTTATAAAGGCTGTGAAGTTCTCTTTAGAGCACAAGATTGTGTAGTCATATCAAGCACAACAGGAAAAACTCTACTCAAAGCTGTTCGAACAGAGAGTAATGTGTACATAGTGAGAGAGGAGGATGAAGCCTGCCATCTTAGAAAACTCGAGGAGTCATGGTTATGGCATAAGAGATTGGGACATCTCAGCTTTGACCATATCATTAGACTGAGCAAGAAGAAAGCTGTCAGAGATATGCCAGAAATAAAAAGGCCCTCAAACACAATATGCAAATCTTGTCGGTTGGGGAAACAAACTCGCACATCCTTTAAATCTAAAGAAGAGTTATCAACAAGAAGACCACTGCAACTTGTGCACATGGATCTGTGTGGACCTGCAAGAACTAAAACACCAAGTGGAGAGTCCTACTTTATGTTGATAATAGATGATTTCTCCAGAATGACATGGGTTGCTTTTCTCAAGAATAAATCGGAAGCTCTGGACAAATTCAAAACATTTAAAGCATTAGCAGAAAATTAGATAGGATGCAAGCTGAAATGCATCAGATCAGATAGAGGAGGTGAATTCACTAATTATGACTTTGCAGACCTATGTAATGAACATGGAATAAAGCAACAATTTACTATTGCAGGGACACCTCAGCAGAATGGAGTAGTAGAGAGACAAAACAGGTCTGTACAAAAAATAGCAAGAGCTATGATGCAAGAGAATAATATTGCTCAAACCTTCTGGGCAGAAGCAGTACACACAGCAGTACATATCCTTAATAAAGCTCACTTAAGGCCAAGCAGTGACAAGAATCCATATGAACTATGGCATGGAAAGCCAGCTTCAATAAAACATTTCAGAGTCTTTGGTAGCAAGTGTTACATAAAGAATAATGATGAAAACCTTGGGAAATTTGATGCAAGAGCAGATGAAGGGATTTTTCTAGGATATGCTTCCAAAAGTAAAGGGTATAGGTGCTACAATAAGACTCTTCGGAAAATAGTTGAAAGTATTGATGTGAGATTTGATGAATAATTTCTAAACAATACAAGAAATACAGACTGCTGCAGTCCATCAGATAATCATGAAGAAGAAGATCAGAATGATGATGAAACCATCAAAAGATGCTGGATTAAACTCAAAAACCCCCTCAAGATACACTCAGAAGAATCATCCTAAAGATCAGATCATAGGAGACAAGAAAGCAGGAGTCCAGACAAGAAGGCAACTAACAGAACAAACAGAAGAAGTATACATAGCCATGTTATCACAAATAGAGCCAAAGAAATTTGAAGAAGCCAGCAAGGACAAGTATTGGATAAGAGCAATGAATGAAAAATTCGACCAAATTGAGAAGAACAATACCTGGGAACTAGTTCCTAGACCTATTGAGAAAAATATCATTGGTCCAAAATGGGTATTCATAAACAAAATGAATGAGAAAGGACAAGTAATCAGGAATAAAGCTAGGTTGGTCAGCAAAGGATACTCACAAATAGAATGACTTGATTATGATGAAACATTTGCCCCTGTAGCTAGAATGGAAGCTATCAGAATGTTCCTGGCATTTGCATGCTATCAAGATTTCAAGGTATATCAAATGGATGTAAAATCTGCTTTTCTTAATGGTGATCTAGAAGAAGAAGTGTACATGGAATAACCAGAAGGTTTCTCATTGACAGATAAAGAAGACTATGTATGTAAACTGAAAAAGGCCCTATATGGACTGAAACAGGCTCCTCGTGCTTGGTACTCAAGACTGGATAAATATTTGCAAAAACAGGGTTTTAAGAGAGGTGGAGTAGACATCAACCTATACATAAAATCCCATGAAAATGAACTTTTGATTGTTGTAGTGTATGTTGATGACATTATGTTTGGAAGCAACAAAGATGATCTAGCAAAAGGGTTTGTTGATGAAATGAAAACAGAGTTTGAAATGTCTATGATCGGAGAGCTCAGTTTCTACTTGGGACTACAAAGTCAGCAAAAGAACACAGGTACATTTATTTCACAAGAAAAATACATAAAAGAAATGTTGAAAAAGTTCAAAATGGAGGACTGCAAACCTGTGTCAACTCCCATGACCACAGGTTGCAAGTTGTGTGCTAATGATGGGTCTGCTGACATAGATCAAAGACTTTACAGATCAATGATTGGAAGTCTATTGTATCTGACTGCATCAAGACCAGACATCATGCTAGCAGTGGGATTAGTGGCTAGATATCAAGCAGCACCTAAACAAAACCATCTTCTGGCAGTCAAAAGAATATTCAGATATCTACAAGGAACAATACAGTATGGACTTTTGTATCCTAAAAGCAAAAACTTCACTTTATCAGCATACACAGATGCAGATTGGGCCAGCTGTGTGGATGATAGGAAGAGTACAAGTGGAGGTGCATTCTATCTAGGAGAAAGTCTGGTGGCATGGCTAAGCAAGAAACAAACATCCATCTCTTTGTCTATAGCTGAAGCAGAATATATAGCAGCAGCAGCATGTTGTACACAAGTCATGTGGATGAAGCAAACTCTTCAAGACATGAAGGTAAGCATTGATGAACCTATTTCAATCAAATGTGATAATACAAGTGCTATAATTATATCTAAAAATCCTGTACTTCACTCAAAAACTAAACATATTCCAATTAAGTATCATTTCCTCCGAGAACAAGTGGCTCAGAAGATAGTAAAACTGGAATATGTACCAACGAAAGAACAGACAGCTGATATATTTACCAAACCCCTTGCTAGAGAACCATTTCAATACTTGAGAGATAAACTAGGGGTAGTATCTGCAGATGCTACTCTCTGATATAAAGAGAAAGCACAGTCTCAGGGGGAGAACAAAATGAAGATATCATTCCAGGGGGAGAACAGCCAGCAAGATAAGCATAAAACAAGTCCACAGGATCAGCATTATCAGGATTATCAGCATTATCAATAGTATCAGCATTCCCAAGCAACAAGAACCGTTCAATCGTAAAATGCATATTACAGGAACTACAAATGAAACACAACTATAAAACATATATTGGCTCACTATACCAAAGTGTTCTCTCAACAAGTTTCATACATCACTCTGGAGCAGCATAGTCCAATTTCAGCAGAAGAGGACCTAAACGTAACTCAGAGAAAGGAAATGCAACGAAAAAACCCATACAGAAAGATGAGGCGTCGTCCTTTGCCATTGATGTCAAAGGGGGAGGAAGAAAAAACAACAGGAGGAAGAGCAGGAAAACAGGAAGAGCAAGCAACAAGAGAAAGAGAAAGCAAACAGAGAAAGTGGATTGCCATCAATGCCAAAGGGGGAGACTGTTGGAAATATTGTCATTGATGGCAAAGGAGGCAGCACTGAAGCAGAGGAAGGCAAAAGAACTACAGTGAAAGCAATAGAGGCAGCAAGAAGAATGTCAAAATGTAACAGTCATAGAAGCACAGTGAAGAACCGTTATCGGAAGGTAGAGACAGAGGCAGAGCGACAGAAGCAGCAGAGGTAGAGACAGAGGCAGAGAGCCATTATAAAATTCCGAGAATCGCACACTCCAACCGGCGTTATACATATAATATAACACAAACATTATTCTGGGAATCGCACACTCCAACCGGCGTTATACATATAATATAACACAAACATTATTCCGGGAATCGCTTCACTCCAGCGGAAAAAATATATATAAACATATATGTGCAGCGCATCACATAAACAAAGGTCTAAGCTCAAATATATAAGTGGAGCACTTTATTAAAGAGCGCACAAAACGAACATTTAAATGGCGGGACCCCTCCTCAATCGCAATCGGAAATCGCAAGGGGAGCGGAACATCACAACAGAAAGTTGCGATTGCGATTAAGAGCTCGGACCCGATGGGCGTATAAATCATGGTTAATATATATTTGAGTTCCAGGTCTAATCGCATTGGCATTGGTCAATCGCATCGGAGAACATATGAGTTGCGATTGCGATTGGAAGTCCGGACCCGATGGAGGTATGAATTAAAATTCAAACGTGTTTGAAGTCCTTTCCCAATCGCATCGGCAAAATACAATGAACAGTGGCCAATCGCAACACATATTAAAAGACTTGCGATTGCGATTAAGAGTTCGGACCCGATGGGCTTATAAACCATGAGTAACAAGTTTTTGAAGTCCGACATGATCGCATCGGAACAACCCAATCGCATCGGAGAATATAAGAGTTGCGATTGCGATTGGAAGCCCGGACCCGATGGGCTTATAAACTTTGATTAATAAAATTTGAATCCCAATCGCATCGATATTAGTCAATCGCATCGGCAAAGAACAGTGAACAGTGACTCAATCGCATCGGAGTATTTGAAGTTGTGATTGCGATCAATCGCAATCGGAGCAGGAGGGATCAATCGCAATCGGAGGAGAATCAATGCATAAAAAAGCGTTTCAGGTGGGCCCGAAAGGGCATTTGTTAAGTATTATCAAGATTATTCATTGATTATAGTAGAAGCGGCAGTTTCTTGTTAAAACCTTATATAAGGATGCCGAGAGTTGATTTAAGTTAAAAGGCACTGTTATATATATAAAAGGCGAATGTATTAAAGATGTGCTGCGTGGTCTGTGGGTTGTATGTACCTCGACTTGGGCTGGGCGGTGATTATGCTCTAATGCCAATGTATATCATTACGCTGCCAAATGTTCCCACATCAACAAAGACACTAATAACATTGATAGTTGAGTTCCTCGGTTACGATCGGCAAGATATAAAAGAACGATTCGCATGCAATAGTTGCACCACAGTGAGAGGCAGAGAAAAAGACAATGCGCAACAAACGAGAGACAAAACGAGTGACGGGTTCTCATTTAAATTGAATGTAAATGTTTTATTTAAATTTATATTGTTGTGATGCATTGTGAAGTCTGGGAAAACAAATATCACTTTGTAATATTAAAATAAGCACCTGCAATTACATTTCGGGTAGCGCGAAAAAGAGATAGAAAGCGAGAAGGAAAAAGACATGGTGTCATTTCGTTTGATGGAATACAAACAGCCATGAAGCTATTTTTTGTATAAAACAGGGTAATATCCAAGGGGAGAGGGGTTGACGAAAAAGGAGTGAGAGAAGAAGAGAGTATGCAGCAGAATTAAGGAGAGTTGAAGAGAATAAGAAAGATGCAAGAAGAATGTGAATAAGGAGGAGCTGAGTAAAGAAGAAGAAGGGGCTGAGCAGAGATGATGCAAGTCTGATATAAGATTTGATGAATAGCAGAGAAGAAGGTATAGAACAGAGCTGATATCCAAGGTAAATCAGCAAGTGTTTTATTTTTGAAAGAGTAAGGAAGTGGGAGCTTCTGTACCACTGTAAGCCCCCTAGAACGATTGTGGGCATTTGAGGTCGAGAAGCCCTGTCAGGTTGATGCTGCAGAAAATAGATGAAGTTGGAGCTTTATACACAGTTGTAGCTTGCAAGAATTGAGGTTGGAGCCTCACATGGTTGAGTGCTGGAAAGAGGTGGTGGTGAGAGGGGGTTGGAGCTTGCCTTTGCATCACAACAATAATAAGATGTGGTTTTCTCCCTTTATGGGTTTCCACGTATATCTGGTGTCTATGTGCATGATGTCTATGTGTTGATATGATATATCTATTCTGCTAATACTTGCTGCTAACATATTAAGACTGTTGGTGCATTATCTAATCTTCTTATTAATTGCTGCTCATAAATAAAGATTGCTCACACATTATGTTGATCATGAAATGAAGGTGTTAATAAAGTAAAATAAGTTTTAAAGGAAAAATTTTTAAAAGTCCATGAATGTGTTAAACTGATTCACCCCCCCGCCCCCCCTCTCAGTTTAACTAAGAGTTCAATAGTAAGGGGAGTGACAGTGTTCTCAAAAATTGATTTGTGAACTCGTTATCACTAGCTTCGCATAAAAGAAGAAGACATTCACAAGAAAACTTTTAGAACTCGTTATGTACATTATGAGTTCGTATTCCTACCGTTCGGACTCACTAATACCCCTACTACCTTCATGTGTCTCATGAATATTTTCCTTGAAAAATATCTTGATAAATTTATGCTAATTTTCATAGATGACATTTTAGTGTATTCCAAGAACAAAGAGGAACACCAGGAGCACCTTCGAATATTGCTGCAAACACTAAGGGAACACAAACTGTATGAAAAACTTAGCAAGTGTGAGCTTTATAAAACAAATATTTATTATTTGGGACATGTTATCTAAAAGGAGGGGTTTGCAGTAGACCTGGAAAAAGTACAATCAATTTTGAATTGGCAGGTACCCACATACATATCAACAATTCATTCATTTATGGATATTGCAGGTTATTACAGAAGAATCATTGAGGGGTATTGTGCATTAACTTATCCCATTACCTCCTTAAAAAAAAGGGGGTGAAATATAAGTGGAGAGCCAAATGTCAAGAAATATTTGAGAGGCTGAAAAAAATTTTGACCACTTCCCCTATCCTAAAAATTTCAGACCCGACCAAAGAATTTATTGTGCGTAGCAAAGCTTGTATAGAAGGACTAGGAGGGGTACATTACAATACAATGTCGTGATAGCCTATGAATCTAGGAAATGAAAAAACATGAGAAAATTTATGTAGTTTATGATTTAGAGTTTGTTGTTTTCATACACGGATTGAAAATGTGGTGACGTTATCTATCGGGTAAGAGATTTGAATTAATGACTAACCATATTAGTGTGAAACACTTCTTCAGCAAACAAAAATTTAATGCAAGAAAAGCTATATGGTTAGCATTCCTTAGAAAATTTGAAATGGAAATAAAAAATATTAAGGGAAAAGAAAATTAAATTGTAGATGCCTTAAGTAGATGTTCCCATCAGATTTTATGTAACATGGGTAGTAGTGTTAATAAAAATTTCGAAGAACATGTTCAAGAAGCCCTATCACAAGACCCTCGATATCTGGAACTACAATTGAAACTGAAACAATAAGGGATTCCAAGGTATACCATAAATCCGAAAGGGTTAATTATTTATAAACATAGGTTGTACATTCCTAACATATCTTCTTTGAAAAATATGGTAATGGATGAATACCGTAAGATACCTTACTCAGGTCATATGGGCTACCAAAAGATAGTGACAACATTGCTAAAACATTAGTTTCGGCCCAGAATGAAAAAGGATACAACAGATTAGCTAGCAACATGTTTATTATACCAACAAGTCATGTTGGAGCATCAACGCCCTGCAGGGTTGCTAAACCCCCTTCCGATTCCATAATGGAAGTGGGAAATAATATCCATATATTTTGTTAGCACTCCAATTTTTCAAAATCCTGGTCACCATTACATTTGTGTCTTTGATATTCTCTTGTTCCCTAGCCTATGGTTGAAGTCCATGGAGAGTTAAAAAATATGTCAAAGCTTTTATTAGTCTCAACAAAATCCAAAAATTTTCAGTCTAATATTTTGTTTTTGTCTCTTCGAGTAATTAGGGTGAATTTTCTTCTAAATACATATTTTAACTATCTTGAGTAGTTAAGGGCATGGATTCAGTTTGTGAAGTATTATTTATCCATAATAATATCTTCTACCCAAAGCTAAGGATAAAATGTCAGAGTCATCTGCTATTTCAGGAATAACAGGAAATTGCTACCTTTTCTGAAAAGTAGCTAGTTCCTTTAGAATTTGTATAAGGAGGTGAAAAGGCATTGATCAGGTGAAAAGGCATTTCTAAAGTGAAAAGTTACTACTATTTGGAATAATTGAAGGTCCGCTAAATAAGACATCTCATCCTTTGGGTACGTGGCTATTTCTAGTTGGAGGTTCACTTAAAAAGGAGTTAGCTATTATGTTTGTTTGGGCTAGGTCATCTAACACTACTCATTAGAGGTGAAGCAAATTAAAATTGAAGTACCAATAGTAGTTAGTTAATTATTCGATGGAGTGAATATTTGGTGGAGTGAGTTGGAAACTAAATTCAATCATTCGATTTTGTGTCAAGCCAACCTCACCATAGTTAAGGTATTGTAGGTCATTATTTCCCATTTCACCCAAGAAAGCTACAACAAAAATTTTGTTATCCTTCAACAGGTAGTTTTTTATCCTCTAGCAAGCAGTTTGTTATCTTCATGTAAGCATTTAGGGCTTCATGGCTTTCTGTTGTTCATATATTCACACGTGTTTAGTAGTTGTTGAGTTAAATGTTAGTAAAATGGAATAGGTAAGAGTGGTAAGTTAAACTGCTCAAAACCAAAAAATACACATTTTGTTGTTCACCGTGCAAAGGCACAACTTCAAGCAGATGAATGGTATCGATTTTGAAGAAGTCTTGAGTGGAGAGAGTTTTAGTTTCCCAATCATTTTCCGAGTCTTTTAACGGAGAGCAGGTCAAGCTAGGGTATCAGACCTTCAAAATATCAGAGGCCATCATAACACGAGCTACTTAGCTGTCAGGTTCAAGTGAGTCATGGTATAAAAGAAAAACTTTTTTTAGAGAATATTTAAATGCATATCTTAAACCTGAGCATTAAAATGTAGATTGAATCCCTATTGTCCATGTTTCATATTTAAATTTGAATGGAAAGGAGTTATCACCACATTGCAAAGATATATCCCTTATAAAGGTAGGTTCTCCACAATGCATTAGTATTACATGAGGCTTTTATCTCATATTTTGGGCTCTATACCTATGAACCTCCCATTCTTCCTCCACAAATCTCTGTTCAAAATGTCTCAAAAGATACAAAGAACCCCAAATTATTCACTCCATAATATTTATCATTGGATGTTAGTCAAAATGTTAGTGATGTATCATTTGAAGAAGAACAGAACCACATGGAATAATTTCCTTCCAGATGAGGGTTTTAGAAGAGTTAATTCGAGGAGAAAACTCAGGAGGCCTTAAAGATAAAAGACCAAGGAGGAAGAGCTAAGCTCCAAACCCTTATTGACCGCTTTATAGGTTGATCATTGTTCATCACCATCAAGCAAGTAAACAAGAAGCTCAACTAGAAGAGCTAGAGTTAAAACCACCATTCCTATACCTATGATGCAACCAACAAAGGAATTTTAAACCAAAAGGCTACCTAAAGAACCACAAACATTGGAGTATTTCACGCAAGAAAATGCAAGAAGGTTTAAGAAAAAGGTCACTCTACTTGACAAAAATGTTATTTCTAAAGACAAAGAAGAAGTGGCTTCTTCTTCAAGAAATAAATGCAGAAGAAGACTGTTATATCAGAAGGGTCTTCAGTGGAAGCTAGTAGTGTCAAGAAGGTCACCTCTAAAACATTAGCACCAAGCCCTGTTCCAAAGACTAGACAAGAGATATAAGAAGCTAATGTTACTCCAACAATAGAGGAACAAACACTGGCTCAGGCTTATTCCTCTCTCAAAACATCAGGGGAAAGAGTAAAGTTTTAGAGACTATAGTACAAGAACCAACAATAGTTAAGCTTTATTCTTCTCTGACTTCATTGGCTAAGGGAAAGAGGAAAGTAATAGTTCACTCATACTCATCATTTGAGGAAGAGAGTAGTGAAATAGAGTTTACTGAAACATATTTTTAAGAGGAGCATCAAAATAGAGTCATCCAAGGAAGAAGGAAGCCTCATATCAGAACAAAAAATAAGCAAGGCCTCGCTAGCAATCTCATAGTTAGTCCTTATCTCAAAGACGAGATAATAAATATAGATTAGTGTCCAGAAAATGATCAAGGGAAGAAGAAATCTTAGAAGAAGAAACAAGCAGAAAAGAGAAAACCAAATAAGGGGGTGACTAAGGCAGAAGCTCTTAGGTTCTTGGCTTCTATGCTAGATTTTGAATGATTAAATATCTAAAACATGGAAAATCTGAAGAATAATATTATTTTGGCCTATCTACAGAGTTATCAGAAATAGATACCTCTTTTGAAAATCAGCTATTGTCTTCATAATTTGTATAAGAAGATAAAAAGGTAGCTCTTTGTTTTGGTCTCGAAGAATAAAATTTGATGGTGATAAAGTAAATGTTGCCTCAGTGTTAATATTTTGCCTACCAAGTGTTACCCAATGAAGTTGTTATTACTCTTATAGTTGTCATTTTTAGTTGGTTACTCCTACATTTCTGTGGATAAATATCTAGGTGTCATTTTCAGTTAGTTACTACTGCACTTTTTGTTGAGGAAGTTTTTCTAGGAAACGAGGAGCATTCAACCACCTCAACTCAGCCCTTTTGATTTCCATACTATCATGTTTTTTCTTTATGCATGTCTAAACCAAATATTATATATCAAAATACTTTTGTGTTATTGGATAAAATTTAAATATGGTTTTCTATATTTTGAAGGTTGTAATAAAGGTCCTACAACAAAATTCCACTTTTTGAGGATCTTTAACAGATTACTTTTTTGTATTTATTTTATGAAAATAAATGAGGAAAGGGTTCATGAGTTGTTTATCTCGTTACATCCTGAGTTGTATACTTTTTGAGCTTATAATATCTAGATACACTCTTGAAGGTTGATGAATTATTTGATGTGTGCATTGTCTAATTTCCCTATGTGTTTCCATATGTTACAGTTTCATTTCCAGATTATAATCTACATATGTTGTCTCATGTTTTTGTTAGTCTTATGGTATAGTTTCACATGATTATCTATTTTTACCTGTCTTTTTTCAGAAGCTTTCTAGATAATATGTGTATGGTACGCCTCTGAAACCACATCCATGATAACATTTTCCAATGCCTTAGACTCCAAGTTTGCATTGTGGCTAAGAGATGAGAAGCCACAAACATTGGTAACTATGAAAGAGGCTATTATTGGGGTATATTCCAATGTTATGGCCTTAAATAAATTAAAAACAGAAGAGGGGAAGGTAGAAAAGGATAAGAAAAAAATGAAAGAGGTGAAACCCTATTATTCCTCTAAAACATCCACGTCTGACGAAAATCTTGATCAAATGTCCAATTTAATTGGAGACCTTGATTCCAAAATGTCAAAAGTTGAGCTAGAAAATAGGTCTGCTGTCAAACCCATTAAAAATGAAGGAAATAGAAATCAAGCTCCTTTTATAAGACCCTTTCAGCCTTAAAAAATTTTACAACACCCAAGAAGAAATCCTGATGATCAGAATCTTCAAGCTCTATTGAATACTTTTGTTGAAAAAAATCAGCAAGAACAAGAAGAGGAATATGGATACATAAATTTAGGTTGGGAGATATCATACTCAACTTGTTTGAATTGGCAAGAGTATGAATATTAGTCTCAGATAAATCTCTTTTCAGATGAAAAATATTCTCATATTCACGTCCAAAATGAGAAAAAGCAAGATAAAAATTAGATAAGGAATTATAATTTGAGGTCTAAAGGGGTTGTCCAACAGTCCCAACAAAAACAAAGTTTTGAAAAAGATTATGCCAAACAGAAGGAAAAAGTTAATGATGTTCCTCCATCACCTAACCTTACCTTAATCATGAAAACTGCTGTAGAAAATAAAGATTTGGCTACTCTCAATTTCAGAAGTCAGAATCAAATAAAATCAAAATTATGGTTCCACTCTTTGAATTGTTGAAAAATCCAACCTACAGAGAATCATTTAAAATTCTGTTACAACCATCTCTTTCTCTTGACTCAGTCAATCTAGAGGATGAACATCCTACCATATTCTTGGGTAGCCATGTCCAAGATCAGAATGATGATAATTATCCACCTTTTTATCTCTCACTCAGTATTCATAAAAAACTATTGCATAATTTCCTATTAGATTCTAGGGCCTGTCACAATCTAATGCCAAAGAAATTGATCGATGAACTAGGGTTGAAAATCACTAAGAAATACCATGATATTTACACATTCGACTCTAAAATGGTCAAGTTATTAGGAGTGATCAAATATTTGGTAATTTCCCTTACCCACCTCCCCATGAAAATTATAGTGATGGAGATAGTGGTTGCAGATATACCATCTATATTTGGAATGCTTCTTTCCAAATCATGGTCCAAAAATTTGGGAGGCACTCTTCAAATGGACATGACCTACGCCACTATCCCTGTATTTGGAGGATAATTCAGAAGATTGTATAGGGAAACAAAAATGGATTATATCAAGTTTATCAGAAAAATCCCTCAAATCATCCTATATATGTAGAGGAAAAGGAGTTACAGTCATCCATATTTCACCTTGCCATTGATGATATCAATTTTCAGCCTGAAATTAGTAAAAAAAAAAAATTTGCAAGTCACAAAAGAGCAGAATTTAGAAATAGGGAATATCTGGAAATTATATTTTGATGGAGCCTCATTACGAGAGGGATCTGTGGCTGGTTTAGTTATTATTTCTCCCACTCAATAAGTATTGACCCTATCATACAAATTATAATTTGTCACTACCAACAACACTATTGGGTATGAAGCCTTTTTTTTGGGTATGAAAGCAACAAAATATTTAGGAGTTGAACAGTTGGTTTTTTTGGTGATTTAGAATTGGTGATATAATAGGCGTGAGATAACTATAAAGTGAAAAATTCAAAATTTAAAAAATACAGAAATGAAGTGTGGGATTTAATTGAAAATGATTTTTTAGTGTTCAATTTGAATTATGTTTCCAGAGAAGAAAATAAAATGGCAGATTTGTTGGCCATAACTACTAGTAATTTTAAGGCTCCTCTTGATGTTAAAGCAACATATGATGTTCAGATAAAAAACAGACCTTCCATTCCTAACAGTATCAAATACTGGCAAGTATTTGAAGATGATAAAGAAATTCATAAATTCTTGGAATGTGTAGAAGAATTTTTATACATTCAGATTGATAATGAGCAAGAGGGAGTTGAAAGTCAAAACAGCAAGCCCTTTAAAAAGGCTATAGCTGGAAAAGACATTATTGATCTAAAAAAAAACTTTATTCCGGAAGGATTATTTCCTTTAGAGATTTTGTTTGACAATAATGATGTATTTTTAAATATTGATAGTAAAATATATGGAGAGAGTATAATTGACTGCAATATTGGTACAAAAAATCAGCCTAAATTTGTTATATTTTCTAAAGTTATTCCTCAACAAACTAGGACTAAATATTTCAATATGTTGAAGAAATATGCATAAATTTTTGCATGGTCCTAAAGTGATTTGAAGACATATGACAGAGGTATAATGGAATGTAAAATTCATCTGAAAACATAACCAAAGACTGTAGCATAGAAGATAAGATATATTAATCGCATGTTGCTCCCTATTATTGAAAAGGAAATCAGGAAGATGTGGGGAGCCAAAATAATTTTTCCATTAGGATTTTCCAATTGGGTAGCTAATATAGTCTCAGTTCGAAAGAAGAATGATGAAATTAGAATTTGTGTTGATTTTCACAATTTGAATCGGTGTTCACTAAAGGAAAATTATCATTTACACAAGATGGACCATGTTTTGCAGTAGGTAGTAAGCTCAAAAAGGTTTTCAATGAGATGGTTTTTCAAGGTACAATAAAATCTCAATTGATAAACACTATAGCGAGAAAAAAACTTTTACCACACCCTGGGGAAAAATTATGTAAAATAAGATGCCTTTGGATTTAACAAATGTAGGTGCAATGTTTCAGCGGGAAATGGATATTGCTTTTGCAGGGGAAAAGAAAATATTTGTAGTCATTTACTTGGATGAAATTACAATATTCTCAAAATATGATAAGGATCATCTAAAACATTTGCACCAACTATTTAATAAGTGCAGAAAATTTGGTTTGTCTTTAAACTCAAAAAATCATGTGTTGTTGTTAAGGAGGGAAAACTATTGGGGCACATAGTGAGAGAAAGTGGTATTTCTATTGACCCAAGGAGAGTTGAGGCTATACAAAAAATTGTTTTACCCAGAAATAAGAAATAATTATAGTCATTATTGGGTAAAATTAATTTTCTAAGGCATTTTGTTTTGAAGTTTGCAGAACTAATTAAACATATAAATGTCTTGTTGAAGAAAGATTCAAAATTTAGATGGCAATATGAATAAAAAAGCTCTTTCATAGAAATCAAATCTACCCTAACTAAAACCCTAGTGTTAATTAGCCCTGATTTCAAGAAGAATTTTCCCACTTTTTCATATGCTTCTAAGGAAGCTATTGTAGCCATTTTACTACAAAAGAACATGGAAGGCTTGGAAAAACCTATTTCTTATTTCATTCGTGCATTAATAGATGTTGAGTTAAAGTACAACTTGATTGAAAAACAGGCATATGCATTGGTAAAGGCTTTAAATTCTTTTCGAATTTATGTTCTGCATTCAAAATTAATTCCTTTTGTGCCAAATATGAATGTCAATGATGTATTGTTGCAGCTAGATACGGATGGTAGGAGGGGAAGATGGTTAACAAAGATTATGGAATTTGGCATTGAAATCAAATCTACTAAGTTGATAAAGGGATAAGGCTTAGCTCGCTTGATGGCATAATCAAATTACAAAGCTCTAAATATGAACATGGAGGTAGTTGAAGGAAAAAATAAAGAAGGTGTTTCTGGTTATCTAGAAATATTTTATTCCAATAGATATTAGGATATACTGTACTTTTTATTAAATCCTGTTGTCCTCCATAAATGGAAAAATCAAAGAGAAGGGCTTTTAAACTGAAGGTCGTTAAGTATTGCAGAATGGAAAATCATGTTTATTGGAAAGACCCTGTATGAGTTTTTTTGAGATATGTAGATGAAGTTGAGTCACAGAAAATTATGTCAGAGATACATGTAGGAGTGTGTGGTGGAAATTTATACTGGAAAGCTGCCACAAATAAAATTCTAAGAGCTGGATATTATTGCCTAACTCTTTTCTCTGATATTTGTGCTAAATTCAGGGTTTGCACTAAGTGTTAAAATTTTTCTGGTGAGAAGAAGTTGCTTCCACTCCCCCTCATTCCTATTTCAGCAGACACACCTTTCCAGCAGTGGGGGTTAGACTTCATTGGTGAGATTCATCCAACATCATCAGGACATCAAACGTGGATTCTTACAACCACTGACAATTTCACCAAATGGATTGAGGCCATTCCAACCAGGAGAGCCACTGACATGGTATTAATTAAAATTTTGTTGGAAAATATTATGTCTAGATTTGGTTGCCCTCATAGGTTGGTGACTAACAATGTAATGGATTTTAAATCTACCAAGATGAATAATTTCAGTCAGAAATATAAAATTGATTTGACTCATTCTACACCTTATTACCCCCAAGGTAATGGTTTAGTCGATTCATCTAACAAAATCATAGTAAGAATCATTAAGAAGATGACGCCTGAAAATAAAAGAAATTGGTACACTTAGTTATTTCATGCTCTTTGGGCAGATGTGGTGAGTATCAAGAGATGAATTGGAGTTTCTCCCTTTCAACTAGTTTATGGTATTGATGTTGTGATTCCGTTACAATTAGCCCTTCCTATTATGAAGTTTTTACAGGATGAAATTTATGACTCAAATCCCATTCAGATAAGAATGTTACAACTTATGGAAGTTCATCAAATTCAGGAATCCATGATGGAAAAAGTACAGAAATAGAAAGCTAAACTAAAAGAAAAATTTGACAAAAGGGAAAAGAAACAAGTATTTCTAGAAAATGATATGGTATTATGCTGGGATGTAAGAAGAGAAGACCATGGAAAGCACAATAGGTTTGAGAAATTTTGGTTCAGGCCATTCAAAATTTCTCAAGTTCTGTAGAACAGAACATTTCTGCTGAAGCACTTAGATGATGATCAATTGTTAAGTCTGTCAGTCTTTCCATTGTAAATATCTGGAATGTTGTTTCAATAAAACTCCATACCCGATGATATGTGTCTATAAATAGAATCAATATTGAGTTCAGTCAATGAAAAATCATTTCTTTTCATTAGCTTCTAAAATTGTAAAAGTCTTGAAATTTTAAGGCACTGAATCTATCGTCCTTGAAGCCTCACAGGGAGGAGTTCATCCCCAATAGGAGCCACTATTAGCACTGTAATTTTTTCAAAGTTTGGTCACCATTAAATTTGTGTCTTTGATACTATCTTGTCCCCTAGCCTATGGTTGAAGGCGCTGGAGGGTTAAAAAATGTGTCAAACTTTATATTACTCTCAATAAAATCCAAAAATTTTCAGTACAATAGTTTTTTTTTGTGTCTTCAAGTAATTAGGGTGAATTTTCTTCTAAATAAGTATTTTAACTACCTTGAGTATTTAAGGCCATGGATTTAGTTTGTGAATTATTTTTTATCCATAACGATATCTTTTAGCCAATTCCAAGGATAAAATGTCAAAGTCATCTGCTATTTCAAGAATAACAAGAAATTGTTGCCTTTTCTGAGAAGTAACAATTTTTCCCAGAAAATTTGGTTTCATAAGAAACACAGAAATAACTATCTTTTCTAAAAAGTATATATTTTCTTCATAATTTGTATAAGGAGGTGAAAAGGAATTACTCAGGTGAAAAGGCATTTCTCAAGTTAAAAGATACTACTCTTTCGATTAATTGAAGGTTTGGTAAACAAGATCTATTATCCTTTTGGTACGTGGATATTTCTAATAGGAGGTTCAATTAAAAAGGAGTTAGCTATTCTGTTTGTTAAGGCTAGTTAATATAACACTACTCATTAAAGGTGAGGTGGATTAAAACTGAAGTACGAGTAGAATTTAGTCAATTATTTGATGAAGTGAAATATTTGGTGGAGTGAGTTGGCACCTAAATTCAAATCATTCCATTTCGTGTCAAGCCAACCTCATCGTAATTAAGGGCATGCAGATCATTGTTTCCCATTTACCCTGAGAAAGCTACAACAAGCAGGTTGTTATCCTCCAGTAAGTAGTTTGTTATCCTCCAGCAACCAGTTTGTTATCTTCGTGCAAGCAGTTAGGGTTTCATGGCTTGTTGTTGTTCATAGTTTTATAGGTGTTCAGTAGTGGTTGAATTAGTTTTTAGTAAAAAAAAATGGGTAATATTGGTAAGGTAAACCTCTCAGAACCAACAAATACACGTTATTTTTATCATCGTGCAAAGGCACAACTTCAAGCGGCTAGATGATATCATTTTTTAAAGAATTTTTTAGGGGAGAATGTTGCAGTTTCACAAGAATTTGCCAAGTCCTTTAATGGGGATCAGCTCAAGCTGGGCTCTTGGACATTTAAAATATCAGAGGCTATCGTAGCACCAGCTACCTTGTTGTCAGCTTCAGGTGAGTCATGGTATAAAAGAAAAACTTTGTTTAGACAATATTTAAATGGACATCTTAAACTTGAGCATGAAAATGTAGATTGGACCCCTACTATCCATATTTCATATTTTAAGTCCGAATGGCAAGGATTTATCACCACACTACACCGTTATATAACCTGTTAAGGAAGGTTCTCCATAGTGCATCATTATCAGATGAGGTTTTTATGTCATATTTCAGGCTCTAGACCTATGAACCTCCCATTCTTCCTCTACAAATATCTATTAAAATTTTCTCAAAAGATACGAACAACCCCACACTATTCACTCCATAATATTTATCATCGGGGGTTAATCAAAATGTTGGTGATGTATCATTTAAAGAAGAACAAAACCAAATGGAATAAGTTCCTAGTAGATGAGGGTTTTAGAACTGTTAATTCGAAGAGAAAAGTGGGAAGGCCTTTAAGATAGAATACCCAAGAGGAAGAGACAAGCTCTACAACTATATTGACACATTTACAGGCTTATCAATCTTCTTCACCATCAGGCAAGAAATCAAGAAGCTTAGCTAGAAGAGCTACAATTAAAACCACCATTCCTATATGTATGATGCGACCAACAAAGGAATTTTATACTAGAAGGATACCTAAGGAACCACAAAAATTGGAGTATTTTAGGAAATAAAATGTAATAATGTTTAATAAAAAGGAAAATCTACTTGAAAAAAATGTTATTTCTAAAGATGAAGAAGAAGTGGTTTCCTCTTCAAGAAATAAGTGGAGAAGAAGACTGATTTTGTGAAAAGGATTTTCATTTGAAGCTAGTAGTGTGGAGAAGGTCACCTTTGAAGCATTAGAACGAAGCCCTGTTCCAAAGACTAGACAAGAGATAGAAGAAGTCAATGTGAATCCAGTAGTAGAGAAACTAACACTAACTCAGGTTTATTCCTATCTCAAAACATGAGCTAAGGGAAAGAGTAAATTTTCAAAGACTACAGTAGAGGAACCAGCAATAACTTAGCTTTATTCATCTATGAGTTCATTATGTTTGCTACGTGTTATATTCTTTCCATGACTAATCACGTGCAGGGGGGTCACAGGGTCCGGGGTAGCGCCGCGGAAATTTTTTTTTGTCCTTATTTTCTGGTGGGCGGATCCACTGATGTTTTGTGCATGGGTTTACACATCGTTTTGGGGTACAATTTTTTTAAGCCCCTGGTATTTTGTAGATCCACTCAAGGGAACTACGGTTATGTTCTAATATAGGGTTAATGGATTGCGTTTTATGTATGCTTTGGCATGTATATATATGTGTTGTAACACTAAAAGGAATATAATGAAAAATTAAGCTAGTCGTCCGGAATTGGGATCCAAGGGAAAATATTTGTGTTTATCTATTTTATGTTTTATGCTCTCGCTACTATTTATTTTCTATCTTTAAGATTCATTTTCAGACAATTTTGTACAGGGTTAAAACCTACATTTAGTATCAAAGCTAGGTTTTGGCTTCAACGGGATCCCTTTGCTGCTGAGGGGTTTTTTTCTCGAGCCTGAGGTAGACCCTATTTAGTGGGAGATCTGTGGGATAGATTCTTACGATGAAAGAATATGGAGAGCGGCGGGAAGATAGAAATCAAGAAATTTAATGGCCAGAGTTTTGAGTTGTGGAAGCTCAAGATGGAGGATCTGCTGGTGGATAAATATCAGTGGATCGCGATAGATCTCGGTACTAAACCAACAAAAATGTCAGATAAAGACTGCAAGAAGCTAGATCGGAAGGTGAATAGCACAATATGATTGTGTGTCTCAGATTCAGTACTGTTGAATGTATCTATGGAAGCTACGACGAGGACCTTGTGGGACAAGCTAGGGAATTTGTACCAATCTAAGTCTCTGGTGAATAAATTGTTCCTACGGAAAAATCTGTATAACCTGGGAATGAAGGATGGAGACTCGGTGACAGAGCATTTGAACGCCTTCAATACTTTGGTCAGTCAGCTGTCATCTGTTGATATTAAAATCTCAAATGAAGATAAGTGCATCAGTTTTTTGTGTTCTCTACTAGACTCGTGGGACAGTCTAGTTATTGCAATAGGTAGCAATACAACTACCTTGAATTTTGATGACATTGTCTCAGCATTTCTGTCAGAGGAAATGAGATGGAGAAATATGGAGGGTCAGAATGGAGATGCCTTACCTGTACGAAGAAGGTCCCAGAACAAAAATAAGAATAAGGTTTCGAGTGGGAGATCTAAATCTAGAGGGAGATCTAAATCTCCTGGAAATTTTGTAAAGGTGTGAAGGAAATACGGAAAGGAAGGGCACTACAAAAAGGGATACACATCTAAAGCTCTTGGTAAGGGAAAGGGATCTGATGATGCTCCTTCTGTAGAGACAAAAACCACCTTAGATGAAGGTGGGGATGTGTATTTGGCTTCTTCTTCAAATACACATGTAGACCATGAGTCATGGTTGATTGACTCATTTGCATCCTTTCACTTCACTCCCCATAGGGAGTGGTTCTGCGAGTATGAGAAATATGATGGCAGAGATGATAGGAAGGCCAGAATTGTTAGACGTGAAAAAGTCAAGCTAAAGCTAGAAGGTCGAAGGATTAGATCACTTCCTGCTGTTCTGAAAATTCCTGCATTGGCTAGAAATCAGATTTCTGTAAACAAGATGGATGATGCAGGTGTAAAAACAATGTTCGAGAAAGATACCTGTAAGATGGTTCGGGGAGCACTGGTATTAATGTGGGGGAGTTCGGAATGGAATTCTGTACAAGCTTCAGGGCAACACTGTTATTGTTGGGTGCAACAGTTTTGTGGTTCTCGAAAGTCGAGTGGAAAGCCTAGTGGTCTCTCGAGAAAAGACAATGCTATGGCATCAAATTCTTGGACATATTAGGGAGAAGGGCCTTCATATACTGCATGGAAATGGTATGCTAGAAGGTATTTCTAATAGCTCTCTGGATTTCAATTTCTGTGAACATTGTGTATATGGGAAGCGGAATCGAGTGATTTTTCCTTCTGGTGCTGGGAGGGCGAACAAGATATTAGAGCTTGTGCACAGTGATGTGTTTGGACCTGTGTCAGTTCCATCACTGGGTAAGTTTGTGTAGTATGTTTCATTCATAAATGGCTTGTCACGGAATACATGGATATATTTCTTGAGGAAGAAATCTGAAGTCATTAACAGATTTAAAGAATTTAAGGCTCTAGTGGAAAACTAGACAGAGAAGAAGAAAAATGTGCTGAGGACAGATAATGGTGGGGAGTTCTGCAATAAGGGATTTAAATATTTCTATAAGAAGTGTTGTATAGCATGACAGCAGAATACTCCATACACACCTCTGAAAAATGGATTTGCAGAAAGAATGAACAGAACGCTGATGGAAAAGGCAAGAAGCATGCTCAATGGTACCGGGTTAGGACAAGAATTTGGGTCAGAGGTAGTGGAGACTGCATGTTACTTGGTTAGCAAATCACCTTCATCAGCGTTGGAGGATAAGACTCCACATGAGGTATGGATTGGTAAGAAACCCTCTCTTTCACATCTAAGGGTATTTGGATGTGATGCATATGTACATGTTCCAAAGGAGAAAAGGACCAAGTTGGATAATAAATACGAAAGGTGCATCTTTTTGTGTATAAAGATGGTTTAAAGGCTTACAAGATTTGGAACCCAGAAACAAGGAAGGTTGTTTACAGCCATGATGTGGTGTTTAGAGAGGTGAAATAGGTTGTTAAACATGAATTCCTATCGCATGAACCTGAGAAGATAAAGTTTGAGCTAAAGGAGGATGAATCAGACTCTACAACAGAAGAAGACTCAGAAGTGGAAGAGCCACAGACTCCAGCTGTGAGAAGATCAGCTCGGGAAAGAAGACAACTAGAAAGGTATAGCCCATCTACTTTCTATTCAAATTTTTCTTTAACTATAACTGACGATGATCCTAGAATTGTCAGGGAGGCAGTAGATTCAGAGGATAGAAAACTATGGAAGGAGGCCATGGTTGATGAAACGGCATCCTTGCATAAAAATGAGCCATGAGATCTGGTGGAGTTGTCAGCTGGAAGGAAGTCCATCGAGACAAAATGGGTGTTTAAAAAAAATATGAATGTAGAAGGCAAGGTGGAGAAATACAAAGCTCAATTGGTAGCAAAAGGTTATTCCCAGGTGCCTACAATTGATTTTGGTGATATTTTTTCTCCTGTTGCCAAAGTTACTTCTATTAGATTACTTTTATCTATTGCTGCTGCATTCAATTGTGAGGTAGAACAGATGGATGTGAAGACAACATTTGTTCACGGGGAGCTAGAAGAGGAGATCTACATGAAACAACCTGAAGGCTTTATGGTGAAGGGGAAGAAAGAACTAGTATGCGGGTTAAAGAAGTCTTTGTATGGGTTAAAACATTCACCAAGGATGTGGTATCAGAAATTTGATACCTACATATGGGGATGTGGTTTCATCAGAAGCAAGGAGGATCATTGTGTTTATTTTAAATTAATTGGTGATCGTGTTATTTATTTTGTCTTGTGTGTGGATGATATGTTGTTGATTGGAAATGACAAAGAAATTATCCAAGATTTGAAGACCCAACTGTTCTCCAAATTCAACATGAAGGATATTGGTATTGCAAACTATATTTTGGGCATGGAAATTAAGAGAGATCGGGCAAAGAGGAAGCTCTGGTTAAACCAGAGGAAGTATGTTGAGACTATATTGCAGAGGTTCAATATGCAGGATAGTAAACAGGTGAATGTTCTGATTCTTGTAGGTGCAAAGTTGTATGTTGAACAGTGTCCCAAGACACAAGAAGAAGAGGAGGATATGTCTCGTGTTCCATATTCAAGTGCGGTGGGTAGCCTGATGTATGCAATGTTCTGTACTAGACTAGACATTACACATGCAGTGGGAGTATTGAGCAGGTTTATGTCAAACCCTGGGAAGGAGCATTAGATAGTAGTGAACCATGTTTTTAGATTTTTATGTGGCACTAGTGATTATGGCTTGTGCTACCAGGGAAGACCAGGATTGGAAAGAGTGTTGGACATTCATGGTTCTGTTGATGCAGACTGGGGCGGGGATTTGGACCAAAGAGGATCTACAAGTGGGTATGTGTTTATCCTATTTGGAGGTGCAGACAGTTGGATGAATAAAAGACAGCTTGGAGTGGCTATTTCAACTATAGAGGCAGAATACATAGCAGCCACTCATGCAAGCAAGGAATTATTTTGGTTTCAGAGATTGTGTTCAAGTATGGGGTTGGTTTAGCAAGCTATAAGGATAGATTGTGATAGCCAAAGTGAAATTTTCTTGGCTAAGAACCCTGCTTATCATTCAAAGACAAATTGCATTGATGCTCAATATCACTTTGTGAGAGATATGGTTGAGGCTAAAAGGGTGTTCTTGGTAATGGTGGACACTTTGAAGAATGTTGCAGATGCATTGGCGAAGTCTGTAATAACTAAGAAGTTCTTTTGGTGTGGAGAAACAATGGGTGTTGCAGAACTGGGCTAATGACTAAGCTCTCCTGTGGCCCCCTGCTGAAAGAAAACAACAAGTGGGAGAATGTTGGGTATGTGTTAAATTATTTCCATGACTAATCACGTGCGGGGGGGTCATAGAGGGTGCGGTAGCCCCCCTTGTCAGGGTTCGAGGTAGCGCCTTGGAAAATTTTTTTGGTCCTTATTTTGCGGTGGGCGGATCTGCCGATGGTATTGTGCATGGGTTTGCACATGGTTTTGGGGTATGATGGTCTTCAACCACTGGTATTTTGTAGATTCGGTCGAGGTAAATATGGTTATGTTCTAAACCAGGTTAATAGATTGGGGTTTATGTATGCTTTGGCATGTATATATGTTTTGTAACACTAAAAGGAATATAATGAAAAATCAAGTTGGTCGTCCCAATTTGTGATCCAAGGGAAAATATCTGTGTTTATTTGTTTTATGTTTTATGCTCTTGCAACCATTTATTTTCTATCTTTAAGATTCATTTGCAGATAATTTTTTACAGGGTTATAACCTACACATTGGCTAAGGGAAAGAGGAAAATAAAAATTCACTAATACTCACCATTTGAGGAAGAGATTGGTGAAACAAAGTTTATTGAAATAGATTTTGAAGAAGAGAAGCAAAGCAAAGTCATCCAAGGAATAAGGATGCCTTCATATATTCCTAAACCATATATTCAAAGGCCTCATACCAGACCAAAAATTAAGCTCATCCTAGCTAGCAGGCTCGTAGTTAATCCTGCTACCATATATTATATAACAAATATAGATGAGAGTCCATAAAATGATCCAGGGAAGAAGAAAGCTGAGAAGAAGAAACAAACAGAAAAGACAAAACCAAATAAGAGGGCCACTAATGCAACATCTCTTAGGTTGTTGGCTTCTGTGCTAGATTTTTTATAATTAACTATCTAAAACAAGGAAAATTTGAAGAATCATATCATTTTGGGCCTATCTACAGAGTTATCAGAATAACAACCTTTCTAAAAATAGCTATTTTCTTTAGAATTTGTATAAGAAGATAAAGGTATTTCTTTTTTTTGGTCTCGAGGAATGAAATTTTATGGTGATAAAGTAAGAACTATGCCTCAAAGCTAATAATTTTCTTGCCAAGTGTGACCCAGCGAAGCTGTTCTTACTCTTACAGGTATCATTTTCAGTTGGTTACTCCTACATTTTTGTGGACAAAGATCCAAGTGTCATTTTTAGTTAGTTACTGCTACACTTTTTGTGGAGGAATTTTTTTGAGGAAAGGAGGACCAGTCAACCACCTCAGCTCAGCCATTTCGATTTCCATATTATCAAGTTTTTTTCTTTATGCATGTGTAAACCAGATATTGTATATCAAACTGATTTTTTGTTATTGTATAAACTTTAAATATGGTTTGCTATATTTAGAAGGTTGTAATAAAGGTCCTACAACAGGCTTCCACTTTTTGAGGATCTTTAACATATTACCTTTTTGTATATATTCTATTAAAAACTATGAGGAAAGGGTTTGTGAGGTGTTTATCTCATTACATCCTGAGTTGTGTACCTTTTAAGCTTATAATATCTAGATACACTCCTGAATATTTATGAATAATTTGATGTGTGTATTGTCTAATTTCCATATGTGTCTCCATATCTTACAATTTCATTTCTAGATTATGATCTACATATCTTGTCTCATGTTTCTATTAGTTTTATGATATACCTATACATGATTATCTATTTTTATCAGTATTTTTTCTTAAGCTTTGTGGATAAGATGTGTATGGTAAGCCTATTCATAAGTTGTCCCTTTGAAAAAAATATTTAAAATGTATGATGAGACTCTTGTAAGTCTTGAAGAGGATTTATTTCATCAATACATGATAGGTTTGAAATATTTTGTCTTCTTTTTTTCTTAACAATGGACTTTTATCATATAGACCCATTGTTCTTTTCATATTCTCCTAACAACTAGAAAGCAAACATTAGGGGAATTTTGAGGTCTAAAATGGGCCTCCTAAGAAAAATGTACAACCAAAATGAACTTTATAAGAACCAATAGTTTTCAAAATGATGATGTCAACCATGGGGGATGATTCACCATTTTTTAAGTAAAAGGGTAAAAAGATTAAAAAATATTAAAATAATAAAACTACTTTTTCAACTCATATTTTCAACTTGTCTCCCAAATTTTTTACTCAAATTTCGAGCAAGAGTACTCGTTGGATGCACAATTTAATTCCTCATCCAAGGAGTACCCATGTTGCATACTTTTGATGGACCCTGCTACACAAAATATGAGAATTACATGAAAAAATGTGGTTGCAAACACGTTTTCATGTATTTCTCATTTTTTGTGTAGTAGTGTCTATCAAAATTATTCAACATAGGTACTCCTTAGATGAGGAATTCAATTTTGCATCCAAGGAGTACTCTCGTTCAAAATTTTGAGTAAACACTTATGGAGATAAGTTTGAAAATACGAGTTGAAAAGTCATTTTTTCTTTTTAAAATTTAATGATGTAATCAAATCTTGTTTTATTATTTCCATTATTATTTTATAATTTCCTTAGGAGGCCCACTCTCCCCTCAAAATTCCCCTAATGTAATTCTTCCTACCACATCAAATACTAATATCTTCATATTTGTGAGTGATTTTATTAGTTTGAAATCCTTTTATTTTACAATTTCTGAGAACTTCAACCACCTTCCAGAACTTAATCCAAATATAAGAAAATTCATTGATCTTAAGATGTGTCTCGCCAAGAACTTGTTACAATCCAAGTGTTGATTATAGCACTAACATATTTCATCACAGGATTACCTATGACTAAGTACCAACATGAATCCATTATGGTGGTAGTGGACACACTGACCAAGGATGCACATTTTATTCCTATGTAACCTACATTTGGGGCAACCCAACTGGCCAATGTTCTTATGAAATAAATATTCAGAATTCATGGGATACCAAATATGATCATCTCTGATAGGGATGCAAAATTCACCTTAGCCTTCTAGAATTTGTTTTTTCGAGGGATGGGAAAAAAATTGAATTTTAGCACTACTTACCATCGTGAGATAGAAGGATAGACTAAAATAACAAATCAAATATTAGAGGACATTCTTCACATGTATGTGAGGGATAGACTAGCAAGGTGGGAGGATTTTCTACAATTAAAAGAATTTGCATATAACAACAGCTATAATTCCTCTATAAAGATGAGTCTGTTCAAAGACTTATAATGCAGGAAATGCCACACTCCACTGAGTTAGAGCCATCCAAAGGGCAAATTGGTTCTTGGGCAATTTACATGAAATGGAACAAATAGTACGAAAAATTCAATTTAACATTAAAATAGCCGAAGACCAAAGGAAAAGTTATGCAGACAAAAAAAGGACACAAAAACATTTTAAGATTGGGGATCATGTCTACTTGAGAGTAAAACCTCACAAGAGTGCCCTCAATACTTGAATTTATGCTAATTTAGCACCTCAGTTTTGTGGTTCCTTTGAAGTTTTTGACCGAATGGGTCTTGTAGCATATCAATTGCCTCTACCTAGTCATGTTAAAGTAAAAAATTTGTTTCAGAATTAGTTATTGAATAAATATATTCATGACCCTTCTCAAGTGGTTGACTAAAATTTGATATAGGTGGAACCCAAAGGGGACTTTCTTCCTAAACCACTTCATATATTGGGTCGGGAAAAAACTGTGCTCCAGAATATAACCGTCGCTCTGATGAAGGTGCGAGCACTTTACCCCTGAGGAGGTCACATCGGAGTGGGAGGAAAGCATGAAAGAGGCTTACCCAATGTTGTTCAAGAATGTAATAACTATCTGCCAACACCGAGGATGGTGTTTTTGTTTTATGGCAGGACTGTGTAATACCCAAGATTTTGACTTATTATGTGTTAATTTAATTAGGATAGATAAGACAAACACTATGTGGACCTATGAAACAATAATAATGTTCGAGGAATTATATTTTTTTTAATAAAATATTGATTGAAAAAATTTCATAACAAAATTGAAAAAAGAGAGTATTAAGAGATCCAAAATTACAATCTGTGAGGATAGGATAGAACTTCATACTTTTCCAAATCTCGAAAAAAAATTCCTTTGGAGAGAAATAAAATTGAAAAAAAAAAATAGATGGAAGAAAACATCTAAGGATACCACAATAAAGATTATATTTCCTTAGGAAGAGGTAAGAAAAGCAACAATGTAGAAAATATAGCTGTAAATAAGAAAAAAAACATTTGTGATTAAAAAAAAATTAAAACCATGGCTATGGGAAACAACAGCTCAGAATAATGGGACGTCGTTATGGAAACTTGCTGGGGAAATTTGCCATAAAAATTGCTTCATCAGTATGAGAAGGGGTTGTTAGTACTAGGGAAAGGATAGATTGGTGCTCGATGGAAATCACTGAGGAGAAGCTCGTCTATGGGAGGAAAATAGTCATTCCAGTTGGTATGTGGTATCTATAAACATTAGTATTCATTTTACCTCATATTAATCACTATTTTATATGAGGCATGCATAAGTTTTTAATAGTCTATTATGTTTTATATTAGTGAGGAATGACGATTGTTCTCTATAATGTATAAGTAGGAATTAGTGTTGGTTATATCTTTAAGGACTTGGAGGGAGTATTAATCCTTGTACTGCAAGCCAAGTACTATGCGTGTACCCTAAATTTTTGACTTAGTTTCTGTATAGTATTGGTGATACTTTAGTATAATTCAATACATCAGTATGAATAGAAGGTAGAGAAACCCTTATGAATTTCTAGGAAGAAGACGTATCATTATACATGGACTGCTAGAAATGAAATTAGTAAGAAGGAATCTCTCAATATGTGTGCTAAATATAAACTGGTATCATTCCTAGATTATGATAACAGAATGTTTGCTATCACCATTTCAGAAACAAGAAGAATGAAATTGATAGAAAAATGTAGTCCTGATATTATCGGAGTTGATAGAGATTATTGTTAAATTTCTAATATTATTATCAGTGGTACTATGTTAAGGGTAATCTATCACTTAAGTATAAATACCCTTTTTGGAGTTAGGATACTCCATTTATTTTCTACTTATACACTAATAAAAGAGGTTAGGAATTCAAAAAATAATGCCAAATTGGGTACCTACAAATGGATGAGATTTCAATGTATGCTTCTAAGGCATTTTCAGAATATTTAAGTTGAAATCAGTATTACGATAGAAAATTTAGTGTATACAAGTCAAGGCGAATTAATTGAGAACGTAGTCTCTATTCTTAACATCACACCCATTCATAGTGATACTCTATTTTCCTATTATCATAACAATAAGGAGAAAATCAATAGTTAAACTGTATAAAATACCTTTGGTAGGATAATGATGAAGGGCATCTTCCTTTTCTCATTTTAGTGCCTAAACTGGGATATAATTTCCCAATGTAGATCAAAAACATTCCTTATTAAATTCGATATCATAAATTTTATTTTAGCAGGAAAGTGAGTAATTAAAAGGAACTTTAAATGGAAAGTCTAAATATTTTCTAAGTATTACGAAAAAAAAACATTTGGAAAACTCGTTTAAGAAAATTAACGAATAAATTCACAGACTTCAGAGAACCATCTCTTTTAAAGTACAGAGTCACCATCAATTTATGAAGTCATATATATAAAAACAATTTTACAATCAGAGACACTCGCAATTTGGGGCTTAACATTGAAATTACAATATATGAGCCATCAGTAGAAATGATCATGAGCACAAGTAAATACATCCTTATCTGTCGCAAAACCATGATAAGATAAGGTAATACAAAACTGGATGTGGGAAAACCAATAATAGTAGAAGCTATGCATAAATCTGAACAAATTCTAATATGGCAAGGGTCGATTGGACCTACATAAATTCCACCATAGCCTTGTTCAAAATCAAGATTTGACATAAATAAAGGAAAAAGTATCTTGGCGTAAAGACTTGATGAGATGAACCAAGATTCAAATATATGCACATAAACATAATCGTATTATATGTGGAATAAGGGTTGAGTATTAGTACTCATTATACTATAAAAACCTGGAAACAAATAAAACAAAGGTAAATTTTAAACAAAGGAAATGTAGAGATATTACCTAAGGGAGTGTTGTAGAAAGTCTCTGAAGTTGAATTTATTTAAGAGCTATTCCATTTAAAAATATTTCAATGCAAAAATATCAAACCCAGTACCCTAACTGGCTTTACAGAAATAGGGCAAGTGAGAACATTGTTTACCTGAGACAAAAATGGGAGGAGTGTCTATGTCAACCTTCATCTGTCAAGAAAAAAATAGAAAATTAAGCCAAGAAATTGCAGTAAATATGAATTCAAAATAAGATCTGGGAAAAAGGGGCATACCTAGTCTATGAAGCATGAACTGATGTCCCCAACAAATAACATTTTTAAAGTTTAAAATCACCAAAAGAAGAGGATTTACTGCATCATAAACACGTAAATTTCGAAACCATCTTGAGATGGAAACCAAATCCTAGGTCTTTCCTCAAAACCCTATAGGAAGGAAGGAAACCTTATCCTAGTGAGTACACCCTAGCATCGTGAAAAAAGATATAAAAAGAGTAAACTAAGGAAGTTGACAAAACCCTGGTACATTCCTCAATCCAATTCCCCTGAAGAGTAGGTTAATGAATATGGGGGTTGAGGTCCTACTTCTAACCCTGATTTTACGACATTTTATATATTTTGAATGATAAAAATTAGACAAACCAGTTCATACACCTGCAAACAAGGAAAACCAAAGAAAATGATAACTATACTAAAGTATTCATAGATATTGAACCTATCTAGAAATGGAAAATAAAAAAGAAAAGAACGCAACCCATTGTAGCCACAACAGAGATAAGGGATTACCTGTCTCTAACCCCTCCAAGGAATTACCATCGACAAGTTGTAGCATACTAATTTAAGGTATGGTGCACGGTAACAACCTAACAAAATCACAAAAATAGAAGAAATAAAAGGTTTAGGGTTATGATGAAGAGCCATGCACCATGGATTACCCAACGAATAGCGCATTATTGTAAGTTATACAAGAAACATATGATCAGTTCATTATCTAGAGGGTATTTTCAGAAATTTCCTCATCCTCCCACCATAATAATTATACACAGATGTACATGAGTGTAAGGAAGTTACCTTGGGAGCCTGAAGACGAGTTCATTAAGGATGGACAAGCGGCAAGGAAGAACCCTCAGCGACAGTGGCCATAAACTTGTTTCAAATAATAGAAAAATAGAGTAAAGGATAGGGTATAGTCTTAGGGTTTAGGTCTTTAGGAGTACACCATAGATCTTCTACAAAATTATCTCCACCATTCACTCTAGTGTGTCGAGGTCTATGGAAGCCATGTGAAGGGAGGAGGAGTTCAAATGGCTTCGTACAACTAGCAGCTAGAGAGTGGAAGTCACCAATAAGGGGGAGGATGATATCATAATTATGTATCATACATTCTAATTCATGAAAAGAAATTAAAAAACCATATTAAATAAAAAGTTGGGGTACAAATGTATCTAAATCAAATTCAAACCATAGTTAAACCAAATGTAGTAAAATCCGATTTAGGCATAGGTATGACTTAAAGTGTTGGGGTCATTTTAATAAGGGTTAATAAAGTGGGATCGCAAAATAAAATAGAAATAACATTTTTTAATTTTTAAAATTCAAACATTAAAAAAAACCTAAAATTTAAGAAAAAAATAAATTTAAAAAACAAAAACATTTAAAAGATTAAAATTTAAAAATATATCAAGATAAAAAAAATAAAAATAAAAACAAAATAAAAATTTTAATTCAAACATTAAAAAAAAACCTAAAATTTAAGGAAAAAAAAAAAACAATAAACAAAAAAAATTAAGATTGAAATTTTAAAAAATATAGAAATTAAAAAAAAAAAAAAAAAACAAAATAAAAATATTAAAAAAAAAAACAAGTTAAAAAAAGAAGGAAATTATAAAAAATAAAATATAGAAATTAAATTTAAAAAAGAAAAAGAAAATGTTTATTAAATTAAAAAATAAAAAATTTAAAATAAAAAATTAAATTTAAAAATATATTAAATTTTAATAAATTTAAAAATTTAAAATAAAATTTAAAAAAAAACATTATTGAAATTAAAAAAAGAAATGAAAAATTAATTAAAAATAAAAAATAAAAAAAAATACAATAAAAATATAAATTTAAAAAAATATATTAAAAAACAAATAGATATAAAAAATATATTAAATTTAAATTATAACAAATAATATATATATATATATATATATATATATATATATATATATATATATATATATATATATATAAATATATGAACTTAAATTAAAAATATATATATAGATTTTATTAAATTAAAATATTAAAATAACAAATTAAATTTAAAAAAAAATATTAAATTTTAATAAATAAAAACAAATAAATTTTGAAATAAAAATAAATTTTAAATATAAAGAAAAAAAAAACATTGTTAAAATAAAAAGTTAAAAATCAATTAAAAATGGAAAATTGAAAAAAATAAAAAAAAATAAAATAATATAAAATAAAAAATAAAATAAAAAACAATAAATTAAAAAAACTAAGTTTAATTAAAAAAAACTAATTTTAAATACACAATTTTAATTGAAATAAAAAAATAAAAATTATGTAATTAAAAAATAAATAATAAAAAGATAAAAATAAAAATAAAAATATTAAATTCAAATAAATTTAAAAAAAATACAAAATTTATTAAATTTTAAAAAAAATAAAAAATTTAAACAAAATTAAAAAAAAAATCAATTAAATAAAAAAAATACAAAATTTAATAAAAATTATTAACAAAAAATTAGAAAAAAAAATTTAAAACAAAAAAATAAAAAAATAAAAAAATAAAATTAAAATAAAATAAAATAAACAAAAAACAAATTAAATTTTCAAATATAAAAATTAAATTAAAAAATTAAATTTTTGAAATTTATTTGAAAAAATTAAAAAAAAAAAAAAATTAAAAAAAAACAATTAAAAAAAAAAAAAAAAAAAAATTAAAAATTGGTGGGTGGCGCGCCATTGCCGAGGTGGCGGAGGCCCATGGCGGGTGTTCTGGCGCCACCCGCCGGTGAGGGCGACTCCGCCGATCGCCGGGGGAGGCGAGGCCTCCCTCCCCGCGGCGACCGATGATGCCAGAATCGGCGCCGCGAGGCGGGCCGGACCCGGAGGGCGTTCCCGAGTCGGCCTTCCCCGCCGGGAGGCGATTCCCGAATCGGTCGGGCGGGGATTCCGGAATCGGCCTCCCGGGGCGCGGAGGGAGCCGCGTTCCTCGGCCTTCCCGAAGCCGCCGGGCCGACCTCCGCCGCCGATTTCCCGGTTATCGGCCCCTCAGACCGGCCTCCCGCCGGCGATTCCGAAATTGATTTTTTACAATTTTTTAAATTGATTTTTTAATTTGATTTTTAAAAGATTCCAAAAATTTTTTTTTTCAATTTTGTTTTTATTTTTTTTAAATTTTATTATTTTATTTTTTGTTGTTTTTAATTTTTAATATATATGTATAGTTTTTATTTGATTTGATTTTAGTTTTTAATTTTTAACTTTTTTTTAATTTTTAATATTTTTATCTTAATTTGATTTTTTTAAAAAAAAATTTTTAATTTCAGAAAATTTTAATTTTTTTTTTATTCAATTTTTTTATCTTAAATTCAATTTTTTTAATTTTTTTTTAATTTTCTTTTATTTTTATATTTAATATTATAGATTACTTATTTTTTAAAATTTAAAATTTATTTATTAAATTTATTAAATTTTAATTTAATTTAATTGTTTTTTTTTAATTTTTTAGTTTATTTAGTTTTTCATTTTTAAAATCTATAAATTGTTTCATTAAAAAAAAAAACACTAAATTTATGTGTATTTGTTTTTTAATTATTTGCATGTGGTTTTTTTCATTTTTTTTTGTTTTTTAATGATAGTTTTTTTTTTTCTTTTTAATTTTTTTTTTAATTTGGTTTTTTTTGTTAATTTTAAAATTTGTATTTTTTTCTTCTTATTATTATTTTTTTTAATTTAAATTTTAAAATTTATTTTTTTTTTTTTCTTTTTTTTTTTATTTTTAATTTTTTTTTTTAATCTAAATTTTAATTTTGTAATTTTAATTTTTTTTAATTTTTTTTTTTTAATTTTTAATATGGTTTTTTTTAATAAGTTAGAAAAAAATGTTTTTGATGTTTTTTTTTTTAAATTTTTTTGGTCAATTTTTGTTTTTTTTCTTTAAATTATGTGTTTTTTTTTTCTTAAGATTTTGTCATTTCCATTGATATAATTTTCAAATATTTTTTTTTTTATTTATTTATTTTTGTTTATATTTTTTATTTTTACGAGCTATTTTTGTTTTTTTTACATTTTTATTGGGTATTTTTTTTTGTTTATATATATATTTTTTATCTAAGTTTTGTGTTTTATTACCAACATGAAAATCGCCACTCAAAAAAAAAAGGTTGATGCAGCATCAATACGTTTCAAAATTAGCATGAAAATCACCACTCTAAAAAATTTTTTAATGCGCTATCAAATACGTTTACAAGAATTAGCATGAAAATCACCACTCTAAAAAAAGTTGTTGATCTTTTTTATCAATACATTTCAAAATTAATATGAAATTCACTAACCTTTTAAAACAAATATTCATACTTCATAAATAAAAATATTAGAGTGTCAAAAATGTGCACAAAAAAAAAAAAATGGTGATTCTGCATCACCACTTTTCAAAATCGGGTGCTTTTTATGCTACCAAGAAAAAGTAGGTAACATTGCGGTTACCTATTTCATCGGTAACATTGTTAAGTACATACAATGGACTATTCTGTGACAGAAAAGGGATCCATATGTGCGTGAGTTGATGGATCTATTTCATACCATGTGCACAAATTTGGGTATCAAATATTCAGAGAAAAAATTGGTGCTTAAGTACCACATTTTTCTACACAGATACATCTAGAGGAAATTGAGTTCCTTGACATCTCCTCACTTGGTGCAACATACTAATATGTTGCCAATATTAAGAAAAAATTAAAACATATGAAGTGAGACTTTGGATTTGCAAATTATAAGCAAGCGAAAGGCACCCCCAAACCGTAGAACAAAGGACAAGGCCAAGGCAGGGCGGACCAGGAGAACTCATGGAAGCCAAAAATGAAGAAAACCACCACAAAGCCAAAGAAGAACATGGAAAATTGATTTCAGTTCCCTAAGAGCTCCAATGACAACACAAGTGAGTGTCGGACTAAGTAGTCACTGGTGGTCAAGCTGAAGGCTTCTGAATCAAATGTGTGTTTTGACTCTAAGTCAAAACCCTTTTATTACTCTGAAATTTCCCAAGAGTTGTTATGTGCGTTAAAAACAAATATCTGAGCTAACTACTATCCAGTTTTGGAGATTAGGATCTAGCCTTCTTAATGCTCATAGAAGGCTCTCTCTTAATGATTTAACTTTGTTTATTTTCATATATTTAAGGTTAGTTATGTATGATTGATTGTGTTGATTTTGATTTGTTGGTGGAATCACTTATTTACATGGATATGTGCCTTTCTATTTTCCATTGGGTTATGGAGTCAATATACCTTGAAAGAAGAATAGGATCAAATTAGAAAGGAAGCATTACAGGGCAAGATAGTTGAGCAAAATTAGATCTCAAGGCTGAATGGTGAAGTGGTTTTCAATCGGGATCAAGGAGCAGTTAAGGATACCTTAAACCAGATAATGAAGGAAGGTGAAGGAGGTCAATGGGGATGAGAGATCAATTAAGGTTTCTCTAAAACAAATATCAAAGGAAAACATGAAAATGTAGAACATTTCAAAATAGAGTTCATTTAAACAAATTCTGCAATAAAATTGTTGTTATAACATTAAAATTTAGAAAACAAGCAAGTTTATGGAATAATAAAGAAAAGAACACGAACACTTGAAATATACTTCATTGAAATAGCTCAACACATGAATCCTGTAAAGAAATGAATTTATTACTTGTCTTGTCTGTCAACTGGAAATGGTACAATAACCCTTGGGTAGTAGATCAATCAAATATATAAATATTTAGGAATCCACCCTCAATACTTTGAAATAATTAAGTATTTACACAAAACATTATACAAAATATCTTGTCAACTGAATAGGATTAATTTAAGAAAATAAAATATCTTCATGAAAGGAGATAGTGACACCTAGTAACTCATTGAAATCTGTCCCTTCTTTATTTGATTGTTGTTTACTTGTTTGTTTCTTTCAACTCCATTTCTTTCATGTTGTCTTTTTTTCACATCGTTTTTCTTTCATCTGCCTTCTTCTATGTATATTTTCTTTTTCATCTGTCTTTCATTTGTTTTCTCCTTAACCTTTTATTTCCTTTACATGTATTTTCCTTCAGCTGTCATAGTTAATCACACCATTTTCCCCAGTTTTATTCATCTGGAAGCTTAATCTTCATCATCCTTCAGTAAATCTCATCTAACTCTATGTATTTGGCAAATGTGGGCTTATTCACAAAATGGTGATTTACCTCATGCTACAGGTAAAAGTAATTTTCTAAAGTTTGTAAAAGTACTTTTCCTATGGGCACGCCCTTCATTGTTGAGTTGTTGGAAGTCTTTTTGGCTACTTACCTCATCTTCTTATCATAATCTTCTTGTCTCATGAGTTTATCATTGATTACTAAAGGATTTGGTAGACCTTTTTGCCTCAAAATATCAAATTTGTTCATAAACCTATTCACTGCCAGTTCCATTAATTGACATTTGTCTTCAATATGTATCATTAGATTTCTCTTGGAAATCAATTCCATCACCTCTAAGATATTCTTTGTTCTGTCTGTTATCCTAAGTTCTTCTAATTCCTGTATATTTTTATAATTTAGGAGCTTTATTATCTCAACAGCTTCCTTTGGTTTCTTTCCAAGCTCTTTTTTGACCTTTTGAATTGCATTACCAGCTTCCTTTATCAATTCCTTTTGTTCAAATATAACCTGTATAGAAGGCCAAATATTATTGACTGAGTTATGATATTGGCCCACAAATGTTGTTTTTCTTGGGCTAGAGGATCATTCGGTGATAACTCCTTTTCTAACTTATCGATTATTTTGGTTAATCTGTTTTCTTTCTGTGCTTCTACTTGATACATTACTTCTAAATATTTCTTTGTATCTTCTAAACGCTTTACTTGTTCTTCGATTTTATTCATTTGAGTAGTTTGAATTGACATATCTTGGATTGCCTTGATCAATTTTCCAGCCTCATTAGTGGGATGGATTGTCGGTACTGTTAATGATGTTGCTCATGTATTTTATGCAATTTTTATTGATACTCGAGGTGATGTACACAATGGGGTTGATGTAGAAGCTATAGGAATAACAGTAATGGGAACTGATTCCATGTTGTCTTGCTTTTCCTACACTAGTTTATCAATTTTTGTTTCCATTTCTTTCAGTTGAGTTGTCAACTGAATGATGAAATTCATCATTTCATCCTTTTGATTTTCATTTTTCAAAACCTCCTTGGTTTTTCGATGCTCTATATTTGGTAACATCGTCTGTCTCTTTAGTGCATTTATAGTTGCATTCTTCTTTTTGATTAGTTCTTCTGCTGCTTTGATATCTTTTAGACTATAACCAACTTCCATTACCAAATATTCAGGTGAATTTATCCTGTTATCCTTAGCTTATGATGAAGATTTTTCTAGTTTTAATTGTACCTTTATATTTTCTAGATAATTTTGTAACTTCTGGATACTTAAAGATTTATGTGTCATGGTGGAATTGATCATTTCTCCTGCCTGTTTGTGAAAATCAATTTTTCTATTGGATGCACATCTTCAGCAACAACTTCAAAGGTTTCCTTCTTGTAATCCTTTGATGTTTTTGGGGCCTGCAATGTTGGCTGTAAAATTGTCATTTCCATATTTCTTGTTTTGTAGTCAAAATATGAAAGCAGTCTATTCTGGCCCCTGGGAGTTTGCTTCCAGTATTTTTCATAAGTTACAGCTTTCAATGCTTCAATTATGATTTTTATTTCTTTTTATATCTCCACCATATCTTTATCTTTCTCCACTTGTTTGCTAGATGATGAAACCTCTGCACTATTTTTCTTCTGAATGATTTGTGCACTGGAGGTTGATGGTATCTATGTTTCTTCTGAAATTGTTGGAGGTGCATCATCTCTGACAACTATATATGTCTTAATGGTTTCTACTATTTGAACTATTTCTTCCTACTCTATCGCTGGATTTAGCTTGGTCTTCTTTCTATATGTAAGCTTGAAATTTGTATCAGAAATAGTTTCTACAAAATAAGAGCCTTCCTCTCTTTCCCTCTTTGAATTTATGTCCTGTGAGGTTGGAATAAGCAGGATGGAACTAGTATAAAATTGCTTATACGCTTGTTGTAAAGTGTTTTCCAACCACTCTGAGTGGTTGGAATACTTTTCAATTTTAGGCTTTCACTCATGAATGAAAGGGGTCAATTTGAAATGAACTCTTAATTTACTTATAACACCCAAGGGTTAATATGACCATTTGAAACTGCTACTGAACTTGAATTCTTGTAAACATTTGTCTGCTTGATGTCCAACATTTCTACTATTACATATAAAGGGTCCTAGCTGGTTTTTAATCTTGATTTGGGTATTTTTTTTAGCTGAAAGGAAATTGATTTCATCCGAATTCAAAATATGTCTAATGTATTTTTAAAAAAATATCCTCATTTGAAGGTATTTGGGGAACTTGTATGGAACTAGTGAGATTCCATACACTCTGATTTCTATATGATTCTGGTATAAATACCATTCTCCTGTTTTAATCTTCTATGACAACTGTAAAACCTTTTTGACCTCTTCACTGATTCTAGGTTGGATGCTACTTATTAGAATATTAACTACTGGATATACAAATGAATCAATGAAGTCTTTAAAGTACACTACAAGAAAAAAACACATTGGTAAGGGGTAAAAATGGTCACCATAAGCTCATTGGTGAGGGTCAAAAGAGCCTTTGTCACCAAAAACTGAATGTCACTAAAGGTGGCGTCGCCGAAAGTATAGGTGTTGTGGTGAAATTCAAGGTCTATCACCAATAATGATTTATAGTGACAAATAATGACCGTCACCATTTCATATGAGCGATGGTGATGAACAATAGCCTCTGTCACCAAAAAACTGAACGTCACCAAAGGTGGTGTCGCTGAAAGTATAGGTGTTGTGGTGACATTCAAGGTCCGTCACCAATAATGATTTATAGTGACGGATAGTGACTGTCACCATTTAATATGGGCAATGGTGACACACAATAGCCTTCGTCACCAAAAAAATGAACGTCACCAAAGGTGGCGTCGCCGAAATTATGTGTTGTGGTGACATTCAAGGTCTATCATGAATATTGATTATAATGACGAATAGTGGCCGTCACCATTTCATATGAACAACAAAAATTTTTTGTGATGGACCTTTCATGGTCGTCACTATTGGTGCATATATATGGTGACGTTCATTGACCGTCACCATAAACGCATTGGTGACATCAAGGTCCGTCATGAATAATGACTATAATGATACGCAGTGACCCTCACCATTTCATATCAACAACAGTGATTTATGGTGACGGAACTTTAATGGTCATCACTATTGATTCATATATATGGTGGCATTCGTTGACTGTCACCATTTTATATTTTAGTGAGGGTCGAAAAATGTCACCATAAGCTCATTGGTGATGGTCAAAAGATCATCTGTCACCAAAAACTGATCTTCATCATTCCCTATATATGAATATCAAGGCACGATGGAATCGAACCACCAACCTCCTGCTTGTAAAGCAGGTGCTCTTCCATTGAGCTAGCACCCTTTAAATAAGTAGACTTTTAAAAATTATATCTTGAAACTTCATAGATTGTAAATTCTACAACTTTCAATAAATTAAAGTCTCGACAATATTTTACTAAACAAACAAAACACCGTCGACATTTTAGGTCCCTACCTAATGGTTATGGAAGTTATGAAAAGTAGGTGAAGGGAAGAATTATACTTTTAAAAATGATACATGGACTACCACCACAAGAATCCCCCAAGAGAGATCCAGTGGGAGAATCTCTTGAATCAGATTCAATGGAAAATGAAGGACTAGATGAAAGAGAAAGGCCTCAGCGGGATGGGGAATCCACCACCTTGAGTCAAGGAATAGAAGATGTCCTCATAAATTCTTACAACACTTTGAAATAGAGCTAAGGGTAGAATATCTACTTAAGATCTACTTTTGCTTATGTATAATAACTCAAATAGACAACCAAATCCACAATTATAAAGTGATTATTTGGCATTTCAATCACTAATTTTAGGACCAAAAACCTAAATAACCTAAAACACTCAAATATCCTAAAACGTGTGAAATAAAAACAAAGAAAAAGAGAATATGTTATCGAACAATAATACAAAAGAAAGACAAAGAAAATATGTTCTAGAACAATAATACAAAACACATCCAACATTTTGAAGTATTTGACTTGTCTTGGTGAACATGCGTCCTTAGCAAATACGATGTAGCAATACCTCCCCACAAAATAGAAGACATGTCAAAATAGTATGTTTGACATGGACAATCATAAAGATGACACAATAGCTAATCCATTCAACACATGCACAGGCAATACAACTTAGATGTTGATGGCAAAGTGTGGGATAGAAACGAATATCCTAGATGCTAGTTGTCTCACAACATTTAATTCAGATTTTACATGTTGGTATGATGTTGTGGTGAAGTTCTCAGTTTCTAACAAAAATAAAAATTAATAGATGAACATAACGTACACTGCCAACATGTAACCTAGCCAATGGCTTCGTCATATGCCTCATGCTAGGAATTGGATTTTGCATACTAGACCAGCAATAGTTAGGTTCTAAATTTCAACCTGATTATTTCAGACAGCGTATGAGCAGCAGTAGAGAAGTCCTCTAATAGAAATTCCATCACATTATAGTGATTTTGTTGTAGCATTTGTTTTAGTTTTAGGGCTCATTTTTTAAACAATTTTAACATGGTTTTAAGGTTCCAAAAATATCATGGGAAAGTCTCCCTTATTGTAGTATTTGGTGGTAGCCTCCATGAAAAATTTGACATCAATAATCTTGTTATAATACAACCATTTTTAGTAGCATGTTCTCATCCTCCATGGTCTCCAAACAAAGCAAACATATAACCATCCAAGAATAAATATAGCTCGGCATATAAGATCAACTTTTTCTAGGAGGATGTGAGGTCATGTAACATACTCTTGTAGGATTATGAGGCAATATGAATATGATATATAGAAGAAAATGACCGCAGATTTGATGGCAGCATGTGAAGAGCCCTAAATTGAAGATACAACAGTAGATATATCCTTTGATTGGTGGTTCTCTAGAACCCAATAGTGTTGGTCTTTCCAATGGTTGATACCTCCAACTGTGGTAAATTTTCACCAACAAATAGAACTACAGTTAATGACAGCACTATTATGGCTCTGGTACCAATGTTTGGAAAGAAAGGGCAGCATGAAAACAAGTATAAAAATAGAGGTGCAATCAACAAATGTTTCCAACAATGATGTGGGGTTTTTGGGAAGCTTGTTGTGGGATAATTTGAGGGATTTCAGACAATTTTTCAGCCTTGTGAACTACAATAATCTTTATTACTTGTTTGTGACTACGTCCAGGGTCATTGTAAGAAACTTATAGCCAACAATAAAACTCTAAATACCCATAAATCAGAACAGTTCATCTTTCCTTCAAGCATGAACCAATTTAAATCTTCATGTGTCTTCACCTTACAGAAATTTTGTGGCAAAAATGGTGGTGGTAAAAAATATCATAAGGGCTGTTAATATCTAGTGAAAGTTTTTTTTTTTAAACCCTTGGAAACATACAACGAACCCTTGAACAAAGGCACTAGAACCTTTGTGAAATCCTTAGGTAGCATTTGAATTGGACATCAGTATGTCATTATAAACATTGGAGTGCTTTGGTATTCAGAGGCATTTTAAGAGACCTTTTCATATCTTACTTGGAGTGGTTTGTGGATATACCTCTCGTTATTGGGTGTTCCTAGACTAGATCCTAGTGTATCAGATCCTAGACCAGTAGGTGTTCCTACTTGGCAACATACATTCCTTAATTCATAGAGAATAACGTGAGGAAAAGGAGACCTTGAACCACATGTATATGCATAACCTTATGTTTGACCGTTAGCTTGAGTACAACAGCCTGAAATAGGTCCAACCTCCTCATATTAGATATTATCTAAGCTTTACTCAGATAGTGAAGTTGATAAATGGGTTTCAACTAACCAACAGTTTACACCCAAAACCAAAATTTGAACATAGTTTAGAATAGCAATGGAAAAATTGGATTTTCTAATCATATAAAATATTATAGAATTTCAACATTCTTATTGCCCCATGGCCAGGAAAAACCAATTCTTTGAGTGTAGGAACCTCTTTTTTTTTATAAAAAGGCAAGGTTATACAGGTGATAGAAAATTACTTGGTTATATAGATGGTAGAAAGGTCAAAAAGGAATTTGGCCAGCCCAACTTTAGAAATGGCATCCACAAAACCATGTTGCATTAGTTTAGGTCCTTCAATCTACAAACAACAAAAATGTACTACTCTAGGGTTTTTTCAAGGTGTTGAATCCATATATGTACTCAAAATTCAATTTTAAATAACAAAATTAAGATTTGGCCAAAAACAAATTTGGGGTAATAAGACAAAAACTCAAAAATGTAACAAGTTTAGATTCCAAAGATTACATCTTTTGGTAGCCACAGTGCATGGGTTGTCTATAGTTGCACAAAATATATGTTATGCCTTACATCGTGACCTTATCTTAAGGCACATAGACACACCCTAGTCTAGTATTGACTATGTGAGTCTCTCTATATATATCATTGAATGTTCTACTTTAGCTTATCCATCCATCCCTTCATCAGTCAATCAACCGATGATGGTGAAAGTGTCATCCATTCTCTTACATTTTTAGTGCATTTAGGTTTTCATTCACTTCTACAAATTCCATGCTAGCAGTCAAGGGAAAAAATGGGAATTGAATCCAACAAATTTGGAAGGGAAAGGCAAGTTGGCTCATTATGGTCGTCCGTATAGAAAGATCAATGCCCCAAGTTTCTTTCAACTTCGCAGAGGTGATTTGTATATAAATCTAACCAACTGGGAAGCTACCCTCGTCTCCCTCACTCTCCTTGATGCTAAAGGTAATCATCCCTAAACCATACCCTTCAACTACTTTACCATCATTTACTAAGAGGGAGCTAGCTCATTAAGTATTGGTATTTATGCATTCAGGCCATCTAGCAAATGTACTTCTTGGCTATGACAATATTGCCTCATACATGGTATGTATTTTCGTTTCCCTTTGGAAATTAGTACAACCATCATATGCTAGAATTTTAAGATAAATTTACAGTTTCTACTCACATATTGGAATGGATCTCAAATGTATGTGTTACCATGGGGAATATGAGATTGTTTATTAATGCATAACATGAGCTCCAGTAGACCTTACTTTGGTGCCTTGGTGGGTCATGTAGCCAACCGTATCAAGGATGGAGAATTCACACTAAATGAGAAAACATATCATCGGCCTAAGAATGATGGAAACAACACACTCGATGGTGAAAATATGCATTTTCTATTCTGCATGCATGTTTTATCCAGCTAACTAGAGCCATATAATGACCACTACTCAGGAATAGAATCTCTCTTTTTCTGTATATGTATGTGTGTTTGTGGAGGTCTAGAGTACTACTATTTCAGGTAACATATGTGTAGTTTGGTGATCTGAATGAATGCAGGAGGGCTGAGAGGCTTTGAAAATGTGACATGTCCTATGGGAAGTGAAGGAGCAGAGAGGCTTTGACATGCGGAATTTTATATGAAAAAAAGAGTCTTTGAGCCACAAAGGAGGGATATAACATAATTTTGTTGATCCCCTATAACTATCAAGTGTTCAGCAAAGGAGGTGTTAAAACATGTCTGCACTACAGTAGAAGATACAGTAAATAACGCTATATTGTATGGTGTTCCTATCAAGCACTGAGGCCCAGACTTAACCATAAAATTACCCCCTGTATCAGTCTTAAAATTTGTTTAAATAAATGCCAAAAATTATGCACAGGTCAGCTCAAATCGGTATGTCGGCTCCTTAATTAAAATACATGACTGTTTAGTTCATACACAAACAACTATAAATAACTAGTCATGCTCATCATTTTGGAATGAAAATTTTCGTGAAAAATACAGTGAGAATTAAGAGATAAAATAGGAGGCCAAGGAGGTTAAATGGGAGATCATAATTACAATGTTTTGGACTAGAAGGATATATCTCTTGCAGACCTATTTGCACCTGTGGAAATAAATTTTTTCGGAACTAAATTCAGGCTTGAAATTTCGGCCCTATCAAAGCCTGAAATTGCGGCCCTAACAGGCCTCTAACTTCGACCTTTCCAGAAGCTCGGACCTAAGACTATTCTTTGCAACTCAAACCCTTCTACTTCGGACCTGTGGTGAAATCTGTGACCTTGCAAAAGTCTTGTAATTCGGATCTATAGTGGCAGTTTTGAAGACAAATTTAGACCTACAGATCTTTGTTTTTGCAATAAAATTACAGAGAAGTCTTGAGAGGAACAATATTGAGTTTATTTTACGGTGAATATATCTATCAGACCTATTAAAGAACATCTATTTCACATGACGTCTGTTTGACTTAGTTCAAAAATTGTTGGAAAGCATTCGATGAGTTCTTCGACATGGAAACCTTTGCATCAACTTTTGAAGATATAAGTTTTTTGGGTTTGTAAAATCCATTTGGATCATAAAATATTAGTTTTTCTTTCAATTTAGTAGATCTGCGTAATATTCTGGCAGGAAATAATTAGTCAGGTTGCTGAGATTAGAAAATTTAACACATTCAAACTGTAGTTGATTAGGAAAATTGTGATGGAAGTTAATCTGAAAAGATTTTTCCCTAATTTTTGGTCATTTGTCCCTGATACAAAAGAACACCTCTCTTTTTCATGTCATTTGATTTAGAGTTTTGATGACAAAGGACAATATTCCATTATGCTATGAATCCTATCTAGCAATCTGGACATGGTTGGAAGGTCTTGTTGTTGAATGCTTGAATATTTCTTGAATTACCACCAATTATTTGACCTACCTTGCACACAACATAGGACCTTAAAACAATGCTAGGGTTTTACTAAATTATTATAAATTATTATGGTCCTCTAGGGTTATAAATAGCCACCCCTACACCTGCCACTCCTAAGTCACTATGGTGACTTTATTGCATATCAAACTTTATATTCTAGCACTACTGTACTGTCCACAGACTCTGAGTGATAACATTCAAGTGACCATCCTTTTGGAAACGAATCGATGGCTTTTAAATTTTAATTCTTACTAAGAATTTCTTTTAGTCGTCCAAGTCTGTTACTCTATCTTAATAATCTACTATGGGTGAAATGTTTTGCCATTTTTCATGACCTTGTTATGAGCAAAACTTTACATATTGTATGTTGTCTCTGATTTGGAAAGGAAGTCAGTGTTGAAATAAAAGGACATTGAAAATGGAATTTTTTAAGAGATCAATTTCAAGCTTTGGGCATATATGGGACAATATTCCATTATGCTACGAATCCTACTTTATTCCATCACTATGGTGACTTTATTGCACATCAAACATTACATTCTAGCACTACTGTATTGTCCACAGACTCTAAGTGATAACATTCAAGTGACCATCCTTTTGGAAACGAATCGATGGCTTTTAAATTTTAATGCTTAGTATTTAAATTTTAAACATTGACTCTAAAAGAAATTCTAGTAAGAATTTCTTTTAGTTGTCCAAGTCTGTTACTCTGTCTTAATAATCTACTATGGGTGAAATGTTTTGCCATTTATCATGACCTTGTTATGAGCAACACTTTACATATTGTATGTTGTCTTTGATTTGGAAAGGAAGTCAATGTTGAAATAAAAGGACACTGAAAATGGAATTCTTTAAGAGACCACTTTCAAGCTTTGGGCATATAAGGGACAAAAGTAACCTTTTATTTGTTTTGCAGGGACTATTTCTTGGTTTTGTTAAAGCAACCTCAAAAAAAGTTTGAATATCAGTGATATCCTATTGGTAGCAAATGCATTGGTGCCTGCTTATCCAAGGTTTTTTAAATACAAGCAAGCTGAAGGTTAGTGATCCTCCCTTTTGCTGTTTTAAAATAGCTTAGTTCCTATTTATCACTTTGTGAGTATGTTGGCTACAGGATGGGATTCAGATTCATTTCGAATCCATGTTATAGTCCATGATATCAAAATAGTCTCCTTTTACTCTTCTTATTGTATTGGTTTATTTGTCTAAACAAAATATTTTATGATTTCTATTTGCATATGACTAGTATCAATGATGTTAAGGAGGGTTTATCTCACTCAGGGTGCCATATGTAAGCAAGTGACCAATTACTCTATGCTTGGTTTTTTTAATGGATTTTTTTGTGTAGACCTTATTTTTTAATAGAAAAATAAATCTCATATATACAATAATTACAACAGCAGAACAAAAAGTGGAAGGATATATAAAAGGGAGCTTATATTCTCTTCAAGGCTTGCTACAGCAAAATGTAACACCTTAGTGCAAAGCTTCACTAAGTACTCTAGCTCAAGGGAAACATAGAGATCAGTCACCACTTTCACCTTAGTAGCTACTCCTCTGCTATTCTATGGATGGATGTCCCCACAACGAAGGCTATCTCAGAAAATCTTGGAGATTAAGTAACTCGAGAATTCTTAGGCTAAATACCTAAGAAATTTGAAGGACCTATCACTAAGTCTAGAGGGCTAAGATAGTACTAGAATGCTCAATTAGATCCCAAATACATGATACTTTTAATTTAATGATTGTTGTTATAAATTAAGGTTTATAATAGACACAATTTACTGCATGAAAAATTTATGACAACATTAAATTACTACGGGGAGCCTGGTCATGCTTTTTTTTCTCATATTCCAGTTCAAAGAGCATTTCCACAATGAAGAAAAAACCTTGTTAGATTGGCCAGAATCCCGGAATAAACCATATAGCCTAAATAGATTCGTATCTCTTGTGTGCCATTTATAGAGATCGTTTGAGTGGAATGATTCCAAGTTATTATAAGTAAGGGGATATTGACCTGTTTAGAGAAGAGGTAGGGCATAGTCAGGTATTGCATGACATTCCTTTTTTGCAAGTCAGAGAGCCTCTAGTAGGTAACGTTCTGTCAGTCCTCCAAGGTCATAGGAATAATCCCACGGTTGAGCAAAGATCAGTGCTCTGATAACACTATAATATTCTCTAGGGAAAATTGAAAATGAAAACAAACAATTAAAGAACATGCACGCATAAAATTTAAACACATAAGTAGACACCCATAATTCCTCCAAAAATTGCACCTAGATGAGCCATTTTATTATAATGCAATGGAAGTACAATTAGTATGGTGTGAGTGGACCTGGACTTGCCAAAGGCAAGATAAACAAGTCCCAGGTGATAAAATGCAATACTTGAATGCTGGAATGTGCTCTCTCTTCTATGCCCCGCGCTGCCCTAAAACAATTGCACTTCCTGTCGGAATGAAACTGTTGCTTGACCCTCTTCCAGTGCCTAGAAAATTTCGAGAAAATAATCTCGGACTCCCCTCAAAAAACCCACCAATACCCAGAAAGGTTTTGACCTACTTCTTACCACTGAAATCAACCCCAATTTCTACGTGCTCCTCCACTCATTGGGTATTTCGGCCCTCCCAGAAATAGCGCTGTTCTAAATTCTAACAATCCAAAATGATGCTAAATACTGATGAATTTCCTCTCTTGATGTCTCCCCAAATTCCCAGCTCAATCGAGCCCCAAACAGCCACCCCCTCAGCTCCATTTGCAGCCCAGAAGTACCACATGCGCAGGCCCATGCAGTCCCTAGAATGGTCTCTCTGCTACAAAAAAGGCTCCACAAAATTTGGCTGTCCCATCACCCTCAATGTTTAGCAATAAGAGGCTCAATAAGTTTGATGCTCCCCCACTAGCTTCTCCAACAAAAGTATGGTTCTCTCCCATGGCCAGATTGCAGAAGAAAGCCACACAAAATGCCTAATGCAATGCTAGAATTGGCTCACAAATGGTATTTATCTCCCTCCTTGGGTTGGCACTGAAAGTCCACCGAAGGAAGGGGTGAGAAACTTTCTTAAGAATCTTGTGTGTTGAACAGCACTTGCAGAATTGGCTCAACAGCTCAAGCGTGCTTGGTAAGTGAGTTTTTCGAAGTGTCAAAAGGTGCAGAATGAGGTGTGCTTCATGTATTTATCCTTGGGCTACCTCCTCCTCATGTAGGACCCATACATCAAATTTACTCATACCAAAAAGCATGGATTGCCCAACGGGTGCGCATTTCCCTCTTGGGTGGCCCCCAGAACCCACTAAGTGTTTGACTTGTCTTTTTCTCCCTAGGTGAGTGTCTTCGTTAGCCAAAAATTGGAAGTGGAATATACAACAGGTCTGCACTACAACAGAATATACAACAAGTACTGCTATATTGTATGGTGTTCCTATCAAGCGCTAAGGCCCAGAATTAACCATAAAATTGCCGCTGTATCAGTCTTAAAATTGGTTTAAATAAATGCCAAAAATGATGCACAGGTCGGATCACATCAGTATGTTGGCTCCTTAATAAAAAGACACAATTGTTCAGTTCATACAAAAACAACTATAAATAACTAGTCATGTTCATCATTTTGGAATGAAAATTCGGTGAAAAATACAGTGAGAATTCTGAGATAAAACAGGAGGCCAAGGAGATTAAAAGGGAGATCATAATTACAACGTTTTGGGCTAGAAGGATATATCTCTTGCAGACCTATTTGCACCTGTGGAAATAAAATTTTTCAGAACTGAATTCAGGCCTGAAATTTCAGCCCTAACAGGCCTGTAACTTCGGCCTTTCCGGAAGCTCGGACCTGATACTATTCTCTGCAACTCAAACCCTTCTAATTCGGACCTGTGGTGAAATATGTGACTTTGCAACAGTCTTGTAATTCGAATCTATAGTGGCAGTTTTGAAGACAAATTCAAACCTGCAGAACTCTATTTTTGGAATAAAATTTCAGAGAAGTCTTGAGAGGAATAGTATTGAGTTTATTTTACAGTGAATATATCTAGTAGACCTATTGAAGAACATCTATTTCACACGACGTCCGTTTGACTTTGTTCAAGAATCGTTGGAAAGCACTCGATGAGCTCTTCAACATGGAAACCTTTGCATCAACTTTTGAAGATATAAGTTTTTCAGGTTTGTAAAATCCATTTGGATCATAAAATCTTAGTTGTGCTTTCAATTCAGTAGATCTGCGTAATATTCTGGCAGGAAATAATTAGTCAGGTTGTCGGGATTAGAAAATTTAACACATTCAAACTGTAGTTGATTAGGAAAATTGTGATGGAAGTTAATGTGAAAAGATTTTTCCCTAATTTTTGGTCATTTGTCCTTGATACAAAAGAACACCTCTCTTTTTCATGTCATTTGCTTTAGAGTTTTGATGACAAAGGACAATATTCCATTATGCTATGAATCCTGTCTAGCAATCTGGACATGGTTGGAAGGTCTTGTTGTTGAATGCTTGATTATTTCTTGAATTACCACCATGGAATCTCCAATTACCACCAATTTTTTGACCTGCCTTGCACAAAACATAGGACCTTAAAACAATGCTAGGGTTTTAGTAAATTATTGTAAATTATTGTGGTCCTCTAGGGCTGTAAATAGCCACCCCTGCACCTGCCACTCCTAAGTCACTATGGTGACTTTATTGCACATCAAACTTTATATTCTAGCACTACTGTACTGTCCACAGACTCTAAGTGATAACATTCAAGTGACCATCCTTTTGGAAACGAATCGATGGCTTTTAAATTTTAAAGCTTAGTAAGAATTTCTTTTAGTTGTCCAAGTCTGTTACTCTGTATTAATAATCTACTATGGGTGAAATGTTTTTCCATTTTTCATGACCTTGTTATGAGCAACACTTTACATATTGTATGTTGTCTCTGATTTGGAAAGGAAGTCAGTGTTGAAATAAAAGGACACTAAAAATGGAATTTTTTAAGAGACTACTTTCAAGCTTTGGGCATATATGGGACAATATTCCATTATGCTATGAATCCTACTTTATTCCATCACTATGGTGACTTTATTGCACATCAAACTTTATATTCTAGCACTACTGTACTGTCCACAGATTCTAAGTGATAACATTCAAGTGACCATCCTTTTGGAAACGAATCGATGGCTTTTAAATTTTAATGCTTAGTAAGAATTTCTTTTAGTTGTCCAAGTCTGTTACTCTATCTTAATAATCTACTATGGGTGAAATTTTTTTCCATTTTTCATGACCTTGTTATGAGCAACACTATACATATTGTATGTTGTCTCTGATTTGGAAAGGAAGTCAATGTTGAAATAAAAGGACACTGAAAATGGAATTCTTTAAGAGACCACTTTCAAGCTTTGGGCATATATGGGACAAAAGTAACCTTTTATTTTTTTTGCAGGGACTATTTCTTGGTTCTGTTGGAGCAGCCTCAAAAAGAGTTTGAATATCACTCATATCCTGTTGGTAGCAAATGCATTGGTGCCTGCTTATCCAAGGGATTTTAAATACAAGCAAGTTGAAGGTTAGTGATCCTCCCTTTTGCTGTTTTAAAATAGCTTAGTTCATATTTATCACTTTGTGAGTATGTTGGCTATAGGATGGGATTCAGATTCATTTGGAGTCCATGTTATAGTCCATGATATCGAAATAGTCTCCTTTTACTCTTCTTATTGTATTGGTGTATTTGTCTAAACAGAATATTTTGTGATTTCTATTTGCATATGACTAGTATCAATGATGTTAAGGAGCGTTTATCTCACTTAGGGTGCCCTATGTAAGCAAGTGACCAATTACTCTCTGCTTGGTTTTGTTAATGGATTTGTTTGTGTAGACATCTTAATTACTCTCTGCTTGGTTTTAATAGAAAAATACATCTTATATATACAAGAATTACAACAACAGAACAAAAAGCGGAAGGATATATAAAAGGGAGCTTATATTCTCTTGTATGTTTCCTTGAAATACATATCCTGGGGAAACCCACTAGGCACTCCCTTCATTCCAAGGATAGTACTTAGGGTAAAATAGTATTCTTCAGGGCTTGCTACAGCAAAATGTAACACCTTAGTGCAAAGCTTCACTAAGTACTCTAGCTCAAGGGAAACATAGGGATCAGTCACCACTTTCACCTTAGTAGCTTCTCCTCTTTTGTCCCCACAATGGAGGCTATCTCAGAAAATTCTGGAGATTAAGTAACCCGAGAATTCTTAGGCTAAATACCTAAGAAATTCGAAGGACCTATGGCTAAGTCTAGAGGGCTAAGATAGTACTAGAAATGCTCAATTAGATCCAAAATACATGATACTTTTAATTTAATGATTGATGTTATAAAGTAGGGTTTATAATAGACACAATTTATTGCATGAAAAATTTATGACAACAATAACTTGCTACGGGGAGCCTGGTCATGCTTGTTTTTCTCATATTCCAGTTCAAAGAGCATTTCCACAATGAAAAAAAAGCCTTGTTAGATTGGCCAGAGCCCCGGAATAAGCCATATAGCCTAAATAGATTTGTATCTCTTGTGTGCCATTCATAGAGACCGTTTGAGTGGAATGATTCCAAGTTGTTATAAGTAAGGGGAGATTGACCTGTTTAGAGAAGAGGTAGGGTGTAGTTAGGTATTGCATGACATTCCTTTTTTGCAAGTCAAAGAGCCTCTGGTAGGTAACGTTATGTCGATCCTCCAAGGTCATAGGAATAATCCCACAGTTGAGCCAAGATCAGTGCTCTGATACCACTATAATATTTTCTAGGGAAAATTGAAAATGAAAACAAACAATTAAAGCACATGCACGCATAAAATTTAAACACATAAGTAGACACCCATAATTCCTCCAAAAATTGCACCTACCTGAGCCATTTTATTATAATGCAATGGAAGTACAATGAGTATGGTGTGAGTGCACCTGGGCTTGCCAAAGGCAAGCTAAACAAGTCCCAGGTGATAAAATGCAATACCTGAATGCTGGAATGTGCTCTCTCTTCTATGCCCTGCGCTGCCCTAGAAAAATTGCACTGCCTGTCGAAATGAAACTATTGTTTGACCCTCTTCCAATGCCCAAAAAATTCCAAGAAAATAATCTCGAACTCCCCTCAAAAAACCCACCAAAACCCAGAAAGGGTTTGGCCTAGTTCTTACCCCTGAAATTGACCCCAATTTCTACGTGCTCCTCCACTCATTGGGTATTTCGGCCCTCCCGGAAATAGCACTGTTCTAAGTTCTAACAATCCAAAATGATTCTAAATACTGATGAATTTCCGCTCTTGATGACTCCCCAAATCCCAAATTCCAAGCTCAATCGAGCCCCAAATGGCCACCCCCTCAGCTCCACTTGCAGCCCAGAAGTACCACATACGCAAGCCCATGTAATCCCTGGAATGGTCTCTCTGCTACAGCAAAGGCTCCACAAAATTTGGCTATCCCATCACCCTAAATCTTCAGCAATAAGAGGCTCAATGCTTTCCCGGTAGGCTCAATAAGTTTGATGCTCCTCCACTAGCTTCTCCAAGAAAAGTGTGGTTCTCTCCCATGCCCAGATTGCGGAAGAAAGCCACACGAAATGCTTAATGCAATGCTGGAATTGGCTCACAAATGGTATTGATCTCCCTCCTTGGGTTGGCACTCGAAGTCCACCGAAGGAAGGGGTGAGAAACTCGCTCGAAGTCCACCGAAGGAAGGGGTGAGAAACTCGCTTAAGAATCTTGTGTGTTGAACAGCACTTGCAAACTTGGCTCAACAGCTCAAGCGTGCTTGGTAAGTGAGTTTTTCAAAGTGTCAAAAGGTGTAAAATGAGGTGTGCTTCATCTATTTATCCTTGGGCTGCCTCCTCCTCATGTAGGACCCATACATCAAATTTCTTCATACCAAAAAGCATGAATTGCCCAAGGGGTGTGTATTTCCCTCTTGGGTGGCCCCCACAACCCACTAAGTGTTCGACTTGCCTTTTTCTCCCTAGGTGAGTGTCTTCGTTAGCCAAAAATTGGAAGTGGGGTCCTCCAACCCACTTCTCCTAATTTGGAAATCAAAATTATTGAAATTGAGCAAAATTGTATTCTCACCTAGCAATAATGGCTAAGCGGGAATATCACAAATGGCTCGAAACTTTGTTTTATTCCAATTTTCCATCATGGGATGCAGCCCACAGCCCATCACTTAAAATTTAAAAATACATTGAAACAAATTGTTGCAGTCCAACCCAAATGACCCTTTAATCCACATTTTCTACTCAAAAATCCATCCAATACTTTGTCATATTTAATCAACAATCAAGGAGCCCATCAAAGTTTGCAGCAACATAGAATCCCAAATCAGAATAACAAAATAACTTGTATCTATCTAGAGACCAATCCTAGTGTTTGCTTCCGTCTTTAGTTTGAAATTTTCTAAATAGTTCTATACCTCAATATGGTTGATTGAAAAAGGAAATGTTCATGTATCACATAATTTGCTGACTTTTCCATGGCATTCCAAGCTTCTTCATCAAGTTAGGTTTCAACTCCAGTTGCCCAAATAACAAGGCACTTGATCTTGCTTGTCTTCTCATTCTTTTTACCTAAAAAAAACTATAGAACGCATAAAATCACTAATCTGTTTTTCATAACAATTAACATGGCAGAACAGTGAATTGATCTAGGGAACCCCCCTTCGTGCCGAAAGAGAGCTGGCCTAAAGTGAAGGGAGATTCTATTGATATAACAGTCGATAGAACTTCCAAGGGTTGACTCAACATTTGCAATTTGGACAATTTGGACTTAAGTGCAAATCCAGCAGGTAACAGGATCAAAACTGCTTATCCTCAAACAATGCAGGCATTGGACATATGGATAATCTGGTTGTCATCTACTGATTCCTAAGAAATACTAAAGACATGTATTACCAATGGAAACTACTTAAGGGTGAAAACATAACTATTGGAAGTAAATTTACACTCACCCTATGTTTTCTGCCCCGGACAGGTTTTGGAAAGCTACACCAGCAACCTTCTCATTCATGATTGTTGGGCCTCCACTGTTACCTGGGTTGATAGCTGCATCAATCTGTATAGCCACAGGATGAGAAGTCCAATGCACATATTGTGTCAGTTCTACCATTGAGAAAACTCCCCTAGTCATAGAGATATTGTCACCACCTGGAGTTGGCAACAAAATTCACGTTATTAAAGATCATTAACCAGACCAAAGCATCTTCTCATTGTGTTCACAGATTTCAGAAAGACATGTAAAAGATATGTAAAGATATTAGCATTAACGAAATGATATAGGAGAAAATTGTCATGACATTACAGATTACTAAACACACTACTTAACAATAAAATGATGCAACCATTAACTGCAATCCAACAAGGAGCATAAAAATGTCTTCCATAATAATAAACAAGAAATTAGCATGCAATTAGCCAATTACTGAATTACTACCTTACCATAATAGAAATGTTGTGCACTAGATGTTGCAATAGAGACTATTTCAAATAGGTGTAAGCCAACACACTCAATTCTATGGAGAAGGAAAAAATGATACACATTTCACAGTCCCTATATTGTTTCTAAAAACGTAAAAAAAATTTCTTTAACTTGAAAAAAGATAGGATGGAAACCATCATATAAAAGAAATGGGAAAAAGTGTCATTGTTCCCAAATCACAGCAAGCAAGATATTCTTGATGGTAATAATCATCACATAGGAAAATGCAATTGACAAAACTTAGGTTTGCAAGGCATGCCAAATGGCAGATTTGAGAGAAGGACGAGATAAATTCTCAAATCTGGTGGAGTTTTGACATTAAAACCTTTGATGCTAGATTACCTCCTTACTTTCACTGTTTAGATCTACGCAACCTCAAACAAAAAAATGGGTACATTCACTATATCTATATCTATATCTATATATATATAATATATATATATATATATATATATATATATATATATATATATATATATATATATATATATCTGTGTGTGTGTGTGTGTGTGTGTGTATATATATATATATATATATATATATATATATATATATTCTAGATGCACAGACACACATACATATCAAACAATACATCAAATTTCTAGGAAATAAGGTACATATATACACACACATCAAAGGATATACCAAATTTCTACGAAATAGGGCGTATATCTAATAACATATACACACACCTGAAAAGGAGATCTATAAATGTGCCTATATAGATGGGTGAGAACTTTGAAGTTACAGTATCATTGTTCTTGAACTGTATTTTTTCTATATTAGTCTACAAACATTTTTCAGCATCTAAGATGTCAGACCCACCCACAACTATTTGAAAAGACAATTAAAATTAAAAATTGTTTTTACTCATCACAAAAGGGGCTTGTAGGTCAGTGAAAGTAGGGCATTGGAAATACGCCAACTATGGTTTCACACCCCCATGTCGCACCTCGTGAACTATTTCAAGAAAATTCCACAAATAAAGAAAACAGGTTAATGAAAATTCCTCAAATTTATTATTGGAATTCATTTGTTTAACCCTATCAAAAAATACCATATTTTTGTGGCTTCTAGTTCTAGCCTTTACAAGCCTTAAATAGTCCCTCATACCCCCTGAAAATGAAACGCTTATTTTTCATTTCTATTGGCATCTCTCTCTTAGTAACATAGCAGAAATTCATGGAGTTTAGTGATAATTACAGGTTGCAACAAGAGACTTAGGGTGCCATGCACCTTGCTATTTTTCCGCACCACAATCCATCATCCAAGGAAAGAACACAAGTCTAGATATTGTAAGCATGAAGAGAGACCTGGAAGATGAGCACCCTTGTTTGGAAGATGACATAAACATGCTTTATGTAAAGCAAAATTCAAATAAACAACTGACATGAAGAACACCCTACCAGGGGAAATTGTCAAGGCACAATTTATGGTGAGGAGTTATCTATGGGTGCAATTTTTCCCAACGGAGGAATGGGCCATCTTATCCCATTCACCGAGTTTGCCCAACACCTCTCGGCACACCATGGATTCACCGTTGCGTTCATTACATGCAAATGGATGTTATCCGGTCCTAAATGCATAAAGTCTTCACAGGGTCTAGATATCCGCTTCGTCCAGCTCCCTCATGTGGAAATCCAAGAATATGAGGGACAATACATGAAGGTGGAAACCCTTGTATCAAAGTTATTGGACAACTCGAAAGGATTAGTAAGCTGACCTGGTAACATTAACCCCCAACAGATTAAAGCACTAAGGAATGGAAAGGTTAATCCCACCGATGCTAGGTGAATGCCCCTAATTTATCCAGTTGGGAAGCTAACACCCAGGTTGGATGGTTGGATCAGTTGTGCATTAAGATTAATACTCTATGGGAAAAATTCTGAAGGCATGAAGAGGTTATAGCAGAGCCCTAGAAGAGTATGAACAGTGATATGCAAAAGCTATAAGCACGGAAAACACAAATAAAATAGATGAAGCTCGACTACTTACTAATACTTACTAATCAGACCACATTAGAACATCCTCTTTATCTATTCATTCCTCAATCCATCGATCCTTACATCATTTTTTGGTGAAGCCAGCGATCCCAGCCATCCATCCCATGAAGACCAATCTATTTTGCTACTTGACTGGCAGGATTTTCACAAGTGGCAATATCAATCAAGCCTCTTGGATGAAGGTGAGCAGGTAAAGGCTGAAGGACAATGACAAATTAATATATTTTACTATAGCCAAATTCGGAGTTCTTGAACATGTTTTCTACCCCGAATTGCAGTGGCCCCAAATCAGGAGAAGAAAAATTAAAATAAAGATCGAAAAAGAGTGAACCCAAATCTGATATAATAAATTTCGGTTAAAAATCTAGTAGAGTGGATATAAGAATTGAATGTCAAAGAAGGATATGGAATCTAAGGCGAAATCATAAAAATTATGAGCATAGAAGGATCATCGAACTCTGTCTCAGACCTGGCAAGGAGAATATCGATGGGAAAATAAATTTTAATAGGTCGTTTTAAATTTTATAGTAGCCACCAAATTAGATTTTAATAGGTAGTCAAATAAATTGCTATGGTCAGTTAGATTTTCATCAAGTTTTATTTTTATGTGAGTAAAAATAATGCTAAACTCATTAGAGTATGAATCAAAATTATATTATACTTCTCTAATATAAGTAAGAATTCTAATTAATCAAACTTATATTATATTTCTCTAATATAAGTAAGAATGTTCATATAAAGAGGGAAAATGAACATGAGCTCGGAAATATCTATCAACCTTTAAGGTAGTGAAGATTATCTTTAAATCTATGAATAATGTTATCAATAAATTTAAGTAGTATAGTTAGTTTCTTATTTTTGAGGAAGTTCATTTAGAGCTTAAAAATACCCAATTAGAAGGCCTTCACATGTGTTGTTAAGAGAGACATGGGATAAATTTCGATTAAAGGAATTAAGGGGTACAATAAGATCAATTTATATCACCTACTCAAATCACCAAGAATATATCCAAACCATCAAGATAACACACTTCTCTGAGAAAAATTATGAAACATCATGCAATAACTCAGATTAAAACTTATAGTCAATCAATCAATAGTTGGAACATAGTTTTTAAGTGAACACAATAAAAATAGTACACATTGGACATAATATCATATACACATGGATCATACATATCCAACTAAATGTGGTAGCTAAAGGAACTTCTTCCTACACATAGTGTCCTAGATGGCTAAGGAAAGGTGCCATAAAACCAATGATACATTCATGAATCACATATAGATCCATATACCTTAGATGAAAAATGGTCAATGTGACATGAATGATAGGGGTTGACAATCATATTTTAAAATATCCTCTAAAATCCCATATAGAAAATGGGGTAACATATCCTATGACATCCAACTTGTGATATATGGTGGGAAATCCTTGAATTATATCTGAAGAAAGATGTCTTGTTGAGGTCTAGGTCAAGAAGAGGTACAATTCCTCACTAATTTGGTATCTCGTTGAGGTTTAGGTCAAGAAGAGATACAATGCCTCACTAATTTGGTAGTTGAAGAAGTTTAAATCTTGGTTTGTCAATTTGGCCCTAAGTAGGCAGGGCAATATAGAAGGAGGTGACCACCTTGGAAGAGTTTTAAAAGGGAAGGGCACATAAGGCCTTATATAAAGATATAAATCCAAGTACCTCCCTCATAAAAATTTCTAGACATGTATTTAAAGAATGTAGATAACGACTCGTCCAAATGTTGATAAAGATAATAGAACATCCCTTGAATCTCATAATAAATGGGGACATATACAAATGGAAACGCTAGTAGATGTTATTAAGAAGAGGAAGATCATTATGATTCATTTCAACTCGACGCGAATGTAAACCCACTTTGAACGCACCAAGGGAGATATGAAGGGCAACATCTGATACTCTTGAGTGTATGTGGTTAAACAAAAAGGCCCCCTTTCATTTGCATGAAGTGTTCCTAATACAAATCCATGTTACAGTCAAGGCCCTAAAAAAATGAAGTCCAAATACATTAAATGTATTGTCTATAAATAACCTCTCTAACAACCTGACACAAACAATAATGATGTCATTTACATTTGAGGTGTAAATCACTTGAATTGTGTTACAACTTTAATTTCTCCACAACAAAACTGTGCCATGCTTCCTTGTGATGATGCTTCAACCCTATTGGAGAACAATCTCAAAATGTAAAATTAATTTTAACATGATGTAACTTTAATAGTGCCCCACATTCACCCTTTGGCTCACTACCCATGGCTAATTTGAGGTTATTTCAAGCACTTATGTGGATAATATCATTTTATTTTCTCTTATGTATAGTATTCTACATTGACACAATTGAGTTTGTTTAACAAACAAAATATTTATGTTGAGGGTTGAGTCCTTGTGCATTAGGGCTAGACAGGCCTTGTCTTTATGAGTGATCTATTCATTTCCAACTCCTTAGTCGTTCAAATTTTTCACGTCGTTAGGCCCAATACACCTACCCTTATACCAGTCTTGTTTTCCTTCACAAGCACAAGACCTGGGGCTCTTCTTTGATAGTCACCTAACAACCCTCCAACTGTACTTGGACTACCATTAATTTTCCAAAACATGGTCAATTATTTTACTGATCTACTTCCCACAACACTGCCCTCATCTAGGGATCTTGAAAATTTCCACCTAATAGTGATTTGAGTCCTCTCAAAATCACTATTTTTGTGTACCAATTTCTTTGTTGTCCAATATATGAACAAATCTGAACTACTCCTCTTATCATCCTTCTAACACTTTGTATATTCTTGAACTAGGGTCACAAAACATCCACTAAAATTCGATTGACTAATTGTTTATAGGTTGCTTCAGATATCTGTCCAAAATGCTCTAGACAATCCCCCAAAATCAACTCCTCTTCATGTCCATCCATTTCTCATAATATGCCACAATTATTCTACCCAATCTTCTACTCAGGTTCCACCTTCCTTTGTATTTTCTATCTTTGCACATACTTCTGCAAACCATCTTCCAAATTTGTGGTATATATTACAGAGACAAACCTCTCTCCAAGGGTCCCGACCCCTCTTATTCTACACATATTTGTCACGGTATTAAGGGCATACCTTATGGATTGAACATGTTAATAAACCTTCTTAACTACGGCACTATAATTCTATTCAAATTGTATTAGAACAAACCCTATCCACCCATAGCAAAAATAACAACTCTTACCTCCATAAGAGACACAACCTAGCTCATATGGACCCATAGATTCTGGGAACTTCTTTAACTAAATCAAGGTTTAAGGGGTTAGGGTTAAGGGTTTAAAGGTTTAGGGTTTAAGGGGTTAGGGGTTAAGGGTTGATAGGTTTAGGGTTTAGGGGGTTAAATGGGTTAGGGGTTTACTAGGGGTTTATGGGGTTAAATGGGTTAGGGGTTAGGGGTTAAGGGTTTAGAGGTTTATGGTTTAGGGGTTAAATGGGTCAGGGGTTTAGAGGTTTAGGGGGTAAAATGGGTTAGGGGTTGAGAATTAGTGTTTAAGGGGTTAGGGTTTAAGATGATAGTTTCATTGGTCTTTGTTTGCCCACAATAGTTGCTTATTCTTTGCATCTCAATGTAACCATTTTGTAAGTATTGTTGCTTGTTGCCATGTCTTCTTTATTTATTAATTTACAGTATTTGTTAGCCATTGCTTTATATTTATTGATGAAAATGTATATTGCAATCAAACCAAATGTATGTTAAATCTCCAGTTTCAAACTCAGCCACAATGTTGTCACACAATTTAAGTCTAGAGAATGGCTATCTGATGAAGTCTTGATAACCAGACTGCACCTCATGACTACTCTAGAAAATCTTAAGTTCGAATGTCCCACATTCATGAGAAATTTAGCTCTTATACTCTTGCTCCACCTGAATGTGTTGTGGAAATACCCTTGTTTATTGCAAAAACATCCTAATGTTGTCGACCGTGTCCCTTAACAGACCAGGGAGACATATGTGGCTGAGAGGAATGGAAAGCACTACAAAGTTGAAGAGAGTACAAAAGACTAAGATGGTTTAAAGGATAAGCTTGAAGAATGTAGCAGTGTTGAAACAATTAATAGTTGTCCCAAAAAAATAGTTGATGCTGTGAAACCTTCTTATGTACCAGTCAAGCAAGACTACATTCATGTGAGAGCAAGAAGAGGCCAAGTGACTCATAGGCATAACCTGGAAGATAGGGTATGGTTCCCTCTTTTTTATGAAATATCTGATCTACATTTTGTCTATCGAATATTAACCATTTTAACCTTGCCAACAAGGCGTAATTAACCTAATCGTAGGTCCCAATATGTCATGATATATATTAACTATAGATATATATGAGAAGGAATAATAAAGACATAGATTGATAGAAGTGGCGAGACAAGGGGAGTCAGAAGGGAGAGATGGAGATAAACTAAAGGAGAGGGGAGAGAAGGAATGGAGAGAGAGAGAGGGAGAGTAGTGAGAGATGTAGAGAAGGGTAAGAGAGGGAGATAGTGAGACAAAGATGGAAGAGGATGATGTTGAGAGGGCTTGGCTGGGTGACTCTGGGAACAACCCGAAGGTGGTTGGAAAAATCTCTTCTAAGTTACAAATCTAAAGAGAAAAAACTGGTGATGTATATGTGGTTGCTCAACCTGGGTTGTATGGAAAATCTTGGCTGAGAGTGTTTACCTTTCTGTGTCTTCACGAAAGTGGGTTGTCTGGTCACATAATAAGATCGTGACAACATGTAGGTGATGGTTCTATAGTAAGTTCTCATCCTTATCTTCATAATGGCTAACAGAGAGGATCAGGTTTGAATACAGGATATAATTTGATGAATTTGGAGATTTAGAGTTGAAGAAAAAATTGTGGTGATGTTTGGATGGGTGCTAATTTGTAAGGTTTTTTATTTTTATAATTTTCTTTGTTGTGCTTTCTACCATGCTACCTAGTTGCTTTCATGTTTCTCTAGAATTTTAACTTTTTCAATTTCTATCTCTCTATTGTTTCTTGCCCCATTTGAAATGTCATCCTTATTTGGTAGGTGTTTTCTTCAATATAGTGTGAATATTTTTCCATCACACAACTTCTATGCGGTTTGTCTACACAAATAGCTTGTAAGGCCCATTCATCAGGGTATTTGATGAAATGAAATGATTATCAATGATCACCAACTAATGGTACCTACAGAGATTTAATCTAACAATTCTATAGTTTTCTTGTGCCAACAATTATACAACAATTTAACCTTATGAATTAGTCTCCTCTGTTCTCTTACTTGATTATATAAGCACTTATTGATGTTGTCAAAGCTTTTACTCTCTAGTCCCATTGAGATATTTCATTTATTTATGGACATTGATCTATTTTCATTTCATTTCTTCAATTGTTTTGACTGTTATGTGTTGCCTTTGGCCAGTTCCTTCTTTCTTTCCTATGCTTTTTTTGCTTAAGCATTCCATCCAGCCAAAGCAATAGGGGTAGCAGGAGCCACGCAGTCCAACCAAAGCCCAGTAGGGGTAGCGCAGAGGTAGCAGGAATCACGCAAGCCTAGTCAGGGTAGCGCAAGGGCAGTGTAATCCCTTCAGGTGTAATGCAAGCCCTTACTGAGCAGTGCAGAGGCCAACGCAGGCCAATTAGGCTAACGTAGAGGGATTTAGAGTAGTATATTACTGTCGTTTTTATTTCTCTATTGGGTGAACCAATTTTGGTGCCCAGGATTGTTGTACTTAGATTCTGCATAATAATGAAAACCCTACAGAGCTAGCTATAATGGTTTTCCCAGATTGGGTTTTTTTCGAGCATAGTTGTCTAGAAAATCTGTGTGTCACTTTGTCTATGAGCATGTTATTCAATATTTGATCTGTATGTGTAGGTTTCTAGTTTTATTTACTATTTACTTTGGTACTTTATTAAATATTTAGAAATTAACTTGTAACTTAATTCAAGTAGGAGAATTAAATCAAGATACTACAACAGGGTTTCTTAGATTAAGAAATTTTCACATTCCCTTGGTCTAGCCCCATTAGGTCACCTAGGGCAACAATTTCCCAGGAACCTAGCTAGAGGAAAACTTATATCTCCTAGAGGCAGTTGCGTTGTTGGGTGCCCTCACTCTCCTCAGAACATGGGCCAATTACAACAGTGGAATCTCTGGATACCTCAAGCCCTATCTCTAGGATCAAGTTTTGCCTAGGTGTTCCCAAGGATAGAACCTAGTAGGATGAATTTGACCTATCGAAGTAAAAACACTTGTCTGATCCTTTCCAATCACCTTATCCAGGATAGGAACATCATTGGTTGCTAAATTCCATCCCCGAACCTGGGTTGGGTCCACTTAGCCCCCTGTGGTCCCATTTGGTGTCAAAGGCCTTTCATCAAGGACCATTTGGGAATCCAAGTTCCAAAGGATTTTAGGGATTGAGAAATTCCTTCATAAGTATTATTCCTCTCCCTCAACCCTTCAAACCCCCTCCTCTCTCCCTAGAAAATAATTCCCTTTATTAAAAGGAAAGCAAGTCCCACTCTTTATTTTATCTTAGGGAATGGGTTTCGAGGGTCACTTCCCACCTATTCATTGACCTATACTCTACAAGTGACTTCCTAAACTACCAGGACTCCACCCATCAGTGAACTTCCGTGAAGAGCAAGGAGCCTTAGCTGTGGTGACAATGGGCTAAGCCTCCATCGTTTCCCTTGTCCTAGCAGTTGCCCTCTTAGGAACCCCTTTTAGATCCACTACTAGTTTGAGTGGTAAAAAGTTGTTCACAATTCCATTAGTGAACATCTCTTTGGTATGTGCACTTTTGTGATACTACAGCTCCAAGATGAGAAGTCCAGGGCCATGGATGTTGCCCTTCTTCTCACTGAATAAATCCTCTACAATATAGTGAACTAGGGCTAGTTGGTTGGCCCACTTCAATGTTACTTTAGTCCTTCAAATTCTGCACATCCTTAGGCCCTATACACCTGCCCTTCTACCAATTTTGTTTTCCTTCACCAGAAGAAGAGTTGGGGCTCTTCTTTGACAGTAACCTAACAACCCTCCAATTGTACTTGGCCTACCATCAATTTTCCCAACCACAGTCAATTCTTTTTACTAATCTAGGGCCCACAATATTGTCTTCATCTAGGGCTCTTCAAATCTGCCACCTGACATTGGTTTGAGTCCTCTCAAGATCATTGTTCTTGTGTATCGATAATTTGATATTTTTTGTCCAATCTATGAACAAATATGAACTAATCCTCTTATCATACTTATAACAATCTATAGATGACTAAACTAGGGTCACAAATCAGCCACTAATAGTCCATTTACTAATTGTTTATAGGTTTCTTCAGATCTTTGTCTAAAAATATATGGAAAGTAAACCAAAATCAACTCCTTTGCATGTCAATCCATTCTTCATATGGCACATTTCTTCTGCATGCTCAATCTTTTGCTCAGGTTCCACCCTCCTTTGGATCTGTTGTCTCCACACACACTAAATTTGCAAACCATCTTCTAGATATGTGGTATTTATTTCAGAAAGAAACCTCGCTCTAAGGGTCACAACCCATCTTCTTCTATGCAAATTTTTCATAGTCTTAAGGTCATACCTTATGAACTAAACATGCTAGAAAACTGTCCTAACTAGGGCATTATACTTATGTACTTCTAATTGTTGTATAACAAAACCTATCCACACATAGATTAAACATTACTCTTGCCTCCATAAGAGACTCGACCTAGCTCATATGGATCCATAGATTATGGGAATTTCTTTGACTGAATCTTGACATGAACTTCAGATCTCAATGTGAACCCTCAAACTAGGGTTAAAACAGTCAATATTACGCTTGTTTTGACTTCTGTTATGGCTCTAAATTATAGTGCAAGCCCTCCTCCATTTGTGTTGGTATTTATCACAGACCTTGTGGCCTACTAACCAACACAAGTCAAGATGGTATCAACCCTCTCTTCTATTTCATGTAGAAAATCTAACCAATGGGATTCAATCTGATCTTGTAATCATGTACTAAAACAAGATACTGAATCCTTCCTACAATTTGTGGAAACAAAACACAATCTCACAATCACATATAAGTAAGAGAAACAAGTTATCAATCACACAACACAAGATTTATCTGGAGAAGGAACTGATCAAAACCCTCTATCTCTATTTTTTATTAAGTCAAGGAATCATGAAACAACACAATGCTTAATCTCTCTTAAGATTCTCCAGCACTCTGCCAATTGTCTCCTGCTGATCTAGGAAAAATTGGTCTAGTACTTAGCCAATTCTCAGCCTTCCCTCAGCCTTCCTTGCACACGCAATTCCTATGGAATTATCTCCATATTAATTAGGAAAATGAACCTTCCTTGATTGCACAATCCATCATGGCATCCCAATGACTTTATAATTTCACATGGGAAATTTTATATAAATACAACTAATAGTTATGTTCCTCTGAACTGTGTTAAAATAAGGATCAAGGGTCTTTTTATTATTTAAAATAAGATAAAACCCTAAACAAACAAAACCCTATCCTGAGGAGATGTAACCCCAAGATTTTATGGGCCCCTTTGGGGTTAGCTGGGCAGCCAACTTCCCAGGGTCGTAACTTGGTCATATGATCTTCGTTTGACGCACATGATACCTCATTAGAAAGATCTCTCCGAGGACTACAACTGATGATATGATTTCTATGAAATCAAAAAACCTTTCATGCCCAAAAAACATCATTTGGGGCCTCAAAACGGCTTCGATAGTTCTAGACCCAAAAAACTGACAAAAACAGTAAATTGTGCTATAATTAAGGAAACTAAAAAACTGAAAGAGACAATGGTGAGGGCCCAAGTGGAATAGGCAGGTGGCCACAAATATTCACCTCGATCACCTTAAATAAAATTTCTTGAGCTAACTCAATCATCATTACTTAGTTAATTGACACAAGTTGTTATGAGATGAAATTACATTTTGCTGTCCAATTTACTTAAGGGAAAAATAAATTAGACGCCTCACATTCCTCACTCTTGGTACATCAAAATTCCTCACCAGTGTGGGTGCATTATTTTTTGTCCTTTATAGTCTCCAATTTGACTGTTTCTTGTTGCAAATTTCAACACTCCCTCTCAACAAGAAAGGTATTCAATCTATCCCCATTCGGTACCTTTGGAATGTTATGCATGCTACACTTCTCTAGTGTTGTTTTCACCTACAATTCCTGAAACCAAATAGCCTCTGAAAAACTGAATCAGTATAATGCATCTGTCATCAGAGTCTTCTGACTACTGCTGGCTATTGCACCTGTCTAGTACTGGATTCTCTACACTACTGCTGACATCTGCATCCATGCCCTTTGAACTATTGCTAACTCTATTTGTGCTCCAGTATTTGACATCTGTCGCTATGATTTATGTCTTGTTGACATTTGACTACATCAATCTAACTGATCCTTCCCACTACTGCTGTACTGTCGGCTCCTCCTAGCCAGGTTCGATCCATGAGACTTGCCATCTCAATGGACCTTTCCCAAATTTCTTATCTTTGGATTATGTCTACACATAACCCCACCTTACACCTCAAGGTATGGCTGCTCCCTTTTCCCATCTGACTTGAAATTTCCCCCTGATGGAGGTCTCTGCTTGAGTGGACGCTTCCACTTGGTCTCCTCTCTACTTCTCCAATTGTGGTAGCTACTCCACAACCTTTTGAGACTGCTTCTCATGAGGATGCATGTTCAGAGGTAATTTATGCTCCCTATAAACCACCAAGTCTCTAACTTCTGCCTTTCTCCTCAGATATTTGCATGCATATGGTACCTCAACTGCATATAGGTTCTTGACTCAGGCACAGTGTAATTGTCTCGAAGTTACAAAAAGTTTCTAAAAACGAGTTGATTTTAAATCGATGATATCTCCCTCATCTGAGCTCCGATTTGACCGATTATTTTTCCATTTGGGTAGATTTTCGCAAGGAATCCAAATACTTTGTTTTTGAAAATTTTACACCAAAATATTCAAATATTCTCTACAAACTTGCCACCCAAAAAATTCCTTCTCTGATACCATGTAGAAAATCTAACCAACGAGATTCGATCTGATGTTGTAATCTACTAAAACAAGATACTGAACCCTTCCTACAATTTATGGAAACAAAACACAGTCACACAATCATATATAAGTAAGAGAAATAAATTATCAATCGCACAACAACATGAAGTATTTGGGGAAAGCAACTAATCAAAACCCCTCTATCTCTATTGTGTATTAAGTCAAGGAATCATGAAATAGTACAATGCTTAATCTCTCATGAGATTCTCCAACACTCTGTCAATTGTCTCCCGGTGATCTAGGAAAACTCAGTCTAGTACTTGGCCAATTATCATCCTTACTTTAGCCTGCCTTACTCATGCAATTCCTAGGGAATTAAATCCTTATTAATTAGGAAAATCAGTCTTCCTTGATTGCACAATCCATCATGGCATCCCAATGACTTTATAATTGCACATGGAAAACATTCTCTGAATAAAACTGATAGTTATGTTCCCTTTAACCTCTGTCTCAACTGGGTATTCCTCAAAACTGACATGCATGCAACTATTAATAGTGAATTATCAGTTATCTAATTGATCATTCATTGTGAATTAAATCTAATTTAATTCACTGGACCTCTCACTAGCTCATCCACTCAGTTAGAACTAGTTAAACTGATTTTAACTCATTTAATTGAGTTAATTACACTTGCACCCAACTAATGCATCAACTTCAACTGGACCCCAAAAATATTAGAATCCATCTACATTCCTCATATTAGACCCTCAATTCAAATTTCTTGAGCTAACTCGGTCATCATGACTTAATTAACTGACACATGTTGTTATGAGATGAAATTACAATTTATTATCCAATTTATTTAAGGGAAAAATAAATTAGATGCCCCACATTCCTCACTCCTGGTGCATCAAAATTCCTCACCAGTGTGGGTGCATTTTTTTTTTTGTCCTTTATGTTTTCCAATATCACTATTTCTTGTTGCAAAATTCAACATTTCAGAATTTTATGCTGCCTTCACACAAAGACACCATTGAAATCACATGCCCAGATTCTCATGAGAAACCTCTCTTAAGCTTGATCTGCCAGAAGAGAACCAATAATATTCCATCCTACTTCCTAGCGCAAACTGACCATTAAGGTATGCAACATTCTTTTTAACTCTCACATGATGATCTTGCTCTTGGAGGATGATCATGACCTCCCTTTAGCAACCCTTACTTGGCCCTCGTAATCGACCTACTTTAGCACTACATCTCTCTTCACCCCCTTGATGTGCCAGATAGTGGGAATACATGTCAAAAATGCTAAGATGTGCCAAGTGATAAGGTGTGCCAAGATGTGCAAGGGTGTGTCAATGCATGTCAGGGACTTTCAAGACAAGAAAAGGGAGAAAAAATGTAAACTACAAGGAAATGAACACATAAGAGGGTTAATAAGTCATCAATTTACATTTTCCAAGAGGGGCATGCTAGGCACACTAACAGTAGGTGGAAATAGGTTCCAAGTGAAAAGTTTTAGTGCATTCTAAGTGCCAAGTATTCCTTTGTTGATTCTCATCTACTTTCCAACAATTGATCATCACAAATAAATTTAATATTAAACCATGCTAAATCATACCAAGGCATCTCAACGTATTCCATACATGCTAAAACTTTCCAAGCACCAACACGTGCCAAGCGCCAATATGTGTCAAGGACTAGTGTTATGCATGTTATGAAGTGGAAGGGAATGTTGAAGAGTGCTAAGGTGTGCCAGAGAGTGATAATGGATGTTGATGAGTGTTAAGGAGTACTAGGAAAAAACATTAAGGGAGAACTAGGTAAAAATTAATGAAATTTAATGAATATGATGAACGTGTACTGACAGAGACTAGTGTTAATGGTTAGTGTTAGTTGTAATGCCAAGGAGGGAGTGGAAAGGTATGTTAAGCATTGGTAAGGCATGCTAGGGAATATCAAGGCATGTTAAGAATTCCCAAAGTGTGCTTGGGAGTTCCAGGGTGTGCTAATTATATCATGTGCCAATTAATAGTGCCAATATATGCCAATACATGCTAGGTGCTAAGGATGTGGCGTAGGGTGCCAGGGTATATCAATATGTGTCAAGGAAACAAAATGAAGAACCAATAAGAGGGTTAATAATTCAGGAATTTATATTTTTGAAAAGGGGCATGCTAGGCACACTAATAATAAGTCGCAATGCATATTGAGTGATAATTTATGTCAATGCATTCAACCAAGGTGTTCCAGGGCATGCTAGGGACTATATGCAGCATGCCAACACATGCTAGGAGAGTTCCATTTTGTGCTAGCACATGCCACCATGTGCTTGGGCATCAATGTCATCACAAGATGTTCTAGGTACAAATATGTTCCAATACATGTGGGGTAATAAGAAATGTTAGTGTGTGCCAAAGCATTAATTTAAGGTGTGCCCAGATTGTTGAGGGTTGTTAGGTCTTTCTCATTAAAAGAATTTACAGAGCTCGATTATGTATTAAATAATATCTTTCCTACACACAATAGTGGAACTTTATCTAAATGGAATTTGCTAGATAATAAGAATAATAGATATGAATCATGTTTTGACTCATAGGAAATCTCTATTTGACTAGTCATTACTTGAGGGAAATGATACACGCTTATTACTTCTTAAAAATTTGACTGACCCTAACCACTATGGCCTTGGACATATTATAAAAATTGATCAACAATAATGGTATTAAATCGTTATATTTTGACAAAAAATATATTAACGGGCACATAGCATCATCAAAAACTCATTGGAATGATCAATGATGACAGACATTTTTTGATCATCACCAAAAGTAATAAAAAGAGCATTGGTGAGGGTCATTAAAAGTTCGTAACTAGAAGTGTCACCAAAGAGAGAATTAGTGATGGGCCTTTAATGACCCTCACCAAAAGTGAAATTTATTTGGTGACAGACCATAAAGGACCATCACTATATACACTTATAGTGATGGTTTTTTGTGATCAAAGATGACGGACATTCTTTTACCGTCACCAAAAGTAAAAAAAAGAGCATCGGTGAGGGTCATTAAAAGTTCGTCACTAGAAGTGTCACCAAAGAGAGAATTAGTGATGGGCCTTTAAAAAACCTCACCAAAAGTTCCATTGAAAATGTCTTTGGTGACAGACCATAAAGGACAATCACTATATACACTTACAGTGAAGGTTTTTTAATGACCGTCACCATATGTGACATTGGTGATGGACCTTAAAGGTCCGTCACAAGCATGACCCTCACCAATGTGATTTTTTCTTGTAATGGTAGAATTCAATGGAATCCTTTATAATCAAGGATGTCTGAAAGACAACAGATTGGGGATTACCCTTTGTGTCCATTTTTTAGAGGTTAAAGCCAAACCTTTCTGATTGGAAATATATAAAAATATGGAACAAAACCTAGGAGTATTTGAATGCTCCTTCTTCTTGTAATTTGACCAGCTGATCATGGATTGCATCTGATAGGTATTTGGCACAATTGAAGACTGTAGCTAGAGGCTGACCTGGGAAAACGATGGATAGGAAACCAAGAATATATGCATCTACATGTTCATTGTGAAATATCCTAAAATACGTTACAAAATGGTTACAATTTGCCTTGTTTTCTCTGAAACATAGAAGTTGAGTATGGAGGATTGTTTTTAGGGGTTTCTACGAATGGAGGGAGGAAAGTTTGAAATATTTGGAATCGTTTAGGAAATTCTAGATTCAGTAGAGCTTAGTAAGGGTTTCAATGGATAATGACACTTCATCATGTTGTGGTTGAATTTTTAGCATCTGATTAATGGATTGAGAAGTGATTGTAAATAGGATTTCTTGGTTTGGGGTCAGTAAATCTCTTTCATTAGGTAAATAGATTATTTGGCATAATATGATGAGTTATGGGAATTGATAGGTTTGTGGAAATATGTATTTAGGCAATTGAATCCCACAGATGGATATCATCTACCTGGTCAATAAATTTTTCATGGCTCTAGCAGTGGTGCTCTAAAAGGTTGGAATCAATTACAATATCATTAATCTTGAAGTCCTTATCGGCTAAAGGGGTGTGGTCAGCATAAACCACAAGTGGTTGCAGATGGTTTACGGTTTGTATTCTTTGGGAGGCCATCAATTTGTTTAATTTATTAATTTATGTTCTTTAATTAATCAATATTAGCACTCAATATTACCAGGAATGGTGGAATTTGGTCATTCAAAAAGATTAGGTGGCGGCAGCGACTTTCTTGGTCTGCAATGGATCTTTTGGTATTTTAATAATTTCAATAGAAATAGTAGAATAATGGTAAAGGGAGGTTATATTATCATTTAATTATGGATTTTATCGCAATGGCGCAGGGTTAAATTATTTCAAAAATTGGTGTTTTCATCCTATAGAAAAAAGGTGGCGTTGCGGATTATTGCACCGTGAAAAGCAGTCTAGCAGTTCAGAGGATGGGGGGCATGATAAGACGTGGGAGAACCACATAGCAAGGGAGATGGGTGTGAAACCAACCATTTCGCACCCTACCCCATTGGTTTTAAAGATTGGATGTCGAGGGGTGCGAAACAATTTATTGGGCATTTGATCTAATGAATGGTGATCAAACAGTTGATAGGTCTTGCGAAATCCATTCAAATGAGGTGGGGTTAGGAATTTATTTAAAAAAAAGTTTTTAAATCAAAAAGGTGGGTCGGGTAATATAAAGTGGGGTTGGGTAAAAGATATTCAAAGGGGAAATATGAAATGGGGTCTGGGAATATATATGCAGAAGGTTTAAAATGAAATGGGGGATTTAAATGAAATATATAAACTATAGGTTAAAATAACATAAGGGGGTAAATGTATTAAGTGGGGGAATTGAGTCAAAGGGGAACTGGGGCCTGATAATGTATTTTTTATTTTGTGCTAAAAACTATGCAAAAGTGGGTTTTACATGTTTTGTTTGAATAATGTGGAGTTAGTCAAGGGGAAGGGAATTTTCAAAGGGAGATGGGTTTTTAACAAGGGAAAGGGGATTTAGTATGGGTAAAGGGTTAAGATAAAAGGGAAAATGAAGAGGTAAGGGGAAATTATTTTCCAAGAGATGAAAAGGATTAGGGGAAGGTGTTTAGAAAATGTTTTGTGATAATGGATAAGCATAATGATTCCTATGTAAACTTTAAAAATTACTCTACCTACCAGTTTTATTCATCCTAACATTTTTATTTCCTTTATTGGGTGCATTTGAGCTTGCTAACCCATTTATTTTCTTTTGATAAGAAAACTAACTTATTTCTAACCTTATAACCTTCAACGGTTCAAATTAAACTTATCAGCTCATTTTTATTCTCTACCTAACTACTGATCTACCAAGATTAAATGGTTTGGTAAGATCTTTATTCAGTAAGTATCATGACATGAAATTTAAAGGCATGAATGATCAAGATTAAATTGTATGATAATCATGAATTGTGGCATTTTGGACAAGCTGCACACAATTTTATTTGTAAAAGGAAACTAAGAGTACCGACATTTAAATGTGCAACTCTTTCACAATTTATTTTTGTTTCTTTTTGTGGGATTCATATTTTATACCTTTTTTACCTTTCTTTCTTTTGGTCCTTTGATTTTTCTTTTAGGACATACCCTCTTTTCATTTTTTAATATGGGAAATTTTTTGCCGAAAAGCAGGCGTATGTACAATATTACAAGACTTAACATAGTCAATTCAAAATTATGATCCCTATTATTATAGGACCCTAATAGTGTCTCCACTTGGGGATGGCATCTCTTGGTGATATGTCAAGAACTTTTTGATTAGTGGCCTTTGAAATTTTGACTTTTCTTGTCTTGGAACTAATTTATGTGATCTCCTTTATTCAAACATATGATTTTGTACCTTTCAAAGCTTAGGGCCTTCCCTTCGGGCTACGACTTTAGAAGACAATAATACAATCCAATCTAAACTTTGCTATTATATTTATAATGAACAAAGTAAAATGAATGAACTATTACTTAATCTGGTGAAAAATAGTGCTTCAACATTCTACCATTGACTGGTCCTCTTGCTAGATCTATTCCATTTAACTCTTTCAAAAAAAATGCATTGTTACCTCTATAACCATAAATAATGTATGGGCCTTTCAAGAGAAAAGAAAACTTCCCATGTTTTCCTTTGTCTTCCCTGCTAGAATCCTATTTTATTACTTGATCACCTATGAAAAAATCATCTTCTTTAGTTTTCTTATCAAATATCTTCTTGATTTTGTCTTGAATTACTTGGGATTTGATATAAACTTCTTCCTTGGTTTGCTACAAATGAATTATCTGATTTATCCTCCTTTGGATGTCATTTGGTTCTACTTGCAGATCTTGAATCATTTTCATCACTGGTACTCCTAATGAAAATGGAAAAAATACATCCATCCCATATATCAATTCATAGGGAGAGGTACCAATAGATTTCTTTGTAGTTAGTCTGTCTTCCCATAAGGCATTGACCAACATTTTATTCTAGTCTTTCTTGTTATCTTCTAACAACTTCTTGATGACGTTGACTAGGCTTTTGTTTGAAGATTCTACTAGTCCATTACCTTGGAGGTAATAGGAAGTGGAATGGCCAAGGGTGATATGGTATTTCTTACAAAAATCTATCATTTTCTTAGATTTGAAGGAAACAACATTATCAGTAATGAGATTTTGTGGGAATCCAAATCTAGAAAGGATGTTATTTTCAAGAAATTATATAATGACAAAGTCTATGGCTTGTCTAGAAGGGATGGCCTCTATCCACTTGGTAAAGTAATCAGTGGCTTTCAAAATCTATTTATATTGGGAAGAGGAGGGTGAGTGAATTTCACCAATGAAGTCTAAACCCCATTGTTGAAATGGAATTTTTACTGAGATAGGTTTGAGGGGTAATGGTAAGAGTTTCTTCTTCCCTTCAAATATCTAGCATTTAGGATAGGATATCACATACTTTCTAACATCTGCAAAAAGAGTGGGCCAGTAAAGACCTACCCTCAAACTTTTTCTAGAAGTTGTTTTCCAGTAAAGGTGTCCTCCATAATATTTTGCATGAAATTCCTGCATGGCTTTATCAACTTCATATTTTAATAAAAAATTTAACATAATGCCATCATGATCTTTCCAAAATAAATAATTCTATAAAATATAATATTTCATTTCTTTCATTTTCAAGAATCTGCTTTTAGTTCTAGAGAAACCAGGAGGATCTTGTAAGTTGAGGAAAAAAAATATAATGTCTGCATACTAGGGTGAATCTATGAAAGATTTACTGGTTTGTGAAGTAGCCATCTCTTCCTGATCATCTAGGGAAGCAATGGAATTTATGTCCCAGGCTTGATAGTTCGATTCAGCCATGAGTTTTGCTAAACCTTGGCCTTTGATCAATTTTGCAGGCTTGATTTCAATGCCATATTCTAGTATTATGGAAATCCATTTGCCTCTCTTTCCACCAGGCCCATTATAAGTTAGAATTTCCTTTACAACTAAGTTTGGAACATATGTTGTAATGTGAGAATATAGAATGTATAATTTGAAACATTTTATGGCTATCACTAAAGAAAGGGCTTGTTTTTCCATGATATAATACTTTAGTGTTCCATCTCTTAAAGTTTTATAGAATAAAGCAATGGGTTGTTCATAACCCTCATCATTATTTTGCAACAAGACTGCTCTAATGGTGTGTTATGAAGCGAATGAAAAAATTATGAAATCGTTTTTGAAATTAGGACTTATGAGGACACGTATTTTAGTAAGGGCTTCTTTGATTGCTTCAAAAGATTGTTTAGCCTCTACTATCCACTTAAGTATTGAATCTTTTTTCAACATGTTATTCAAATTTCTAAGTAATAATGCTAATTTAGAGATGAATATTCTAAGAAAATTTATTTTTCCTAGACATGCTTGTAACTCTTTATTGTTCCTACGATGACTGATATTCAATATTGCTTCTATTCTAGCTGGATCAATTCTAATACCCTCTTTCGAAATAATTTTTCCTAGGATTTTTCCTTCTCTTAATCCAAAAAGAGTATTTTTAGGATTTAACAATATACCAAACTTTCTGCATTTAATGAATACTCTTCGTAGATGATCTAGATGTTCATTGTCTGATTTGGAAAACACAGTGATATCATCCAAGTAAATGAATAAAATTTCATGGATTTCCTAGGAAAAGGCTACTTCCATGGTCTGTTCGAATGTAGCTTGAGCATTCATCAGTCCAAAGGGAATTTGCAAGTGCATGAAAGTTCCCCAGGGAGTGGTAAATGCAGTCTTTGCTTGATCTTTAGGTTGGACTAGGATTTGGTTGTATCAAGAAAATCCATCAAGTAATGAAATTCTAGATGACACTACTACCCTCTGTAGAATGTGTTCCATTTTAGCGAGGGGATAGTTATCCTTCAGTGATACTTTATCTAAGTTTTTGAAATCAACACGGAGTATGATTTCTCCTATTTTCTTTCTAGTGGGGACTAAATTAGAGACCCAATCAGAATATCTAATGGGTGCTATGATTTTAGTCTCATACATCTTTTTAACTTCCTTCTCTATCAATGGCACAAGAATAGGGTTAATTCTTCTAATATTTTGTTTAAAGGGCTTTTGATTTTATTTGATTGGTATCTTATGCTAGATAATCTTGGTATCGTAAGACTTGAGGTCTTCATAACTCTAGGCAAATAAATCTTGGAATTCTTTAAACAAGTTAATGTACTTCAACTTTTCAGCTGGAGGTAGTGCCTTGGATATGTTGATAAGCTTTGGATTTTCTTTTTTTCCTATGTTTCATTCCTCTATATATGACCTTAGGGGTTCCATTTTTGGTTTTTAGCTACATCATTGGAGTCAAAAAGGTCTTCTAGTGGGACTAATCCTTTGGGAAAAATGTTATCTTTGAGGTTTAAAACTTATGATTCATCATTGGTTAATTGTTCAATTTCTATTGTTTATAATTTTTCTATTTCTACTTTAGTGAATCTAGTTGGTTCTATATTATTTAAATCATTTATATCTAATTCGTTATTCATGGTATAATTTACTGTACAGGCTGTGTGTATATCACATTTCTGAAATTCTCCTTCATAATTCATAAAATCATAAATTTGCGAGTCTTGTGAAAAGATTTTCCAATACTTCAAATTATCAGGTATGGTTGGCCTATGTCTTACCTCAGTAGTGTACTGATGATTTGGCTGAAAACGCAACTTGCATGTCTTAGAAAAAGTGACCAAACTATGTGCCTACATATTATGCTTTCTTGGACTAACATCAATGTCTGTTTCAAGAAATTTTTTTATCAAGTCTAGAATGGTTTCTCTGTATTGGCTAAGTCTAGGCTCCCTTGATTTTTTTATGATAAGTTCTGAGGCTCCCATGATAGAAACTCTTTTGGCTTCAAGTCTTCGTAAAAATTGCAGTCCTAACACTAATGCTTCATACTCTACCATGTTATAAGTGGATTTTAAATTTAACCTTAAAGCATATCCTTCTGAATGATCATTCTCTAAATTATAGATCCATGCTCCATCTTCTGCTCCTAATCTATTTACAGAGCCATCAAAATCTAAATGCCACATAGACTCATCAGTTATATTGTCACTATAAATTTCTTTGTGTTTCTCTTCTATAGCTATGATTTTATCTTTTTCATTGTTTGAATTACATAAGATAAATGAGTATAGATCATAATGTAAACAATATATGGGATAGTTCTATGGTTTTTCTGCACTACTGACCATGTATTTCATCAAAGCTTCTCTGTAAAACTTCCCTTTCTAACCAAATATGTAAATGGTAGCATATGACATATCTAATTGTAGAGATCCCTGTAATCTTGCTCCCCATGAGTGAGATAGTAACATACAATATTTCGGAGGGATATCAGCAACTACTATGTCCATCACAATACTCTTTTTCAGGCACTGGACTATAGTTACACATAGATCTTTTATGAAGCGAACAGATTTAACTTGACTACAATCAAACAAGAAAAGGTTTATGTCTAAATTTTTTGGGCTAGAAGTATTATGAGTTTCTCTAGGGAGAATTTGTAGAGTTTTGGTCACAGGAGGTTCTATTATTTTCTTAGTTTGGGTTTGGAGTGTTTTATTAGTAGGGTTTTATGTGGTATTTCTTCTTATAAGGCTATGTTGTTTATGAACTTCATTGATAGCAGATTCATAGCCTTGTTTGTAGTCAAACGACTCTCCAGATTCTAATTGTAATTGTTGTAGCATGTATAATTCCTGTTCTTCTTTGGTAAGAAAAATAGTTTTTTCATCATTTACCCATCAAGTTTATCTGGGTCTCTTGATCTTCTTCATTTGATGTGAACTTTCAGCATAGTATTCTTGGAAAGGTGGTCTAATCTATTGATTGGATACAAATTCTCTTCATTAATCAGTATTAGGATGTTTCGTAAAGTTGGGGACGTTTCTAATTTGAGGACCTTTTTGATTTTCTCACCGATTTTTTCTTTCCATTTTTTCTAATCTATCCATTAGTCTTTCCATACTTTTAGCTAAACTATCTATATTAACACTTGAAGTGGATGGTTCTTCCTTAATGGTCACTCTCCTTTCATTCCTCATCCTAGCTCTTTTAGCTAATAAGTTAGCTTCTACAGTAATTGCATCACTTCGCATCTATTCTAAAGTTGCAGGGTTTCTTTCTCTTAATTGATAGGACATGTGAGCATAAAAAAAACTAAAAATTTGATTAGGGCCAAGTCTGGTGGAGGTCTAATATTCACTGGAATTGCATTATAAATTTTATTAAACCTAGTACAGTAATCCTGAGTAGATTCATTACTATTCTCCCAAGTTTTTCATATTAAGACAGTATCTATAAAGGGTTTTTCTTTCTTTCCCATCTATTGATAAATGATTGGTGGAAAGGAGCTAAATCAACAATATGGTTATTAGGTAAATATTTAAACCATTTGTTAACATGCCCTGCTCATGTTTCTACAAATAATCTCATTTGTACATCAACTTCATCAACTTCATGTAATTGAAAATAATCAGTCATTTTATTTAAATGTTGTTTAGGAGTATATTGACCAGTACCATCAAACTGAAAATTTCTACTCCGGTAATCCTATGGCATGGCATGTAAAGGGGCCTGTAAGACCAAAGCGGCATATCTTGCTATCATGGTTAAGATTTTAGTTTGACTGGGAGGTAAAGTAGTGGTACTTGGAGATGAACTTGAAGTGGTTGGAGATGAACTTGAAGTGTTAGAAGATGTAATTGGAACACTTGAAGACGAGCTTGAAGATTTAGGTTGGAGACGAAGCTTAGGTATGAATGGTTCTATGGAATGAACAGTGGTGGATATTATAGATGAGGTGGTACTACATAAAGTTGTGTTTACAGTTTCATAAGGAATGGTAGAACACTTAGGGTTAGCTGCACTCATGGAAGCTAATTCAACTGACTATTGAAAATAGGCTTCGTCTATATATTTAATCAAAGTTGAGGTCAAAACATCAAGTTTATCAAAAATGTCTAGGACTTGTTGATCTAAATCAAGTTGTATAGTTTCCTTTTTTCATTCAATAAATTCAATAAAAGTACGGTCTATTACAATATCATAGATTGAATTTTCAGATTTGGCTCCAAATAAAGAATGCTCAAATGATAAATCGAATTGAATACCCTGTATGATTGATAACTCTTTAGAAATTGAATTATCTTTGATTAACTGATTACTACTTCCTAAAATTTCTACTTTTTTAGTTTTTCTTAAAATTCTATCACGGTCATAAAAAATTGTAGCCGGCTGTGGATCAGGATAAGCCCTGGTACAATATGTTCTTTTAGAAGCCATAATTTTAACTTTCAATGATAATTTTTAACCCTTTAAAACCTTAAGGTGGAAAAAATTAGGAAAAGTGTTTCCTTTAAGATTTCTTTAACTGAAACCTGATTTCCCAAGTATAATCGCCAATATGTTATCACTCTGAAATTTCCCAAGAGTTGTTATCTGCGTTAAAAAGAAATATCAGAGGTAATTACTAAACAATATTGGAGATTAGGATCTAGCCTTCATAATGCTCAGAGAGGGTTCTCTCTTAATGATTTAACTTTGTTTATTTTAATATATTTTAGGCTAGTTATGTATGATTGATTTGGTTGATTTTGATTTGTTGGTGGAATTACTCATTTAGATGGATAGGTTCCTTTATATTTTTCATTGGGCTATGGTGTCTGTATACCTTGAAATCAGAACATGATCATATTATAAAGTAAGTGTTACAGGGTAGGATAACTAAGAAAAATCAGATCTCACGGTTGAATGGTGAAGTTCTTTTCAATCGGGATCAAGGAGCAGTTAAGGATTCCTGAAACCATATAATGAAGGAAGGTGAAGGAGGTCAATCAGGATCAGAGAGAAATTAAGGATTCTCTAAACCAGATATAAGAAGAAAACATAAATATTTATAACAGTTCAAAACAAAGTGTATTTAAACAAATTCTACAATAAAATTCCAGTTGTAACATTCAAATTTAGAAAACATGCACGTTTATGGAATACTAAAGAAAAGAACATGAACACTTGAAATATTCTTCACTGTAATAGCTCAACACATGAATCCTATAAATAAATTCCTTTATTACTTCTCTTTTCTGTCAACTGGAAATGGCACGATAACCCTCAGGTAGTAGGTCAATCAGCTATATAAATATTCAAGAATCCACCCTCAATACCTCCAAATAATGAAGTATTTATATAAAAATTTATACAAAATATTGTGTCAACTAAATAGGATTTATTTAAGGAAATAAAATATCTTCATGCAAGAAGATAGTGACACCTAGTAGCTGATTAAAATCTATCCCTGTTTTATTTTATTGTTGTTTTTTTCTGTTTCTTTCAACTACCTTTGCTTTCACACTTTTTTTCATTCATGCTATTTTTCTTTCATTTGCCTTCTTCTACCTATATTTTATTTTTCATATGTCTTTCATTTGTTTTCTCTTTAACCTTTGCTTTCTTTTACATGTATCTTCTTTAACTTGTCATAGTAAATCAAACTATTTTTCCCAGGTTTCTTCACCTAGAATTTTAATCTTCATCATCCTTTGGTAAATCTCATCTTCCTCTATGTATTTTGAAAACGCGGGCTTACTCACAAAAAGATGATTTACATCATGCTGGAGGTAAAAGTAAATTTTTAAAGTTTGTAAAGTACTTTGCATGTGGGAACGCCCTTCTTTGATAAATTGTTGGAAGTATCTTTGGCTACTTCCCTCATCATATTATCATAATAGTCTTGTATCACGAGTTTATCATTGATTACTAAAGGATTTGGCAAACCTTTCTACCTCAAAATATCAAATTTGTTCATATACCTCTTCACTGCCAGTTCCATTGTTTGGCATTTGTCTTCAAGTTGTATCATCAGATTTCTCTTAGAAATCACTTTCTTCACCTCTGAGATATTCTCTGTTCTGTATGTTATCCCAAGTTCTTCTAATTCCTGTTTATTTTTATAATTCAGGAACTTTATTATCTCAGTAGCTTCCTCGGGCTTCTTTCCAATCTCTTCTTTGACCTTTTGGATTGCATTAGTAGCTTACTTTATCAAATCCTTCTATCCAAATATAGCCTGTATAGAAGGCCAAATATCATTAACTGAGTTAATGATATTGGCCCACAAATGTTTTTTTTCTTGGGCTAGAAGCTCTTTCAATGATAACTCATTTTCTAACTTATGGATTCTTTCAGTTAATCTGTTTACTTTCTGTGCTTCTGCTTGATACATTAGTTCTACCAATTTATTTGTATCTTCTAAACTCTTTACTTTTTCTTTGAGTTTATTGATTTCAGTAGTTGGAATCGACATATCTTGCATTTCCTTGATCAATTTTCTTGCCTCATTAGTGGGATGGGCTATTGGTACTGCTGTTGTTGTTGCTAATGTAGTTTCTAGAATTTTTGTTGATACTGGAGTTGTTGTAGGCAATGGGGCTGATGTAGAAGCTATAGGATTAGAAGTAATGGGAACTGCTTCCATGTTGGTTTGGTTTTCTTGCACTAGTTTATCCATTTTTGTTTCCATTTATTTCAGTTGAGTTGTCAAATGAATGAGGAGATTCATCATTTCATCCTTTTGATTATCATTTTCCAAAACCTCCTTAGTTTGTGGATGCTCTGTATTTGGTAACTTCTACTGTTTCTTTAGTGCAGCTATGTCCACATTCTTCTTTTTTATTAGTTCTTCTTCTGCTTTGATATATTTTGGATTATAACCAACTTACATTACCAAATCTTCAAGTGACTTTATCTTGTTATCGTTAGCTTGTGATGAAACTTTTTCTAGCTTTTACTGTACCTTTTTATTTTCTAGAGAATTATCTAACTTCCGGAAACTTAAGGCTTTATGTGTCATGGTGGAATATATCATTTCTCTTACCTTTTTGTGAAACTCAATCTAGTATATTCGATGCACATCTTTGGCAAGAAATTCAAAGGTTGTCTTCCTGTAATCCTCTGATGTTTTTGGGGCATGCACGGTTGGCTGTGAAAATGTCATTTTCATATTTATTGTTTTGTAGTCAAAAGCTGAAAGAATCTATTCTGGTCACTGGCAGTTTATTCTTCATTTATGATTTTGATTTCTTTGTATTTCCCCATGATATATTTATCTTTCTCCACTGTTTTTCTAGATGATGAAACATGTGCACTATTATGTTTCTGAATGATTTGTGCACTGGAGGTTGATGGTAGTTGTGTTTCTTCTCAAATTGTTGGAGGTGCATCATCTCTAACAACTATATCTGTCTCAATGGTTTCTACTGTTTGAACTATTTCTTCCTGCTCTATTACTCGATTTAGCTTGGTATTATTTCTACACATAAGCTTGAACTTTGTATCAGAAGCAGTTTCTACAGAATAAGAGTGTTCCTCTCTTGCCCTCTTTGAATTTATGTCCCGTGGGGTTGGAGTAAGTAGGATGGAACTAGTATCAACTTGCTTATACACCTCGTGTAAAGTGTTTTCCAACCACTTTGATTGGTTGGAATACTTTTCAATTTCAGGATTTGACTCATAAATTAAAGGGGTCAGTTTGAACTTAACTCTTAATTTACTTATAGCACCCAATGGGTCATATGACCATTTGAAATTGCTACTAAACTTGAACTCTTGTAAACATTTGTCTGCTTGTTGTCCAACATTTCTACTATTACATATAAAAGGCCCTAGCTGGTTTTTAATCTTGAATTGGGTCTTTTTCGTGGCTCAAAGGAAATTGATTTGATCTGAATTCAAAATTTGTCTAATGTATTCTAAAGAAAAAATACTCATTAGGAGGTATTTGGGGAGCTTGTATGGAACTACTGAGCTTCCATACACTCTGATTTCTATATGATTCTGGTATAAATACCAGTCTCCTGTTTTACTCCACTCCAACAACTGTAAAACATTTTGGACCTCTTCACTGATTCTAGGTTGGATGCTACTACTTAGCATATTAACTACTGGATATACAATGAACAAATGAAGTCTTTAAAACTGAATTCGGTGGAATTCTTTCTGATCAAGGATGTCCAAAAGACAACATATTGGAGATTACCCTCTGTGTCCAGTTTTTTGAGGTTAACTGCAAGCCTTTCTAATTGGAAATATATAAACATATGGAACAAAACTGAGGAGTATTTCAATGCTCCTTCTTCTGGTAATTTGACCAGCTGATCATGGATTGCATCTGATAGGAATTGGGCAAGATTAAAGTTTGTAGCTGGAGGCTGACCTGGGCAAAGGATGGGTAGGAAACCAAGAATAGATTCATCTACATGTTCATCAATGAAATATCCCAAAATAGATGACAACATGGTTACAATCTGCCTAGTTCTTTCTAAAAACATAGAAGTTGAGTATGGAGGATTGTTTTTAGAGGTTTATACCAACGGAGGAAGGAAATTTGGAAACATTTGGAATATTTTAGGAAATTATAGCTTTAAGTAGAGTTCATTAAGGGTTTCAATGGATATTGGCACTTCATCAGGTTGTGGTTGAATTTTCAGCATCTGATTGATGGATTAAGTCGTGATTGTGAATAGGATTTTTTGGTTTGGGTTCACTAAAGCTCTTTCATTGGGTAAATAGCTTATTTGGCATAATCTGATGAGTTCTGGGAACTGAAAAGTCCGTGGCAATATGTATTTGGGTAAATTTGAATCCCACATATGGATATCATTTGCTTGGTCAAGAAATTTATCATGGCTCTAGTAGTGGAGTTCTAAAAGGTTGAAATTAGTCACAATATCACTAATTTTGAAGTATTTATTAGCCAAAGGAGTGTGGTCAACATCAACCATAGGTGGTTGCAGAGGGTTTATGTTCTATATGCTTGCAGAGGTGATCAATTTGTTTAATTTATTAATTTCTATTCTTTAATTGATAAATATTGGCACTCAGGATTATGTGGAATGCTGGAATTTGGGTATGGAAAAGTTTCAGGCGATGGTAAGGGCTTTCTTGGTCTACGATGGCTCTTTTGTTATTTTCATAATTTCAATAGAAATAGTAGAATAATGGTAAAACGGGGTCATATTATCCTTGAATGACGGATTCTATCGCAATGGCGCCGGGTTGAATTATTTCAAACAATGGTGTTTTCATCCCATAGCAAAAAGGTGGCATTGCGGATTATCGCACCGCGAAAATAATTCTAGTGGTTTAAAGGATGGGGAGCACGATAAGATGCAGGAGCACCACATATCAAGGGAGCAGGGCTGTGAAATCACCCATTTCGCACCCCGTCCCATTGGTTTTAAAGATCAGACGTCGGGGGGTGCGAAACAGTTTATTGGGCATTTGATCTGATGAATGGTGATCGGACGATTTACAGGTGTTGTGAAATCCATTCAAATGAGGTGGGGTCAAGAATTTATTTAAGCAAAAGGTTTAAATCAAAAAGGTGGGTCGGGTAATATAAAGTGGGGTCGAGTAAAAGATATTCGAAGGGGTAAATATGAAATGGGGTTTGGGAATATATATGCAGAAGGTTTAAAATGGAATGGGTAGTTTAAATGAAATATATAAAATATAGGTTAAAATAACATAAGGGGGGTAAATGTATTAAGTGGAGAAATTGAGTCAAGGGGGAACTAGGGCCTGATAAGGTATTTTTTATTTTGCGTTGAAAGCTATGCAAAAGTGGGTTTTACATGTTTTGTTTGAATAATGCGGAGTTAGTCAAGGGGAAGGGAATTTTAAAATGGAGATGAGGTTTTAACAAGGTAAAGGGTATTTAGGAAGGGGAAAGGGTTAAGATAAAAGAGAAAATGAAGAGGGAAGGGGAAATTATTTTCCAAGAGAGGAAAAGGATTAGGTGAAGGTGAATGTCTTGTGATAATGGATAAGCATAATGAGTCTTATGTAAACTTTAAAAATTACTCTACCTACCCTTTTTATTCATCCTAACATTTGTATTTCCTTTATTGGGTGCATTTGAGCTTGCTAACCCTTTTATTTTATTTTGATAAGTAAACTAACATATTTCTCACCTTATAACTTATAATGGCTTAGATTAAACTTATAAGCTCATTTTTATTCTCTACCTAACTACTGATCTACCAAGATTAAATGGTTTGGTCAGATATTTATTCACTAACTATCATGACATGAAATTTAAAGGAATGAGTGAACCAAGATTAAACTGTATGATCATCATGAATTGTGGCATTTTGGACAAGCTACACACAATTCTATTTGTAAAAGGAAACTAGGGGTACTCGCATTTGAATGTGCAACACTTTCAGAATTTATTTTTGTTTGTTTTAGTGGGGTTCATATTTTATATATATTTTTATCTTTCTCTATTTTGGTCCTTTTATTTTTCTTTTAGGACATACCCTCTTTTCATTTTTTAATATGGGAAAAAAATGGCAGAAAAGCAAAGGTATGTACAATATTACAAGACTTAACATAATCAATTCAAAATTATGATCCATATTATTATGGGACCCTAACAAACCCAACAAGGGAAATGAAAAATGGAATCATATTATTGATGTAGATCTCAGTGCCACCATTTCCACCACCAAGATCCAGAAAGACGAAACTAAAGATCTAGAGGAGGGAAAGCGCCTCTTCCATTCCTAGATGTTAGTAAAGGGTAACCCGCGACAGTTCATTGTTAATAGCAGCAGCCAAAAGAACCTCATTTTTTTAGATTTCATGAAGCGGTTGGTCCTCTCGATCACAACGCACCCACAACCATACACCATGGGGTGGCTGCACCAAGGACGAGATCTATGTGTCTGCCAATAGTGTCACCTTCCCGACAACATTAAGCCCTTCATGGATGAGGTATTATGTGATGTTGATCCTCTTGAAGTTTTTGATGTATTATTAGGCCAAACATAATTGTGGAAAAGACATGTTGTGTATGATTCTTGGCCTTGTGGTGTTGTTGTTACTTTAGGTAATAAGTTGTACAGGATACCAGAGGTGGAACCACCTACCACCATATCTTTGATCACTACGAAGCAATGCAGTAAGCTCATTTCCAAAACTAGGAAATTTGTTTTCCTTATCATCCACCCTCAGGGAAAGAATAATATGGTAGCCATGACCTCCATACATGGCTCCTTCGCATGACAACAACAGATGGAAAAGGTTGTGGAGGAGTACGGGTATATATTCACCTAACCTACAAGGGTGCCTCTACACTGTCAGGTCAAGCACTCCATTGATATGACCCTAGGCACGCCACTACCCAATGGAAAATTCTATTAGTGCTATGTTATGGAAAATGATGAAATAAAGAGGTGGAATTAGGAGTTTTTACAGTGACATACAATTGATTTCATCACCCTATGGGAGTCTAATCACGTTGGTGCAAAATAAGGATGGGACATGGAGACTTTGTAATGACTATCAGACATTGAGCATGATCACTGTCTATATACATATCTGATCCCATAGATTGATGAAATTATTTACCAACTCAAAGGGTTAAAATAGTTAAGCAATATTGGCTTGAAGTTTGGGTATCACCAGGTACCAATAGAACCCTATGATGTGTGGAAGACTACCCTCAAATCCCATGAGGGCCTCTTTGAATGGTTGGTCATGTCTTTCGGGTTGAAAATTTCTCTAGAAAACTTCATGAGGCTGGTGGATGACATCTTATGACCATTCACTAACTCATTTATGGTGGTGTATTTGGATGACATCCTGATCTTTAGTGAGAGTTGGGAAGAGAACCTCCACCACATTTGATAGTTCCTCCAAACACTGAAACAACACAAGTTGTGTGCCAATTTTGAGAAATGCAATTTTTTCATGAACAAGGTTCAATATTTGGGTTACATTATTGATGAGATGGGGCTGCATGTGGACCCAGCCAAGGTGCAGGTCATTCGAGATTGGCCAGCCCCAACAACTTTAACAAAGCTCCACAACTTTCTTGGCCTTGCATATTTATATCGCAGGTTGATGTTGGGGTTCTCTCATATCACTTGGCCTTTGAGTCAACTCACCAGGGGAGGATCGAAAGAAAATTTGTTTTGGTATGAATCTCAATAGAAGGCATTCACAGAGTTGAAGTGTCGCCTCTAATCTGCATTAGTGCTCACATTACTAGACTTGCAACAACCATTTGAGATCGATACAAATGCCTCTAACTGTGTTATTACAGTATTACTTACTCAACAGGGGCATCGAGTGGCATATCACAGTGAGACACTTTCATACATAATATGAAAGTATCCCACCTATGAAAAAGAGATGTATTCCATTGTGCAGGCCTGCCAACAATGGAAGAATTACATTTTGGGGAAGGAAATGGTCATCCACACTGATCATCGACCCCTGTAGTTTATACAGACTGAAGGGAAGTTGTATAACGTCCGCCATCAGAGATGGTCTACATACCTGTAACCATTATATTTGAACATCAAGTACAAGAAGGGAAGCACCAATAATGTTGCAAACTTCCTCAACCAACCGTCGAACGTGGCATTAACCATTGTGATTGACTCTTACGGGCACAAGACTTTGGGTTGGCCGCACCTCTACAAAATTGATCCAAAATTCGATAACACACACCAAATGCTCCTGGAGGGTAAGAAAGTTCCAGATTTTCATGGCCAGGATGCACCGTTATGCCACTTGAGACACCTTTGTGTTCCTTCAAGCGAGCATGCAAAGATGATTTTGGAAGCGCACTACAGCTGGGTCACTGGAAATTTTAGGGTTGGGAAAATAGTGGCACTATTGCAGAAGTAATTCCATTGGTCGAACCTTCAACATGATATCAGGAAGAAGATTAGATCCTGCGGTTCTTGCACCATTTCCAAACTCACCATTAAGAATTAAGGCATATATACTTCATTTCCTATCTGTAGTCGGTCGCGGGAATCCATCTCCATAGATTACATGTGAGGCCTTCCTTCTACCAAGCATGACAATGACTGTGTTTTTGTGGTCGTCGACAGATTATCTAATATGTACATTATGGTGGCGTTACAAAAGAATATCACAATTGAAGCCATTCCTAAAATATTCTTTGAGCGAGTGTGGGGACACTTTGGGATCCCAAAGTCCATTATCTTAGATCGAGACATGTTCCTCAGTAAATTTTGGTCAAGTCCCTGGATCAATGCTCAACACAAAGCTCACTAAGTACACACCTTTCCACCACCAAACTGATGGCCAAACAGAGGTCGTCAACAGGGTGATCTTACATGTTCTCCTCATGTACAACTCAAAGAATTCACGCACATGGGATGAAAGTCTCCGCTATGTCTAACACAACTCTAATCAAGTTCTCCATAGCTCAAATAGCCACAATCCCATTCAGGTGGGCTTGGGATTCTAACCACTATGTCCGATTGATGTGGCCATACCGTTTTCATCTACTCAGGCATATTGATCTCATGTCGAACTCGAAGCCAACAAGGCGAATAGCTTCATTGATTACATGAAACACATTCCTTAATAGGTTCATGATGTATTGGACAGATATAATGCTAAGTACAAGAAACAACATGATCATCATCGGGTGGCACACAAGTTCCACGTGGGCGACAAAGTTGGCTACATTTACAGAAGGAGCACCTCGTTGGGCCTTACCGCAAGAATCAATCGCTGTGATATGGGCCATATACCATTACCAAGGCTATAGGGGAAAATACCTTTGAGCTCATTATTCCACCATTCCTTGGTCTGCACCCAATATTCAATGTGAACCGCCTTCCACCCTACTATCCATCATTCATGGACACATCTGACATTGTAGAAAAACTCACACCAAAAATTTTAAACCCGAATTGAATGGGATAGGACATAATAGATCAGATCATGGACACACAAATCAAGAACACTAGCTAGCAAAGGATCCAGCTATATCAAGTTGTAAAATTAGGACAAATCCTTCACAAGGGAAACTGGCTCATCAGGGACGAGATTCAACAGAAATTTCCTCACCTCATGCAGTCTTTGCACGCAATGGGGACCATTGCTTCCTCGGGGGGAAGGAATGATCCAAGTGGATATTGGTGGAAACCCACCTATTCCACTTAGACCTCCATTCACTTTCATCAATTTCATTGTTTATATCAGGATTTACTAATTTAGCATTTGTTCAGGTCCTAAACTTCCATAGCAGTTTTTCGTTGTTTACAGTAGAATTTACTATTTTTACCATTTTATTGGGTCCTAAAATTTTGGAGCAATTTTGACCCATAAATGACATTTTTTTGAGGTATTACTCGGAGATATATTTCTGATGATATAACATATGCACCAAATGGAGATAATATGACCAAGTTACAACACTGGGAAGTTGGTTTTCCAATTAACCCCAACAGAGCCCACAAACTCTTGGCATTCCATCTCTTGGGTTAGGGCTTTGGTTGTTTAGGGTTTTCCCATGTCATTCAATAATAAAACAGACCTTGAGCCTCATTGTAACACAGTTTAGAGGAATGTATCTGCCACATATGTTCTCAGAGATAAGCTACCATCACACGAGTTAGTTTATTTCCATTATGTCTGTAAGATTATTTTAGTTTTTTGATATTGATGAAATGAAGTATGTTTCATCTCTATGTTGATATTTATTTATGTATTGTATTATATTTCGGCATAAAATTTGGATCAAAAAATGAGATTAGAGGTATAATGAAGTGGGAATAAATTTATAATTTCTTTGGGAATAGAAGCTTGTTAAATTTAGAAATTTCGACTAAGGAGAAAAACAATCGATTTGGAAACATTAGAGGTACGAAACTACACAGAGTTGCTAATAGAGCCAAATTTTTTCCGTATTATGACATGGTTACATGGGTTATGGGAAATGTGCATATTCCTACTCGCACTATAGTAAACAACAATAAAAATGTTATAGCCCCTTGGAAATTGGAAATACTTTCAACAATTTATAAGCTTATTCCTCCCATATTTTTCTTTACTACTCGGCTTCTATATAATTTCAACAACACAGTATTCAAGAAATGTGAAAGGAATTATGATAAATTTGTTGAAGTTTGACTATGATAAGGTAGACAAGGGTTCAAACTTAATTCACCAAAATAATATCATGCTGCCATTTTCAAAAGACCCATTAGGTTTCTCATCAAATTTTTGTCTGAATTATAAGGAGAAAAAGACCCTGAGCATTGCAAATTGCAATGGATGGATTCAATACATAGTCTACTCAACAACTCAAAGTGTTTTAATTGGGCTAATATTCTTTCTTAGAATTTAAAATATGCCCTAAATTTATCCATTTTATTGCTTACATGATATGAACAGATGTTTTGCATGTCAGGCTATATTATGGATATTACAATTACTTTTGTTCTTTTTCCTTCAATTAAGTGGAATTACCCACTTGACCATCAACAACCTATTCATAACTATGCCCCTATTTTGTGGGAAAGTAACTTAAAAATTCCATTTTATGACATTTTTAATTATGTTATGATCCATTTTCATGAGATTCAATTTGGAAAGAAACCCTCCAAGGGTTACTGAAGGCCTTAAGGAACCATTATAATAAATAGGAGGATGGTTGGTGGAAGTATTATTCACATATTAGATTCTATAGAAGCAAAGATAAAAATCATATTCTTCCTAGATATATTCTAGAGATTGTTTCTTTAATAGAGGTATCCAATCAAACCACCTTGAATGGTCAAGCTCGGAAGATAAGAAAGCTTCAGAAGAAAATATGTCCAAACTTTTGAATTAACTTTGGCAAAATTTGACTCAAGGATCAAGGACATGCACTTAAGGAGGCTAAATAACTTCAACATGTTTCTATTTTGTTCATTACCCCTTGTTTATTATGATCCAAGAGGAATCATTAATGAACATTATAAGGTTGTGATCTACATCAAAATCTTCACACATGAGAATCCAATTTTTGATGATATTTTCATTGATATTGATAATTTTGAGCAAGCTTGTGAAATAGGATAGTTTTTTTGTAGAGAGGATAGAACTAAACTACAAGAGTTAGAGAAAATATTTATGAAGATTTCCTTAAATAGAAGAGTATTCATGCTAATATTCCAATTCAAGAGATGAAATCTATTGATATTCTGAAATACAATTTCAAACAGATTATTTCACTCCTTATTTCCTCTTCTGAAAAAATAAAATAATATAAAGTTAAAAATGTTGCTAATGTTTATTTTACAGCTCCAAAGACAAGTAAAACCAAAGAAAACTTATTAAAGAAAAATATCCAAATATTTGGAAAGACAACCATGGTCTAAAGATCACAAAAGTTAAATTTCAGAAATAAAAAAAGCAGAGAAAGAACAAGTAATAGAAAAATACACTTCCTCTACGAACTGTATCATTATTATTGGTGGTATTTATAACACCACTAAGGTAGACACAAAGTCCAAGATAATTGATGACTAAGTGAAAGATATGGAGATTGATAAAAATAAAAAATTACTACCACCTCTTAGTCAACATTGACCGATTTCTCTACTAGGGAAAAAGTCACTTCAGAAGCAAGAGAAAACTACGCAAATTTATATTCTAGATACTTCTCGTGAGACTTCCATTAGTTCTATTTCTACCAAAATTCCTCTCAAATATTTTTTATTTAAACTTGTCATTGAGGTTGAAATTCTTACTGAAATTGTTCCATCCTTGACTAAATATTACTTGAATTCTGAAATTAAGTCAAATGTGAGAATAACCATGAAAATAAAAATTGATAGTTTTTAAAACTATTTTAGAATTCAGTTGGCAAGCAACAGAAAATGTTGATAGAAAAACTGAAGAACCATCATAGGCTCTTGGAGCATTTTTCAATTACATTCAACACCATTTTGCTGAACTCTCCACACCCTATATGAACAAGATGAAAAATATGAAAGTTTTAGGAGGACAAATAGTAAAAGTAAAGCATTCAGTGAAGAAAGTTAGATAAACCATTCTGCAACACTTGTAGGAGGGTTCGTCATTGGAAGAGAAAACTTACAAAATAAATTTCAAAATGAATTGAATGGGTTGAAACTCAAGCATTTTTCATATACTTGAGGAAATCCAAAACCAACATGAATACCATAATATAATATTGAAGGAATAACGTGATAAGAACATCGAAACCATGACCAGAGAAATGAAAGAAGAAATTGAAACTCTTAATTCTCAATCAAGTCAATGTCATGAAGCAAATAATGGCCTGAAGGTTTTTAAGGTGCAACATATACAAGTTAGTGAAATATTGAGGAAAGACCGGGATAAGTATTATAAAAAAAATACTTCTTTGAATCAACGACAGTTAGAGGCCAAATAAGTCAAAGAGTGTATCAAAAGGACCACTAAACATGATATGTTAGTATGGGAGATGGGAACAAAATTTATAGAAGAATTTTATTTATCACGATCAAAACGATTAAAAGAAGCAATATTTGGGTCAATGAAACATCATCTGAAAGAAAATACCATAGATGATAAAAAAGGGATACATCGCCTTAAAACCTAGACTCAACAAAATTTCTAAAAATTCTGCAGTTCCCCTTTGAGAAAATAAATTTGATTTCTAAATTTACGAATAAATATATAAAAGAAGAGACACTTATTTAGAATTTAACATCAATGTGCCAATTCAATATCAATCACTTTTCATCCTAGCCACTTCTCAGCAGTTTGTCAACTATTCTCATTTTGGGCTATCTATATCCAAATAAATGCACCACATCTGCTCAACATGGAGAATAAAGACTATGATAAGGAGGAGGAAGTTTTAACGACCAAAAAACATTTTCTCGAGAAATCGTTTCAACCAGGATTAAATTTTTGGTTAGAATTTTTCTTTTTAATCAGAGAAAATCTTGTAAATTTTTATTTTTTATTTTAGACAATTAAACAAACCTATCTTATTTTTATTAGTATTTATATGACCTCCTACATTGAAGTAAGGATCCATAATTCCATGAAGCTCAACACTGTTATTTTTCAATCAATTTTTGAAGTGAAAATTTTTTCAACGCAAAAAATTAGAGTTGAAGGCATATTGAGTTATGAGATTGATTTCCTATCATCACTTTAATTTCTTTGTAAATGTATCTCGTACACAATTATTAACTTTATTCACGTTTATCTCTAGCCAAATATTAGGATATTATATTAAACACTTCTGAGGATATGCTATATTTTATTTTATATTTCAAAGCAAATTGTTATTTTTTATATGATTGCATATATCTTTGATAGTGAAGCGTGATATTCAAAGTATAGTGCACTAAATTTTTCTCATTTTTGAGATAGATTCTTTTCGATAAATTCATTTTTGAGATTACATGCAAATATATTTTTGAAACAAGACTTTCATTTTCCAATCAATTCTAGAATTGAAAGCTTTCTGAAGACACAAAAATCATAGTTGAATGTGTATTGAGCTATGAGATTGATTTCCTGTCATGAGTTTAATTTCTTAATGGATTTATCTAGTACTGAATCGTTAACTTTATTCATGTTTATATCTACCTGAATATTTAGATATTTAGTTAAAAACTTCTCAGGATATGTTATAATTTATTTTCTTTGTGAAAGGAAATTGTTATCTATAAGACGCCCCTCACAAAATTTACCCGCTTTTACAAGCTCCCAGGGTAATTGTGAGGTTGAATGCTACTATGACATGTCTCTACCTCCATGTTACAGTTATGGGAGTGGGGCCTACAATATGAAAACTTATTGACACCTCTTAGGAGCACTATATCACCGAGAAGTCATTCCATAACCTTTGATAACCAAATCTTGAGTTGGAACTACTTTTTATCTAACCTAACTACAAAACACACCTACAAAAAGGAATGCATGTGGTTATAAGGCCCCAACCGCACTCATAAACCTAGCTACCAACAGTTATGACCTAAATCCTTTATTTTTGAGGATGTGGTTCTGAGCTTGGTGCCATCTTTTTAGCCTAGCCTACAGAACCCTGCCTGAAAATTTCTAGAACCATGATTAATATCTAAATAATACTAAACATTCAAACTTGAACAAGACCTTGAACTAGATAGGCCTAGTACACAAGAGACATTTCGAAAAACACATGGTAAACATGTAAGTTACATGTCATGAATGCATCTATGATCATAAACCTCTGAACTTCATCTGAGAATAACCAACAAGGTCTAACTCCCTCTAGGGTGGCTGCACTAAAACTTGTTAGCCCATGCATTCATCAACCAACTCAAACACTTATCAAATCATGAGAAAGTGCCATACGTAGAGCACATCCCATAACCAGGTATATAACCAAAATATTAACCATCACAAAAAAAAACCATAGAATTAACATAATAATAAGTACAAGTGTTCATAAATAAAAATAATAAAATATATGTTATTAACCTATGAAAAATCCGACCAAGTTAGGGACTTCCATGTACCACCCGACCATATATTGAGTTGAACCAAATATTTCTTCAAGCCAATCAACCTCGTGCCATATTACAAGCATGAATGTGGGATCTCATGGGATAAACCGAGACATAATTAACCAGAAAATCTAGAGGTTAAAACACCTCCACCCTCAAATTACAATGATCTCACATAACTGGTCCTAAGATAACAAAACCAAACCAGGCTTGGATTCCTAAGAATTTCTTTACAATATCTTGAGATATTTTCCTATCTGCACCCACCTGTTGAAGGCTTCCTAGAGAAAATGATATCCACCCCCAACCATTGGGAAATTTCCTGAGACCACCTCACCCAGTTCCAAAACCTTTTAGAAATCTAAAGCTCAACTGAGAATGACTCCCATCATACCGTGGCTATCTAGGAAATGGCATGGAAAGGTTGAAACCACTTTAAAACTAGGCAAAACCCATACTAATGAAAGAAAATGAACCAACTAAACAAATGCATGTACCATGCATTTACAGCTCAACTAGGAAATCACACAAGCACCATGTTATTTGAAAAATCCTCCTGTTGAGGTTGTTGATTCAACCTTCTCCTTGTGTTCCCTTTCTTTCCTTTGCTTGTCCTTTTCCTTTATTTATTTTTCCTTTTCCTTCGTTTTCTTTCCGTGTCCAATTTATATTTCTCTTTCCTTGGCTACACCCACTCCATAAATGAGAAAAAATTGTCAACTGATTCTTAGGTTCCTTTTTATCATTGATGTCTCATTTTCTTCATTTTATTTCATTATTCCTCTAATTTCCTGAGCATGAAATTTTGTGTCCCTTCACCTTCATTTTCTCCTATTTTCTTTTATTTCCATCATTGAATTCCAATTATTGCCTCTTTTCCTTCACCAATGCATTTTCTAATTTCCATAACCGTAAATAAACCAAAAGTGACTCCAAATGTGATGTTTTCCCCACCATTCATCTCGGAATACATGTCCCATGACCTTGGTATTGTTTTTATTTACATGGAAAATTAACCAAGGGTTATTAAAAACCCCTCCCCTTTGGGGGAACACCATCTTCAATGTTATATGACACCTATAACTAGAAAGCCATTGAAAACAAAAAATACTACCTAAATATCTTTATAATTGAGCTCGATGTAGTATTTACAATAAACAAATGTTGAAAACCATGACCAACATGACAAGCATGCCACCTACGATATTTATAATACATCTCATTACAATATTACAATAAAAATTAGATATACATAGGCACATTTTCTTTGAAAAATAAATAACCATACTATCCAAGGAGCTTTATAAATCCAGCTCCATACAATATTCACAATAGAGTACACATATATAAAGATGCACATTTTCTTTAACTAGTAAATAAAAGGATACGATGCCTTCATCAACAACAACAGAGTCTAGAGTCTCACACCTCCACCATCAAATTAATACCAGGATTCACCTCCTTCCGAGGAAGTACAAAATCCATTGCCAAAGTCAAGCCTGCATCCAATTTCCAATGCTATGATCCTTGCACAACTTGTTCTCTCACTGAATAGTTACCAGCTCATTGTTCCAAGGAACACTCCTTATGTGGTTTTATTTCCATATAGAAATGATAATGACAAAAAAAAATTCATTCTCTAACCTTCCCTTCTCTTCTACACAGTACCTTGGGAAATTCGGTCACCCCCTCCCATGCAGTCACTCACCTTCCAATTTCCCTAACATCCCTTGCTCTACTACACAATCCCTTAGGTGATCCATCCATTAGCAAAGTCTCCTCGCATCTAAAGGTCCAAAAAACAAGGCATAACCATACCTACAAACCATCATAATGGTGATAACATGATCATGGAAATCCATGGAAAATATTGATATTAGTGTCCCACAATGACCCTGCTCCTTAATTCTTTACCAATATATTACTTCCTGTTCTAATTCCTTTTGTTGTTGATGTTAATTATTGCAATCATTTTTAACCACCAAAACTAGGAGCTTCCCTACTTTTCTGTACCAAGCACATAATTTCCATTAGAATAAAAATGAATTGAAATTAAGTCAAATCATACCTCATTGGTGGCCCATCAGTAAGGTACACTTGCAATTCTATTTACTTCATGTCACAATAAGTCAAACTGGCTCTTTGATCAAATAAACATGTATAAACATATCACATTTGGTTATCTCAAAACAAAACCATCATAAATGAGAATCATAGGTCACATTCAACCATCATAAATCAGAATCATATATCACACATATAGTTAAAAAATGAAATAAAATAATGATTCTTATCTTTCAAATGGTTCTTTACTTCTTCCTTTGTTCTTTGTCCTTTCTGTGCACACACTGAATTGGTTTCCAAACACAGCAATAATATAGTGCCTTCAACTCTCTTCAAAGAAATAAGGGAATCCAGATATTATATCTCCTCCTCCCTCAATATCAACAACAAGGGCATCCAAAGACTAAACATCCTCAACCCTCAATATCAACAACTCAAGAATTGTATCATCACAGTATTTCTAGTGACCCGATAACTACTAAGTCATCTCACAACCTTCCAGGGCTCTAGAGCATTTGTTCCAACCGCGGCTCCAGGAACTATTAACTCAACCCACTAAGGCATCTAGAGGTTTTGTCCCAACCAATGACTCTAGGAGCTAGTAACTCAAGCAGGTTGTTCTAGGGCTCTAGAGTGTTTGCTCAAAACCACATCAATAGGGAACCCAAGAACCATTCTCTTTTACAAGACATACACACACATAGTGTACAACACAACACCTACACCCACACCCAGTGTACAAAACAAAACATATACATACACAAAGTACAATACAATGAATATACATGTCATGATAGAACGACTACACAATACACATAACATAGTACCACATGTACGCAACAAAACATGTATGATATGGACACAATACCACATGTACAACATGCATTAGCCAAATTTTGATGTCTAAAATGGGACTCCTAAGGAAATTATAAAATTATGGTGGGAATAACAAAATAAGATTAGAATACACCATCAAATTTTAGAGGGTAAAATGAAGTAACTAATTTTTCAACTCGTATTTTCAACTTATCTTGAATCTTATTTGTTCTTATAAAGTTTATTTTGGTTGAATGTTTTTCATAACAGGCCCATTTCAGACCTCGATGATTATTTAATGTACACAACACCACATGTAGAACATGCGCACAACACCACATGTACAACATGTACACAATTCCACATGTACAACATGCACACAACACCGCATGTACAACATGTACACAAAACCACATGTACATGGACACCGTATGTACACAACACGACCATCACAACATGTACCAAATGTACATAGCACCAAATGCACAACATGTACACAATGCCACATGTACACAACACCACACATACATATCGCAACATGTGCAACATGTACACAACACCACATGTACAACATGCATACAACATGATACATACACAGCACCACCTGCACAACATGTACACAACACCACATATACAACATGTTCATAGCACCACATGTACACAACACCACATGCACAACATGTACACAACACCACATGTACAACATGGGAAAAAAAGTAGTAATGTGTAACATCCTCCTCCCACATCTACCAAAGAAACCGACCCACCGAGGTAAATATGTGATGAGAGGCCACCACAATATGATTTCAATCCCTATGTGTTATTTAAGGAAGTGGCATCATTGAAAACACACCACACAAACCTTCTACATGAACCACAAAACTCCTAAGATCCAACCCAACCACTCAGGTAACCAGCACCTTAGGCCAACCATGAATTTTTAGACCATTTAATCCATCATGCTTGCTTGATATGGGAATGCATGTGTCTAGGAGGCTCTTGACACTCACACGACATGGGTATGAATGCTTCCAGGGAATTTTTATTCTCAGAACTAAAGCCCAGGTCACTACCCAGAACTCAATAACACTTATAGAACTTAAAGATAACAACCGAATAATGATACAAATGCATATACTTGAACAAGGAGTTGAATGGACCCCTAATATCCGTCATAGACATTGTTAGGGTCCTATAAATATAGGATTCATAATTTTTGAATTGACTTTTGTTGTGTAACCAGCTACAAAAAGAGAAGAAAAGAGATATCAACGCATTAGAAATGAGCCTCTTCGAGGGGGAAACCTCCAATACATTACATAAATGAACAATTCTTCGATGATACAATTTACAAAACCTCCTTTCTATATATAGGAGTCCATGGGGCCATAATGTAATCCTAGTGGGCCACAATGTAATCCTAGCCGACCTAACAATACTAATTTAAGGGCACAATAATAACAAATGGGGGTTACAAGGGTACAATAATAACAATAAGGGGGTTACACTAACAACAATAAGGGACTATACTAGTAATATAGGGACCTAACATGCCCCTCTCCTTCAAAAAAAGTGTTGTCCTCAACGCTTGAGTAGATCTGGGTGCTTTTGTATAAAATTCTCATCCTCCCATGTAGAATCTTCAGTGGGTAAGTTCTTCCACTTGATGAGATACTCTGAAATTGATCGATTCCGTAGTTGTCGAGTTCTTGTTTCCGTGACTGCTTCAGGTTCCAATATGATTTTCCTTCCTCATCAAGTTCTGGAAATATTGTTTGAACTGGAATATTTTCACCTATAACCTTCTTTAAGCATGAAACATGGAAAAGTGGATGCACTCATGAAGAAGCAGGAAGCTCCAATTTGTATGCCATAGTACCAATCTTTTGCAACACCTTGTAAGGACCATAGTACTTTGGCGATAATTCATTATCCTTCTTAGCTTGCTTGAGGGACATTTGTTTATATGGTTGTAGCCGTAAAAATACCCAATCTCCTACATCAAAACTTCTCTCGCTGCGATGTTGATCTGCCTCTTGTTTCATTCGATTTTGTGCCAAATTCAGGTTATCCTTTAGGAGTTGGAGAACTTCTTGCTGATGCTTGATGTGATCTTCGACTGCTTGAACCTTCGAATTTTCCCTTAAAGATGATGTAATCGATGGTGGATGATATCCATAAAGTGCCATAAATGGGGTCATTTTTGCTGCAGTATGGAAGGAAGTGTTATACCACCATTCAGCGAGAGGTAACCACTTGACCCATTGTGTTTGTTTATCGGATACAAAACAACGAAGATATCCTTCCAAACATTTATTTACTATCTCTGTTTGACCATCAGATTGAGGATGATAAGATGAGCTATGAGCTAATTGAGTACCCAAACAAGAAAATAACTCCGTCCAAAAATTTCCCGTAAAGATGGGATCTCTGTCGCTCACAATAACCCTTGGGCTTCCATGTAGCTTTTGAATTCTGTCCACAAATGTAGTAGCAACTGTACTTGCTTTAAATGGATGAGATAATGCACAAAAGTGTGCATACTTGGTAAATCTATCAACTACCACCATGATGACATTCTTGCCTTCGGACTTCGGTAAACCTGTGATAAAATCCATTGAAATCTCCTCCCAACGTTGACATGGAATGGATAAAGGTTGTAGAAGTCCCGGGGTCTTAATTGTCTCCACTTTATTCTGCTGGAAAACCAAAAATTCCGCCACAAACTTTTGAATATCAGATTTAAGGCCATCCCAAAAAAAATCTTTCTTCACCCTGTGGTAAGTTTTTAAAAATCCTGAGTGTCCTCCTAAAGGAGAAGTGTGCAATTCCAGAAGAACATTTTGTTTCAGTTGGGAATTATTACAAAGATATAAGCGATCTTTGTACCACCAAATGTTGGCTCTGATACCAAATGTTGTGTAAGCAGCTCCAAAAAGAGAAGAAAAGAGATATCAACGCATTAGAAATGAGCCTCTTCGAGGGGGCAACCTCCAATACATTACATAAATGAGCAATTCTTCGATGATACAAGTTACAAAACCTCCTTTCTATATATAGGAGTCCATGGGGCCATAATGTAATCCTAGTGGGCCACAATGTAATCCTAGCCGACCTAACAATAATAATTTAAGGGCACAATAATAACAAAATGGGGGTTACAAGGGTACAATAATAACAATAAGGGGGTTACACTAACAACAATAAGGGACTATACTAGTAATATAGGGACCTAACAACTTTGATAGTCTTCTAAATATGTACATACCTTGCTTTCTGCAAGTTGTTTTTCCATATTTTGAAACAAAAAAAAAATTCAAAAAGAGGGTAAAAATTCCTAAAAGAAAGATCAAAGGACTTAAAAAATATATAGACCCCAAAAGAAAAAAGATGAAAATAAAACATGAAAGTGTGCAAGTCCAAATGCCACTACTTTTTACCTTTTTCAAATGATTATGGCAGAGTGTCAATAAATGCCATAATCCACGATGAGTTAAACTATTTAAACTTGACTTGTCATATTTTCAATTTTCATGTTTTAGATAGTGAATAAAGTTTTGTCAGACAGTTTAATCCTGACAAATCAGTAGATAAGTAGAGAATAATGAGGAGCTCATCATTTTAATCTAAGCTCTCGGATGAAATAAGGTAGAATTAGATAGTTTATGCTTTCAAAAGAATAAATGTTTCAAGGTTGCAAGCCTAAATGCACATGCTAAAAGGAAGAAAAAATGTTAGAGTAATGTTGGGTAGGTAGAAAGAAGTGGGAAAAAGCATGTAATATTCATCACCGGGAAAAAATCACTAATTTCCCTTCCCTTGTAATTATTCAGTATTCTATACTACCAGTCAAAAAGGCTCAGAGCATTTCTCTGACTTTTGTTGGGACCGGACCCAAGGCTCGATGACTGGATAGTGGAAAATGTTGAGTTCTTATGATTAAAATCCCCTTTACCATTATTTATCCCTCATTCATATATTTTAACTCATTTTCATAAGTAAAGATTCATTCTTACTTAATGAAACATAAAACCCCATTTGATTAACTTAAAAACATACAAAAACCCTCACAAATACGTTATCCTAATTAAATTGGTGAAATGATGAAATGAAAAGTTTTGCTTTATTTGTAGGGGAGAGGGAGCAACTTTATTTAACTCCGATATTACACTTAATATCTTTCAAACACCCCTCATTTCTCTTTAACTTGGAAATTACATTCTCGTATAACCTTATTGCGGTTGCTCTTAGCTTGAAAGGAACATTTGGCTCTTCTAATCTATTCCATAGGTTGTTTCTAGGAATCGTATCGAAAGCCTTTCTAAAGTCCACAAAGCAACAGAAGAGAATAGATTTATCATTGCAGCATTCCTCCACAATGATCCTGAGCGTAATGAGGTGGTCCGTTGTTGAGTTCTGCCTTCTAAAACCCGCTTGGCCTTTAGCTCGCTTACCTTCACTTTCAAGCCAAATGCTCAACTTCTTTTCCAAAATAATACCATATAACTTGGCTAAGAGAGGGCTGATCATAATTGTCCGATAATTAGAGGGGTTATTTGTATGCCCACTTTTAAAAATAGGGATAATGAGGCTCTAAGTCTATGGTTTAGGGAACCCTTGCTTGACCACTTAATTGAAAATCTTGTCCATGTGGGGGATGAGGAAAGGACCTCCAATTTTAATATTTATGCATTGTAACCTTCAATTTCTTTAGCTTTCCCATTTGCCACATGTTTAACCCCAAAATCAATGACTTCTAATGAGAAAATGTCTCTCATTATGAGTAGGATTTCAAAGTTATCCCTAACATTTGAAGATTCATAAAGATTTTTAATATAGGAATTCCAGTCGTGTAAAGCAATTTTATTATTATCTTTATTTTTCCTAGTTATAATTTGCCTCTAGAATTTATTAGGAGCCACCTTAGAGAGGTGTAAGAGATTCTCTTATCTTTTACGAATATATTGCATTTTTTCCTTTTAGTTAGGGATTTGTAGATTTTTATCTTGTCAATTTTAATATATTCATCAAGAACTTCCTTAATTGCTCTCCTCACACTTTTACAATCATTGTCATACCATGGGTTGGTTTTGCTATTTCTTTTATTACTTGAAACTTCAATTGAGAACTTGTTAATAGAATATGAGAGGGTTGTATTAAAATTATGATAGAGGTCATCTATGTTGTCTATACTAGATAAACGAAGAAAATTAGTTTTTAATTCATTTAGAAAGAGATCGTTTTTTATTTCTATCAAAGATTACGTTCTTTTGGCTATAAGGATTATATTCTATGGGATCTCTATGCATGACAAAATTGAGAGTTATTGTGTATAAACAAAATATAAATTTAAAATATAAAGAGGGTTATGACTACTCAAAAAGAGCTATGATAAATATATAAAACATCTTCTTATACTTACTCCATAGGTATGGTAAATAAATACAAATATAAATAAACTAAAGGTATGGTAAATAAATAAAACCTATTTTTATACTTACTCCATAAACATTCTTATATTTAAACAAAACACAAAAAAGAGGTTTTATTTTGGTGAAGGTTATGGGAAATATACCATTTTAATACTATGGGCTAAATACCATGGGTCAAATACCATATTTATAAAAGAGGTATGGTAAATAAATAAAAATATATCAAATAGGATTAGAAATCAACATCTAATTATATATGAGGCATATCGTCCAAATACCAAGGTAAATAAAAAAATAAAAATAAACGAGATTTAGAGTAAATAAATAAAACTTATTTTTATATTTACTCCATAATCTTCTTTATATTTACCAACACTAAAATAAAATGTCTTATTTAGGTTAAGCCTATGATCCAAATACCATGGGACAAATTATTATTATTACCATGCAAAAACACATTATTAACCCTAATATTAATATTAAAATACGAGATATATTGATCATGTGCTCAAAATTATGCTAAAAAATAAAAGGTGCCAGAATGGTGTGGAACTTAAACGACCACGTAGATATTATAATTATGAATCTCGTTTCACTAAAAAGAGACACTGTATGCTCCCAGAAACACATTCTATAATCTTTGTCAAATAAATAATTTTTTGGGAAAAAAATGCAGGGACAGCCTAGTCAGCAGTTCATACTGCTAACTGGGCATGCCCAATTTTTAGGTTGAATAGTCAAAGGAAATTTTCTTCGATGAATCATGTTGTTCCAAGTAGCACATTTTTTTTGTTTTGAAATGGTGGGTAGTGATTGATTGGGAATTTGGCCAACCACATCATGCCACGTCGCCCAATCAGAGGTCGCCACATGGTATCATGGAACGCCACAAAATTTTTTTAGCCGTCAAACTGCACTGCATAGGGGTCAACACTGTGACCTCCACCACACAATGTAGAGCATTAACCAATGTGCCACCTCAGTTCGTTAGTAATACTTTGGAACTAAATTGTAATTAAACTTTATTATGGCAGGGGTTAGCGCTAAGGCCTAACCCCTGCACACCCCTGTGCCACGCAACTATGGGTAGGGAGTTGGGAACTAGACCCTAGCCACCCAATCATAACTATAGCATAAACCATCACGGCTCCAGCCTTGTGACCAGACTCTTCTAACTCCCACCTGACCACTTATTGGAGACTTTCCACCAAGATTAGACGCCATCGGCACCGCCAATGTGACCACTGAAACTTTGACCGCCGATGGTTAGTTAACCATCCAATGCACATTTCATTGAAAAAAAAAATATTTAACCATATACATTATGGTTTGAAATTCATATTTAAGGCCTTAGTGGAAAAATTAGCACCCCAAAAATTTCGTCTGGAAATTGTGCAATCTGGTGCTCGGTTAGTGGATTTGGAGGTGAAATTGTATGATGGTGCCAGATTTGGTGGAGCTTGTGGTGCGTTTAGTGCCAGAAACTTGGGGAATCCATAACTAACATGGTTTTTAACCAATTTTGGATCATAAAGAGGCTATACATGCATTTTTGGGCATTGTGGACCCATTGGAGCAGGTTTTAGAGTTTTATGAGAACTGTAAATTTATGTATTCTCAATTTTTAGAATAATTGAAGAGGGCCAAGCCATTGGAAGATGGACCAAGGAGGTGTAGCCTAGGAGTGGAGAACTCATTCAAAAAGTGTTTTTTTGTTTCTATTTATGGTGATGTTTATGACTGTTATATGCTGTTTTTCAGTGTTTTTTTAATGTTATTTTTCTCAAGAAATTGACATAGAAAAATATAAAAATAACTCATGTTTAACTTGCAATTTACTTCATAATCCTCAAACATTTTTTTTAAATTCTGGATCGGAATTTAGCACAGAAAAAACTAACTTTCCCATTCAGGTCAAGTTGTTGTCACAACACTAGGTTTACTTGTGCAAGGAGGATTTAATTGTTTTCAAGTGTTTAAATGCTTACAAGGTCGAATCTCAAAAGAGGAGAAGGAAAGCTTGTGGTTGCAGGTTCTCAAGTTGGATCAAGGAGAAGGAGGGCATAGTTGCCACAATTTCCACCACAAGTTTCAGCTCGTGTTGTACCTGAGGCTTCAGTAAACATGTCTCATGGAGGAAATGATAGCATGAAAAAGGATGAGAAGGATTTTAGGAATTCTTTCTTTGACATGAAAAATATGATGGAAGTCGTCTATGAAGAGATGAATACAAGGTTGCAAGGTGAAAGATCGAGGCCTCAAAGAGGAGAGGGTTCTTCACGACGAGGAGGTAATGGGAATGGTTATAATCCACCATCTTCTCCACCATCATGCTCACCACCATATTCACCTTCATATTCATCCTCTTTCATTACTACAACCCTTATTCATACTCATCAACATACCTCAAAAGGAATTGGTAAAACACCGGTGTTAAAACTTGATATTAAATTTGAGTTTCCTATGTATAATGGTGAAGTGAATTCAAAGAAGCTTGAAAATTAGGTCCTTTAGTTGGAGGTCTAGTGTAGGATTTAAAACCTTCAAGATGATGACACAATGATTTAACTAGCTTCCTTGAGACTGGAGGGTGTAGGACTATTATGGTAGGAAGCCAAGACACGAGATGAGATAAAAAAACATGGTAAGATTTCAGTCTCTTGGTCTGACTTTATTTCTACAATTAAAAGAAAATTTTACCATCTATCTTATACACATAAATCTATTATGGACTCGTAGAATCTTATGCAACTAAAGGGACAAAGTGTTCAAAATTATACTCAAGAGTTTAGGAGAAGAGCACTAGTTTTGGGTGTAAATTTATCTTCTCAAGACACTTTGTTAAAGCATATTGGGGGATTGCATAGTTGTCTGAGACATACTATTCTCATGTTCAATCGCACAAAATTATATGAGGTTTGTGTTCAAGCTACACATCTATAAGCAAGAGGCAAACATGGTTCATATGGGAAAAGTGGCAGCTCCCTTGAGTATGAACGAAAGGGAAAGGGTAAGTTTAAGGAAAAAGGAAAGAAAATTAGTTCTATTAAGTTAGAAAAAGAGAAAGTCACATGTAATTTTTTTTTTAAAAGTGGCCATGATGAGGACCATTCTTTGAAACTCCATCCAGAGTTGAATCCCAGAAAACATAAAACCAAAAAGAAGGAGAAAAGAACTGCAATCATTGAACATGACTTAGGCTGAGATTCAGTAGATGAAACCAAAATTACAGAAATTTGTTTGAAAGGTAAGAACATAGGAATCACTAGTTCCTCAAGTTATTCTAATGTGACTAAAGATGATGATACAAAAATTGAACTCTTTCATATTAGAGTTGTTTCAAATCATACCAAAATAGACACACTATTTGATAGTGGTTCTCAATCCAATTTGGTTTCTGAAGACTTAGTTAAGAGGTTAAATATAGAAACTATTTCACATCCAAGACCTTATCCTTTAGGCTGGATATTAAAGAATTAAAACTTTCAGGTAACAAGCAAGTCCATCTTAAGGTTTGCAATCAACTCAAACTTTCTTGACAAAGTTGAACTTGATGTAGTTCCAGTTGAGATTTCAGGTATTGTTTTGGGAATTCCTTATCTTTATGAAAGGAGGGTAGTATCTCATTTCCATGAGAATAAGTACCACTTGTTAAAGAATGGATTTGAGTACATATTTACAATGCCTAAGAATAAGATGATTTTGTCTCTTATGCATGTAGAAAAAAGGATGAGAATAGAGAATGCAAGTAAAAAAAAATATTTGCTAATGTTGAACAATATTGATGTTTTGAATGAGACCTTTCAAGAAGATGCATCAAATGAACAAGATGAATTCATTGAAGTTGATAATGGTTGTAATAATATGTTTTAGGGCTCTAACATGTTTCCTTTGAAAAGAGGTAAACAAGATGTGAAAGATTTGGAGCAGTCCACATCATTATTGAAAAGTAATGGGAAAAATATGTGGGTGTTGAATGGTGAAAAAATGAAAGAACACGCGGAAAATCAATATGAAAAAGAAGGCATAGGTTCCACAATTACCTCTTTTTTGTTTCAAAATGGTACATGGAAATGGTGAAAAAAATTGCTCAAAATTTGACGCAAGTATAAGGCAAGACAAGCTAAACATTTTCATGTTGACAGTGTTCGAGGTGAGAAGAATTTAATGTTGTTTAAGTTTCCTTTGATGATGAACGAGGTGGGAAAATGATTATTTCTTCAAGGACAATTTTTATTCTGGAAATTTTGTGAAATTGTAGCAATATCATATCTCCAACAACAAGATAAGGTCTCTAGAATCAAGGGAAAAGACCAGTTTTCATGAAAAAATAAAATTGTTGAATTCAAGAAAGTTATAGTCAATTAAGAGTAGAAGGGAGAGGGGGTTGTACCCTCATCCATATGTTCAGTAATTAAATAGATTTTGTGGTCCAAAAGCTTCCATTGGGAAGGTGTGATCAGGTGCTCAAAAATGAAAGTTACCTGAATGGTGTGGAACCTAAATGACCACGTAGATTTCGTCCTTGTGAATGTAATGAAACTCATTTCACAGAAAATCGACATTGTATGCTCCTAGAAACAAATTTTCTCTAATTTCTCAAATAGAAACATTTTTGGGAAAAAATGCAGGGACAACCTAGTCAACAGTCTATACTACTATTTGGGCATCACCATGTGGCAGGTTGACTAGTTAAAGGAATCTTTCTCTGGTGAATCATGTTGTGCCAAGTGACATGTTTTCATTGGTTTGAAATGGTGAGTTAAGATTGGTTGGGAAAGTGGCCAACGACATGCTGACACATGGCCCAATGAGAGGCCACCACGTGGCAGCACAAGAGGCCACAAAATTTTGTTAACAGTCAAATTGTACTACACTGGGGTCGACACTATGACCTCCACCACAAAACGCCGAGCGTTAACTAATGCGCCACCAAATTTCATTATTAAACCTTTGCAATGAAATTTTATTTAAAATTTATTACATAGGGGTTTGGGGCTTCCATCCTTGTGACCAAACTCTTCTCACTGCCGCCAAACTGCTAATTGGAGACTAGCAGCCAACATTAAGCGCCATTGTCACTGCCAATATGACAATTGAAACTTTGACTATCAGTAGTTAGCTAACCATCTCGCACATATGTTATTTAAAATATAAATATTTGACCTAGAAAATATGGTTTGAAATTCGGATTTAAGGCTTTAGTGGAAAAAGTAGTGCGTCCACAATTTTTCCTACAAATTGGGAAATCTCACGCTCAGTTAGAAAATTTAGAGGCAAAATTGTAGGATGGTGCCAGATTTAACGGAGTTCATGGTGCGTTTAGCGCGGAAAACATGGGATCAGAAAGAGGCTAGACGTAGATGTTTTACCATTCTGGAGCCATTGGAGCATGTTTCAGAGATGTTAGAGCATTATAAATTTATGTATTCACACTTTTGAGCATAATTGAAGAGGGCCAAGCCATTGGAAGCTGCACCAGGGGATGTAGCCTAGGAGGGGTGAAGTTTTTTATCAAGTGTTTTTATGTTACTGTTTATGGTTATGTTTATGATTCTTAGATGTTTTTTTTAGTATTTTGTTATGCTAATTTTCTCAAGAAATTCACATAAAAACACGTCAAAATAACTCATGTTTAGCTTTCATTTTACCTCATAATCCTCAAGAAATTTGTTTATATTCTGAATTGGAATTTAGCACAAAAAACACTAACTTTTCCATTCAGATCATATAGGGGTAGCTATGAGGAAGAGATGGAGATAATGTGAAGGAGAGAGGAGAGAAGGAATGAGGAGAGAGAGAGAGAGAGGGAGAGGAGTGAGAGTGGAATATAACGGTAAGAGAGTGAGATGGAGACACAAAGATGGAATGGGGAGAGAGATAAGGAGAGAGGGAGGATGATACTGACATGATAATAGGGTAGAGAGAGAGAGAGAGAGAGAGAGAGAGAGAGAGAGAGGACTTTAGAGAGAGAGAGAGAGATATGGGGAAGAGAGGATTGGAGGGAGAAGAGAGAGAAAGATAGAGAGATAGAAGATTTGAGGGCAAAGAAAGAGAGAGATAAATGGGATTGGATGTAAAATAGAGAGAGAGAGAGAGAGAGAGAGAGAGAGAGGACTTTAGAGAGAGAGAGAGAGATATGGGGAAGAGAGGATTGGAGGGAGAAGAGAGAGAAAGATAGAGAGATAGAAGATTTGAGGGCAAAGAAAGAGAGAGATAAATGGGATTGGATGTAAAAGAGAGAGAGAGAGAGAGAGAGAGAGAGAGAGAGGGAGAGTGATGGGGAAGAGAGAGGCAGGTATAAGAGAAAGGGATATATAAGAAGGATGAGATAGAGGACTTCAGAGATATTAGGAGAGTGATGGGGGAAGAGACAATATTGGAGAGAAAAGAGAGAGGAAGTGTGTGTGTGTGTGTGTGTGTTTGTGATTGGGAAAGAGAGGTGGAAGTAGGAGAGAAAGTGAGAGAGAGGAATTGAGAGAGAGGAGGAGAGAGGGGTTGAGAGAGGAAGAGAGATGTAGGGATATAGATATGAATTTGTAGGGGAAGAGAGTGAGGGAATAATAAAGAGATAGAGAGTGAGAAGTGGAGAGAGAGAGAGGGAGTGAAAAGGGAGAGATAGAGTGAGAGTGTGAATGTTTGGGGTGAGATAAAGAGACAGAGAAGGAGATATGGAGATAATGGGGGAGAGAAGGAGAGATAAGGAGAGAGAGAGGAATATAGTATCAAAGTTGAAGGGTGAAGAGAGAGAAAGAGAGAGAGGTGGGAGAGAAAGGGAGAGAGAGGAAGGAATATAGAGGATATGAGAGAGTGGAGAGAGTGAGGGAAAGAGAGATGAAGTTGGAGGGTGAGAGAGAGGGAGGTAAGGAGAAAAAAATAGAGAGATAAAGGAGGGGAGAGAGAGAGGGAGTTGTAAAGAATATGGAGAGATATTGAGAGAGGAAAATATGAGGAAAGAGAGAGAAGTGAGGGAGAGGGTGATAAGGGGAAGAGAGAGAGGGAGAGTAGGAGGGATGGATAGATATATAGATTTAATAAAGATAGTGTATGTGATAGGGGTGATATAGAGAGACATATGTAGATAGAGATATTGTTGGCAAGTGAAGATAAGGAAGAAGAGAGAAATGGAGAGAGGGAGGGAGGGACATAGAGATTGATAGAAATTGAGTGAGAAAGTGTGTGTGTTTGGGGGGGTGAGATAAATATATAAAGAATAAGATATCAAGGGAAATATAGATATATGTGGAGTGGCGAGAGAGGGAAGAATATTTCTTGCACTATATGCATTGATTTTAGTGTATATCGTGATTTCAAATCCTATTTGATTTCTTGCACTAGATGCATTGATTTTAGTGTAGATGTTGATTTATAATGATATTTGATTGCTTGCACTAGATGAATTGATTTAAATTTATATTATTTCTAATCCTATTTCATTATTTGCACTAATGCATTAATTTGAATGTCGACAATTATTTCTAATCTCATTTGATTCCTTGCACTAGATGCATGGATTTCAATACAAATGTTGGTTTCTAATCCTATTTTATTGCTTGCACTATATGCATTCATTTTAGTGTAGATTATTTCTAATCCTATTTGATTTTTAACACTAAATGTATTGATTTCAGTGTAGATGGTGATTTACAATACTATTTTATTTCTTGCACTAAATGCATTGATTTCAGTGTAGATGTTGGTTTGTAATCCTATTTGATTTCTTGCACTAAACGCATTGATTTCAGTGTAGGTGGTGATTTATAATCCTATTTGATTGCTTGCACTAGTTGTGTTCATTTCAATGTAGATGTTAATTTATACTTATATTTGATTTCTTGCACTGGATGCATTGATTTCAATGTAGATGATTTCTAATCCTATTTGACAACTTGCTCTAAATGCATTGATTTCAGTGTAGATGTAAATTTCTAATAATATTTGATTTCTTTCACTAAATGCATTGATTTTAGTGTAGATGTTGGCTTCTAGTCTTATTTTCTTACTTGCACGAGATGTATTGATTTGAGTATAGATGTTGATTTCTAATCCTATTGATTGCTTGCATTAGGTGCATTGATTTCAGTGTAGAAGTTGTTTTCTAATCTTATTTAATTTCTTGCATTTGATACATTGATTTTAGTGTAGGTGTTGATTTTTGATTTGATGTAATTGGATGTATGATGGTACATTAATTTTAAATTTATTGGATTAACAATGTGCATTGATTGTAGTGTAAGAAAGAGAGACAATGTATGTTGTTTACTACAACAACTCGAGCTAAATATTTTAACAGTTTACAATTTCAATTGTCTTTTTCAAATAATCGATATGAGAAGATGAAAAAATTAACAAGGGTGACAATAAGAATAGTAGAAGAAAATCGTTTGGGATTGATCACAATGAATGCTATTTTTAATTGAGTACATTCTTGTTATTCACATTTACTACCATTCAACCCTATTACATTCTCAATTTTCATTCAAAATGTATATTTCAACATTTTCCATGATTAAAGTTATTAAAAATATTTATGATCTCAAAAAACTGAGGTAACTAAGAAAATTTAAAATTAAAATGAGCAGATTAATCTCACAAATATCTAGTATATTTCAAATTATTATATTAATATTAGATTTATTTACAAATTATTGATAAAATTAAGTATATGTTCAATAGATTTTCCTTGGCCGCACATGATTGAAACCGGCCTAGATCCATCTTAACTTTGGATATATCAAGCCCCAAGAGGGATCGAATCAAACCACTCTTGGTGCAAACCTCTCCTCAAGTTTTACACTAAAAAAGAGGTTTTCACCTCTAGATATTTGATCTGTCTCAGCGCTTGATAAATCAAGAGTGAAGATGCATCTATGTTGGTATTATTGCGAGAGGCGATCTCCAACCCAATATAATAGAGATTTTGTAATGTAATGTTTAACATTTTCACTAATTCAAATTACATAAGAAATAAAAATAAAATAAAATTGGAAAAAATAGATTATAACACAAAAATAAAATAAAAATATTAATGTAATGTAAAAATTTAAAGTTGTGAAAATAAATAAATAAATAGATAAAAATAATCCCATAAAAATAAAATTAAAATAAAAATAAAAATGGTGATGGTATTAACCCATAGTGTTGGGAACCCATGGATTTACCCATGGTATTCATGTAGCATATAGCTTATTTAAAAGGGAAAATTAAACTAGAGTTTTCCATATCAAGAGATTCGATCTTGGTTGGTTTAAAGTCATAGTTAATATTGTTTTTGAATAATTTCACTAGGCTTAAAGTAGATGGTGATAAGGTGTTTTGTTAAGGTACTCATGGTGTAAAGGTCGGTAAGTTAATATGGATTTAGGCTACTTTAAAGTCATAGTTAATGTTATTTTGGCTTAAAGTAGATGGTGATAAGGTGTTTTGTTAAGGCACTCATTTTGTAAAGGTCACTAGTTCAAAACTTGGTGGGAAGAAATCTAGAAAAATTAAGAGTTAGTGTAACCCAAACCTAATACAATTCTGAGGCTACATAAACCACTAAATGTCTAAAATCACATAATCTGGAAAAAAAATAAGTACAATACAATTCAAAGAAAGATTAAAAATATTATAGGAAATTAACACTTTCATATTTTAATTCACGAATTTGTGGGTTTATATTTTAAGCCACATGGGGTCGTGTTGAGGCCGCAACAATTGGTGAAAAAACATCAGGGAAACCGCTTGGTGGGGGACTTAAACACCATCCCTTTTCCATTCGGAATGGTCGCTCTGACTAGATTTATGGGACCAATTTCTAAGTGAAATATAATTGGGTCAATGGATGGATTTATAATTGTTTGTAACATGGTAGATGGAAGTAATAGAAATCTTGCAGTAAATAATATATCTATCTATTATGTATCCATGGCTGAAATATATTCTCTATGCTATTTATAAAAATTATCTTTCAATGGATGAAAATGAAGATCATACATACACTTAGAGATATAAAAATGATTTGAAATAATTGATTTAATTAAATAGTTAATTAAATCAATTGGATAAATCTTATATTGTAACTGTTAATCCCTGTATTGAATATGTACCAAAACATAAAAATCTAACATGTTCAGAAGTGATTTAATGGAAAATTGTTGTCAAATAGATACATTAAACAAGACATTATAACATAAATAACCATTTCTCATTTGAAACGAAAATATAACATATAACATAAAAGTACCATGTATATGTTCACTCTGCTCATTTGAGAAAAGGTACTTGGTCCAACCCTTTCTATTCAAAAAATTTGAAGAGTACAAAACTGCAACTTCTGTAAAGTCTTCCATTCAAAATTTCAGGACCCCTTCTTCAAAAGACATGAAGAGGTTTATAATAAAAATAAAAGGTATTAAAATAGTTATTACAATAAAAGATGAGGAGGTTTAAAACAACTCTCCTTAAACTAAGTGATAATTAAACATAAACACAATTTAAAGGGGTGACTTGTTTGATGATTGTCATGATGTATCATCAGCATACCATAAGACATTGGCTATGACGCTTTACCAAGAATCTCCAATACTTATACAAATATAGTTCTTCCAATTTTATGATGTGTTCTTCTTTTACCTTTGAAACTTCTTGACATTTTCTTATCAAGTCATTCACGATAGGAAGCGCGCCGGGAGGACATCTATCGATAAGGTTTGCAGCAATGAGATTTTGACTGCAAATTTCCACAATGTTAGTGGCCACATATTTTTCTCTACAAATGGCTCTTTCCACATGTTTTAACTATATTTTCCAGCGAGTAAACAATATTTCCTTTTTCGGTTCTTCAATCCCGGGAAGGTTAACCTTTCAGCAATCAATATAATCTTGTCAGGTGACATACTATGAAACCTTATCATCATTTTCATCAAAACTTATCCTCTAATCTGATATTCGATTCAACAATGAATCACTTTGCTCACACAATTCAAGAATATTTAATATTTTTGACAAAAAATGAGTTGTTGTTGTGCCAATAGGGTATTTAGTTCCACATCCTCTTTTCTAAATTCATCAATCTTTGGATTATCTTTCAATTATGCTACATAAAACTACAATTGATGAATTTGATTGTCCTTTGAAATAATTTCATTTTGGTATTGAATCTTCAATTGGTCCATGCTCTCTTAGAGTTCCATCACTTGTACCTATAGTTGTTGGTTGACATTTTTCTTCTCTTCCTGTAGCTCAAGTTCTAATTGGATGATTCTTTCATCAATTGTTGAACATCATAAATCTTATCAATAGTTGCAGAGGTAGGAGCTCCTATGAACTCAGTTAGGTGAGTTATATCCTATGAAGGATTTTTCTGTGGGTCTTTACAGAAAACTTCCATTGAGTCATATCCTTGGATAAGGGGTTGAGATTGCTTTGATCTCCTTATTTTACTTTTTCTTCTCATAACTGCTTTATGTTTAGGACTGTAGAAAATATCCAGAGGAGGGATTTCCTCAATGTTAAGTACAATTTCAGTACCGAGGAAGGCTAGGATGAAATCCACTTGCTCAGTTCTTACTAATTTGTCATAGGGCCCAGCAATGAATGAGTCCTAAATTTTAGTTGGAGGCGTATGTACAATCTTTTGTTGATTAGTAACTATAACTACTTCGTCTCCCTGGAGTTTTAGGTTAAAATCCTTCTGAACATCACTTAGATTACTTCGGAAATATAAATCCACAGTTTGAACCTCGACATATTTATCTTGGTCAATTTTAGTAAGGATTTCAGTATCCTTAGGTGCCAGTTCATTTTCCTTTTCCTTTTGCGTTAAGGGTTGAGAAACTCTTAGAAATTTCAACGAAATTCCTTCTAGTCTTGTGTTCATGTATTGTTTAAACTTTTGTAATTGTGGTGGATGGAGGCATAGGGTTTCCAACTTCTGAACTATAGATTAATTATAGACTGACTCAAATAAGTTATCAAACTCATCATCTTAATCTACAAAATTCCTAATTTTAACTTCGGTATTAAAATTATTGGAATCTTTAATCGAGTCGTATTGTCTATTTGAAATTGAAAACAATTTCAAAAATTCAATTTGGATGATATTTGAAACAACATGCTTGTAATTTTCCTAACCATAAAAACCACAATTAACTGGAAAGGAAGGCCATGATTCTTTCTTAGCTTCCTTTAGAAACCCGGTTAATACGTTGCCAATAGTTTGATATGCTACTTCTCTTGCGAGAAGCTTTTTAGGAACATACAAGGGTAAAACATGTGGCCAAGCTAGACTCCCAAATACTCTGACATAGGTGAAAAAATCTTCTGCGAACCATTTTCCAATGGAGGAAAAATCTACTTGAGCCTCTTTTGAAAATATGTGCTCTTTCTCATTAAAGACGTCTTGAAACAAGGGGAGAATGACTCCATTGCATATTTTATAAAAATGATTCTCAAATTTCAACTCCCATAACATACTATGAAATACATGAATGGGTAGAGGGTCTTGGGTAGTCCATTTCTAGCCCATGGCTGGAATATCTGAAGTGAAACACATAGTGTCCATGATATAAGCACTCATATAAAACGGGGGGGGGAATTTTGGAGGAAATAGAACGATTTTTCCTATATTCCAAAATTTGAGTAGCAGTATTATTGGAAATAATGTTTCCCCAATCCATAACATAAGAGTATGTAACTGTTTCCATTAAGGGAGCCCATTCTACTAAAATTTTGGTAGTGTCACACTAACCAATGAGCCTATACATCATTGCAGCAACATAACAGTAGGGACTAGCAAGGGATTTAGTATAATACATACCCTTTTTCATCATTCTTGTGTTTATTGGGGTCGCTTCTCCACTGCTTGATTATATTTTATTTTAGCTCATTATTGTTGGTGAACTACACTATAAATTCCATGTCATAGATCTTTTTTGGGTCTGAGATGTGATACATCAGCTTCAAGCCCTTGGCTTTAAAGGAACCTATCATCGTTCCTCTGCTGGTTAGAAAATTCATGTCCCTGATGTTGAGGTTATCAGTTATCTATCTTTCCATATGTATGTATGGTAAGATTTTAGGTCACGCAGTAATTCGATGTAGAAAATAATTGGTCTTTTCTTCTGTAGTGGCTTATGAGGAATTAGAAGCATCAATATTAACTTTCCTCTGATCCTTGTGAGGTTTCTCATCCTCAAACAACTTTTACATGGATTCCCATGAGGAGGACCCAGTTTGAGGTTTGCATGTCGTGTCCGTAAATAGAGGAAGCATCTTTGTTCTCTCGATTTCAGCAGGTGCAGGATTCACACAGGCCATCGATTTCTTATATTTCTTTAGAGCTTTAGACATCTCCAGATAATTCTATTTATTTGGGCTCACCTGTCAATAAATGAGAAATGAAAATAAAAAAGAGGGAACTTTGATTTTACAAATGCGCAAGTATCGTAGTAATGGAAACAATTAAACGAATGACATTTTGGCACACTCCTTATATATGAATTCGATACTTCTTACAGTCAAACCATTTTGGAGGCATGGGCTACAAAACCGTTAGGTAATGGCATTAATGGTAGATATGGTTTGATGTGCCCATGTAATTGTTCCAGCATTAAAACCAGATTTTTCGCGTCGTAGTTTTGCTCGTGTCTATATATTTGTAAAATACCGATCATCTTAGTTTTGCCAATTGTGATATCAGAATCGCAATATTGACTTACCGATTGTTCATCTCATAAGATTTTCCTTAGAAAATTTTCTTGGAAAATGCCTTTTCCGTTTATAATTTTTTTTTTTTTAATATATCGCATCACAATATGTTTTGAGTGGCTTTTAGGAGTCATATATTCTTCATTGCGGTAATCCGATAATGCGATCTTTCTCCGCTTGAGTGCTTTTAAGGCCAAAATTCAAGGTTTTCCCCCTTTTATTCGTATTTTTATCTAAATGAATCACTCAAAGTGTCTTATTTATTTTACTCTGAAATTTTAAAATAGGTCCCCATGATTTATAAGGTAACTAAGCTAAAATAATGGGGGTTGTTCAATAGCACAACATGTCATTACCATAAAAATCGGGGGTCATTTGAGTGCCGAAAAGGTAAAATATCAGTAAACGAATGCCTTTCCATTCAAAATTTGGTAATATGTACCAGATGGAGAATATAACACGTGCAAGTAAATGTATACCTCTTTTCTAAAGCACACTGCAATTGGGTCAAATTTTCAGATATAAATATCTATCCTCATCACTCACTCGAGAGGTTCCAAACAAATATCGAACCATTGCTATTGATACCAATAGATGCATGCAACCCAAATATGATTTACATGTTAGTGAATAAATGTTTGATTATGTGTGAGAGTAATTTCTATGAGCACCATCATTTTCATCCTTGAAAATCAACATACCATAAAATTTAATATATAATATTATATCATATCTATGTTGGTTGTTTCAAGCTAGGTTAGAGAATATGTGAAAACGTATTAAAATTGATATAATGCATGAAATTTATATAGTTTGGCTTAATTAATTCTATAATGATATAGGTCATATATTTCTATTTATATGTTAATATGGAAATGATATTACTATAAATATTTTTTAAGCTTATTAAATTCATCTACTATTTTTAAAATTTTAAATAAGTTTCCCACATTTATTTTTATTAAAAATATATATATATTTTTATTGAAAATTGAGAAGTTGTCACACAGATAAAACTATGATAATCTAATCATCAAAAACCATGCTTCACCATGTGTACCAGGACTATGCTTCATCCTCCCCAACCATGACTGACATTTTGTCAAACACTTCACAAATATGTAATCTACAGGTTTAAATAACATATTTGAGCACAGGGGTCTCATAATTATCAGAGAATCGCTAAGAATCATTATTGTCTCGTCAAATTAACTGCATTAAGATCTATTTGGGAATATATACATTGTTCATTCATTTACAAATAAAAACATAATGAGTGAAATACATCATCATTGTCATAAAAAAAAATCATAACGAACATATAAACAGCAGAAATGAAAAGTATATGACAACCATATAAGCCACATAATAACAAGCATATTTACCCATCAATACAAGGGGACAAGAGATCTTATTTCCATTGGAAAAATGCAACCAAGTATGGGAGTTCCACGTTCCACGGGACCATAGACATGGCTGAGAAGAATATCTCTTCAACCAATCACCCTCGTGCCATATTCCATTCATGAATGTGGGATCTCATAAAAATAATCAATCAAAACCAAGCGATGGCTTCCAAAGTCCAAACCACCTCAACCCTCAACTAGTGATTCCACCTCACTACCGGGCATCACAACCATCACTTGGTTGGTCTCTACCTAAGCTATCCAGGGCTCCAAAGCGTTTTTTCCAACTAGGGATTCCATAACTACTATCTCAACCCAAAATTTGTGTCGAGATTCTAGAGTGTTTGTCCAACCAGGGCTTTGAGGACTACCAACTCAAACCACAATTGGATTCCAAATAATTTTTCCGACCAAGTATCCCAAGAATAGTAACTAAACCCAAGCTTGTAACTCAACCCATAGGACTATAGAGTATGAATTTCAGACTATTTTTCAATCCAAAGCTTTGAGGAACTAGTAACTCAACCCACAACCAAAGGCACATGAGAAACAATAAGAAAAAAACAATGAAATGAATCCACAAAACCATGCCTATCCAAGAAATGGAAAGGCTAAGAAAATACACTATCAATTGAGGCCATCATCAATGCTAATGAAATATCATGACCAACAAACCACATGCATATGTTATTCATGCTAAAACTAGTGAGGAAAATAAGCATGCAACTAGGTACTTACAATCAAAAACATGTTGTAGTTATTGAATTCGATGTCCTCCTATGCTTTTCTGCTCTTCCTTTTCTTTCTTTCTATAAATATCCAAGTATCCCACACTTTCCAAGAGTTACCAAATAAAACATTAGGTGTCCAAGAGTATGAGAGAGAGACAATAGAATGAGAGCTCAAAAACTAAACTGAGCAAAAGCCATGAACTCATCCTCATAAACATTTTTATTAATGAGGCTTGTATTTTCTTCAATTTTCCATTAGTTTCATTCATTTTCCTCTTCACATGCAATCTATGACCTTTCACCTCCCATTTCTTTTATTTTCCATTATTTTCCAAAGTGTTAGACATTACCTTTGCCAATTTCCATATCAATAATAAACCATATGAAAAGACACACTAGGATTTTTTTCCCCAGCATTGAGCTTGGGATATTTGTGTCGTGACCTTAGTTATTATTTTTCCTTTATTAAATTTCATTACATGGAATTTTCACCATGGATGTCACACAAACCTCCCCTTTGGGGGAACACCATCATCGGTGTTCAATGACACCTACACCAACCAATATTGTTGTATGCAAAACATACTTCCCATGGAGCTCTATAACTTAGCTCATTGCAATATTTACAATGATCATGCCACTGAGAAGAAAACCAACATGACCACATGAAAAAATATCATCATAAGACATGACACACATATCTCTTATTGGATCTTTATAACATAGCTCATGCCAGAGTTTACATTCATATACATATGTACATATACCAAACATCATATCAAGGTATACCAAAACATATACACAAACACCTTCTAAAACATTCGCTCAACCAACTAATAAGGAATCAGAGATAGCCTACATCTAATAACCATCTCCCATGTAGCTTCATTGGGCCAAAATTGATTCCATTGCACTTTAACCTACTCGATTGCTCAATTAGGTTATATATATAATAAGTTTTTATTGTAAATGAAAACATTGATGTTTATGGTTGACAAAATGTTTTGTAAATATTAAATATTATTTTCTATTAGAGATAAATGTAATACTAAATGTGGGCATCCTATGCTATAACTTTTGGTGATCAAAGTGGTTTTAAGTAGACTTAGAATTAATTTAAGAAAATTAATTCTCATATTTCATATTGATTAAAATTTTCATAACTAATCTGAGTCATTCTTTTAATATTAAATTACAAATTATAAATTTCTTTTGATTCTTGTCTATCATATTGTTGTCACAAATTAAAATAAGAAATGTAATCTTCACAACCTTGCTTCAACTAAGCCACTCTAATGGTAGCTGAATCTATAATTCTAGATTATACCAACATTAAATTTACCAATATTAAAAATATCTCATCTACAAAATAAATCCCATCTGACAAGCAAAAAAGTTACAAGAAACTTGGAAGTAAGAAGAAAGGGAAAGATAAGAAGAAAAAAAATTTATCCCAGTAGAAAAAATCATCTGATACACCCAGTACTTCTACGAAACCTTGTTACCCTTGTTTGATATGTAATGAGGATAATTTTACGTGATATTTTCCTCAACGCTCATAAGTCTCGAAACTTCTTAAGATTTCTGCGACATTTGTAGTGTTGAAAAATCCTTTTCTGAACCCGGAAACACATACAGTTGCTACAAATCCCCAATCTAGTTCACAACTTCATATGCTATCCATAAATAAGCCCAAAAATGATGTTTTGGCATCTACTTGAAGTAAAGATTACATTAATCCTCTTTCATTGTCGAATGGCCAATTTACATTTCAATCGACTACTTCAAATTTTACTTTGCCTGATTCAATTCTGCCACCTATTATTCCTTATTTAACAATAAAGGCACCGAAGGGAGTCGTTCATAAATCAAATTTCAACCCTTGATCTTGTGCAGATAAAAATTATAATATATTCAAAGATATGGCTAAGTCACTTTCTGCGATATCAACACTTGAGGTTCTTCAGAATTGTCCCTCCCAAAAGCACGCTTTGTTGACGGAAATTGGTGGAATCAATTCAATAGATTATAATCTTGCAGTCTTTAACCATGCGAGCTATATGCCACAATTTATAGCACATTTAGCATTTTTTATCCAAGTAAATATCCTGAATCGCCTCATTGATTAGACTATTATTGATGAAGGTTCATCTACTTGTATCATGTTTATGAGTTGTTGGAAGTCACTTGGCTCGCATACCTTATCATAATCACCTATGATGTTAAAATAATTTGACGGTCCTACATATAAGCCTTGTGGAATTCTCAGTAACCTGCAAGTCAAACTGGGGGAAACACTATTACTATTGAAGTTGAGGTCATTGAATGAACCCTTGACTACAATATTTTACTTCAAATACCATGGTTTTATGCTATTTTTGCTGTTGTATGTTCTTACTTCTTCATTATCGTCTTCCCCCGTAAGGGAGGCATCACATTCACTGATAAACTCGCTTTCTTTGACTCTGGTTCCTAGGCAAATTGAAGCATTCTGTTAATTCACGGACCCCCACCATCTCTTTGGAACGTTGATGTAGGAATATTTAAGGATTTTTCCCTAATGGGAACCTTTTCATTACCATCGCCTACGACATCGATGGAAATATCCAAAAAAGAAACCTACAATATGATATCTTCCAATTCATCTAACTTAAGGAAGATTCCCAGTGATTTTGAAATAGATAGCCTGGGTGAAACTGTGTCGCTAAGTCCAATTGATCTCGCATCGCAATCAATATTTTTGGCTTATGCAACGAATCCTGATCCTTTTTCACCAATTGTTTGGGTCAATTGTTCGTTGGATTATGACACTTATTTTGACCCTTTTTCATGTACATTCTCAACTCATGAAATCATTATGGAATCCATGATGCTGGAAGAACAACCTTGGGCAGATTCTCATCACTAATTCCATCTTTGAGATTAAAATTAAGATAGTGCACATGAACTATATCACCCTACATTTGTTTACTTCTTAATGAGGATAGTTTGTTTTATTTTGCCAACCTCGTTAAAAAATTAATCAGTTCATCTTGAGGAGAGCTTTCGTTACTGTGTCAAAATCTTTAAAAAATGAAGCAGGTTTTCATGAGGATAGTTATTTTTACTGTGTCAACCTCGTTAAAAAATGAATCAGTTCATCTTGAGGATAGTTCCTCTTACTGTGTCAACCTCCTTAAAAAATGTGAGGATAGTATTTTACCGTGTCAACCTCATTAAAAAATGAATCATTTCATGAGGATGGTTCTTTTAGTGTGTCAACCTCGTTAAAAAATGAAACAGGTTCCCATGATCATAGTTCCTTTTCTCGTGTCAAGCTCGTTAAAAATGAAAAAAAATTCTATTAGCATATTTATTTTCATGTGTCAAGCTCATTTAAAAAAATGAAACAAATCCTCTTTGAAATAAGTCAAGTCTTTCATCTGATCTCATAAATGAGCCTTCATTCCATCCAACTATTAGTAACAAGTACTCTACTTAAGTGAATGAAATGAATCTTCGGGGGCATATTCTCTTAAAGGTTATGCTTGGTGGGCATTGAAAAAAACCTATTTCAAGCATAGTTTTCTACGTTTGATGCCTGTCTAAAAATGAAATGAATTTAAAGCATGATTTTTTTGCTGTTTCAAGCTTGTGTAAACCATCAGGAGTTCATAAATTTTCTCAAAATTTAAAGTTGTAGGATTGGTTTGAAACTAGGATGGTTTTTTATATCTCTTCTTCCTGATTCTGGCACCGTGAATGATTCGGAAAACCAATGTCGTATGAGGGAGATATCATGTTCTAATCAAATTATCAAACAGGTAAATTTTCCGATAGGTTTGACTGGGATGCCCAGTTAGCAAGGTGGATGCATAGTCAAAAAAAGGAATATTCCTTCCTCAGAGCCAACCATAGGTTGACAAGTGTCATATTATTATTGTTCAATGGTTGTACGTTTTGGTTTTTGGGCTAATCAAAGGCTGACACCTGGCTAGCCCTAAGGCTCCCACGTGTCCCCTTATTGATGTGTTAAAATTTTGGGAGAGGTCCTCAGGGCTCGACCCCATGACTTCCAACAGAGCAACCAAACGACTCCACTGCCTGAGCTACATGTAGAACTTAACCATAAGAGTTTGCGGCTTATTGATAAATTTTATTGCATTAACGTTTGGCAGTCCCAACCCACCCGCGGTCCCAGAGATTGGTCACATTACATTACAACGAAAACCACAAGATAAAACTTCAACCTCCAGCTAACTACCAGTAGTCTCCACCATTTACACAAGATTTGTCACATGGGCATGTTCAATGCTATCTCTAACACTTACGGTCTATGCTAACAACATTTTAAACTAGAGTTCTTACCAGAACCCATGGTTTGTGCCTTAGTTCCACCGACCGTTACGATCAGGCAGGGGTTTGGGGTGCTCATGTGGCCACCCCTAACCATAAAATTTATTATAACAGTTAGATCCAGTGAATTTTTGGAGCGTGCCTAAATTTGGGAGGATTTGACTATTTTGACTTCAGTTAAGTGTAGTCATCCACATTTAGTGGAGATTTTCTAGGTGTAACTGAGAAAATGATTAGGAGACTCAATTTTCACCCATTCAGAGTGAATGAAGTGTTATTATTGACTAATTGGATCATTCTGGAGCCGCTGGTGTAGAGAAAATAACCATTAGAGCCATGTAACTACATGTATTTGCAAAATTTTTGGCATAATTAAATATTGACATGTTATTGGGAGTTGGACCAGCAAATGTAGCTCAGGAGGGGTGAATTGCTTCATCATGCCTGCTACGTAAATGTTATGTGGATACTTATTTCTCTGTTTTACGCTATTGTTAAGTGTTATTTGTGCTTATTTCATGCTTATAATTCACTAAAATCATCTACAATTCATGGTTAAAATCCTCAACCCTTAATAAAACTAATGAGACAAGTATGAACATGTTTATAAACTGAAAATACACTTAGCACAACAAAACTAATATAGTCCTTTCATATCAGGTTCATATGAGAGCTAGAGTTTATTCTGTGGTGTTGTTTTGTGGAAATATTTGTTTAACTGTTTGCAAGTTTTGGATGCTTACAAGGCTCAAGCTCAAGAGAGGAGAAGGAAAATTGGTGGGAGCAGAAGGGCCTCAAGAAGAGCCAAACCAAAGGAGATAAATATTTCCACAATATCCACCACCTAGTTCACCTCCTAAGGAAGAAGAAGCTACATTAAGCATCCCGCAAGAGAAAGGAGAAATCCATGAAGAATTTGACCGCAAAGAGGAATAGAGAGTGTTCAAGAAAGAATTCCTTGACATGACTGACATGGTTAGAATCCTTTATCAAGAAAGGAATGAGAGACTAGAAGGAGAAGGATCCAAACTTCACAAGGAAGGACAAGGATCTTCAGGACATCACAATGATGAAGATAATTAAATGAAGAGAAGTGCAGGAAATGGAGGCAATAGAGAGCCACCATATTCACCCTCATCATCATCATCATCATCCTCTACTTCTGTACATCATCCACACAAGTCAAAGAACACTGGTAAAAGTCCTTTTTTAAAACTTGATGTTAAGTTTGAATTGCCAATGTTTAATGGTGAAGACAATGTAGAAAATATTGATAATTGGATTAGGAAATTGTAGGTGTATTTGAGAATCCAGAACCTTCAAGATGATGATGATACCAAAATCCAATTAGCTTCATTGATAATGGAAGGAGAAGCACTTGTTTGGTGGGAAGACAAGACAAGGGAGGAGTTCAAAAAACATGGTAATATTATTGTATCATGGTCAGATTTCATTAATGTTATAAAAAAATAGTTTTATCCATTAGCTCTTATGTAGAAAGCCATAATGAACTAGAAAAAATTTAGGCAATTGAAGGGGTGGAATGTGCAAGAATACAACCAAGAATTTAGGAGAAGAGCTCTCTTATTAGGGGTAGATTTGCAAAGCCAAGATAATTTTCTCAATTACATATGAGGCTTACATAGCTACCTAAAATATACTATTATCATGTTTAACCCCACAAGTCTAGATAAAGTACAGGCCACACATATAGAAGCTAGAGGGAAGAACATTTCTGAAGAGGTTTAGGAAGAAAAATTTTAAGGGTAAAAAAATTAGAGAGGACCTCAAAAGCTAAAATAAAAATAAATGCATCTATTAAGAAATGGGGAGAAAATTTGGTTTGTAAACATTGTTCTAAAGAAGGCCATGATGAAACTCGTTGTTGGAAATTACGTCCGGAAATGAGGCTCTAGAAATACAATAACAAAGGGGAACATAAAACTGTTTCTACAACACAACATGATTTAGGAGATGATTCAGGTGATGAATCTAAGATTAAAACCATGGTATTGAATAACATGAAGGGAAAATAAATTGAAACTAAACCCAGTACTAGTACATCAAACTGCCACATACATGCTCCAAGTGAAGAAGAAAGAATTGAATTGTTTCATGTGAGGGTCATATCCAAGCATACCAAGATTGACACCTTGTTTGACAGTGGGTCACAACAAAACTTAATATCTGAAGACTTGTTCAATAAAATTAACCTTGAGACCATACCACATCCAAAACCATATCCACTTGGCTAGATTTGTAAGGATGCAAATTTACAGGTTTTAAAGAAGTGCATATTGTGGTTTGTAATCACTGCAAATTTTGTTGGCACAGTTGAATTAGATGTGGTTGTACTTGAAATAACACGTATTGTGTTGGGGAGTACTTAATTGTATGATAGGAAATCAATCTTCTATCGCCATGAGAACAATTACCATTTATTCAAATATGGCAAGGAGTACATTGTTATAGCACATCGCAAGAAGACAAACATTGCTATGGTAAATGCTAGACAAATAAAGAGGCTAGTAAATTCAAGTAAGAATTTTTTTATTTTTATGATTAAGCCTAAAGTTGATGTTAATAATGAGTCATTTGAGGGATGTGATCCTAAGTTGAAATCATAATTACATGATGTAATTGATGCAAATCATGAGATGTTTCAGGAGCCAATAGGGTTGCCTCCAAAAAGAGAGATTCAACGTGAAATTCAGTTGCAACAAGATTGTCCTCTTCCAAAAATCAGTATGTATTTCATGTCGATAATGGAGAATTCTAGAATAAAGAGGAAAATCAAAGAGATGTTGGACAAAGGAATCACAAGGTCAAGCACTTCTCCATGCAGTTCACCCATAGTCTTGATTCCAAAGAAATATGGGACTTCACAAATGTGTTTTGAATTTTGAGCTTTGAATAATATTATGAAAAAGAATCATCACCCAATCCCAAGAATAGAAGATTTTCTTTATCAGATGAAAGAAGAAATTTTTTTCACTAAGTTAAATTTATGAAGTGGATATCATCAAGTAAGAATTGCAGAAAGTGATATATGGAAAACTGCATTCAAAACCAAACAAGGACTCTTTGAGTGGTTAGTTATGTCGTTTGGTTGTGTAATGCACCAGAAACTTCCATGCATGCTATGGGTAGGGTTTTGCATCCATTCCTTGATGAATTTGTGATTGTGTACTTAGATGACATATTTATTTTCAGCAAAACAAGAGAAGAACATGTCTTGCATGTGAATAGAGTGCTTGATATTTTGAAGCAAGATAAATTGTTTCTTAAGATGTAAAAGTGTGACTTTGGAAAGACTTCTTTGGTCTAATTGGGACACATTGTAGGAGGAGGAGAGTTGATAATTTATCCTTCTAAAGTGGAAGCCATTGTGAATTGGCCCACATCCAAAATAGTAACCAAGGTAAGAAGTTTCTTAGGTGTAGCTCAATATTGGAGAAATTTTATTGCTAACTTTTCTTCCATCACAGCTGCTATGCATGCAGTGACAAGTGGGAATAAAGGATTCCAATGGGGAGGAAAACAACAACAATATTCCGAATCTTTAAAAGACAAGATCAATTCAGCTCCAGTATTTGCATTAAAAAATTTGAGACAGCCATTTGAGATACAAACTGATGCTAGTGATTATGCCATGGGAAAAATTCTTTTGTGGCATGGTAAGCCTATCACTTTTCATTCTGAAAATTTTAATGGTGTTGTGATAAATTATCCTACATTTGGCAATCAACTATATGCACTCGTGCAAAGTCTCAAGAATTGGAAACACTACTTGATGGGTAAAGAGACGATTGCTCATACCGATCACCAACCATTAGAGTACTTGCAGTCACAAACAAAATTTCAGCAATCAAGACATTTCAGGTTGATGGGATTTCTTCAACAGTTTCACTTGGTTATAAGTTAAAAGAAAGGTATTTTCAATAAAGTTGTTGAGATCCTTTCAAGAGAAATCATTAGTGCATCTACTTTACTCAAAAAGGATTCTATTGTACATGAGAGAAACATACAGCAATATGCACATGATGTTTATTTTCAAGATGTGTATGCTAGTTTGAGTGAAGGGAATCAAGTTGAAGAAAAATATTATCACATGCATAAAATTTTTTTGCTTCATTTCGGTAAGTTGTATATACCACAAGGAGAGAGGCTAGGTGTCCTGAGAGAAGCTCACTCATCTCTTATTTTTGGACACTTTGGGGTAAGAAAAATAGTGGCGCATCTACAAAGGTATTCCTATTGGCCTCGCATGATAGATAGCATGTCCGTTTTATAAGAGGTTATTATATGTGTACAACAAGTAAGCCTAATAATAGGAATCTTGGGTTGTACACGCCACTACCGGTACCATCAAGGCCATGGGAGAGTGTCTCCATTGAATTTTTTGGAGGTCTACCTATGTCAAGAAAATAGCATGATTATGTTTATGTAGTTGTGGATAGTTTCAGTAAAATATGTATACTTATACCATGTAAAAAAACCATTACTGTTGAACAAACTGATGAAGTTTATTTTCAACATGTTTGGGTTCATTTTGGATTTCCAACTTCTATTGTTAGTGATAGGGATTCCTAATTCATTGGGAATTTTTAGTCCAATCTATGGAAGATGATAGACCACAAGTTGAAAAAGAGTACTGCTTTTCATCCACAAATTGATGGACAAACCAAGGTGGTGAACAAAAATGTTGTGCATCTTTTGAGAGGATATTGCAACAAACATCCTAAGTTGTGGGATGATAAATTGCATTAAATTCATCTCATTTACAACCAGGCAAAGCACTCTTCAACTCAAACATTTCCTCTTGAAGTATTCTTTGCGTATTTGCCAAAATCGCCATTAGACTTCATCTTTCGAAAGGATGTTGCAATAGATGGCCATAATGATATTGATAAGGCTCGAAAGTTCATTGAGAAAATTCAAATTATACATCAAAAAGTTCAAGAATAGCTTGAGAAAAGTCAAATAAAATACAAAGAGAGGCATGAAAAACATAGATTTGATCACAAGTTTCAAGAGGGAGATTAGGTATGGTTTCACATTAGCAAAGAAAGGATGCAGGCGGAAGGTAAAAACCTCAAACCCATTCATTATGGTCCAGTCAAGATCATAAATCAAGTTGGTAATAATGCATTTCCACTTGACTTGGCTTCATATATGAAAATTTATTCAGTTGTTAATGTTGAAAACTTATGTTTGTATGAGCCAACTTTGATCAATGATCAAGGAACTGATGTTCAACTACCTTTTATTGAATATTTCTCACTAGAATTTATTGATGAGCTCAAATAAGATACAATTCTTGATAGGAGGACAAGAGCATCCAAGAGGGGAACTGTTGACTACCTTTGAGTTGGGATCAAAGGCACTAAGCCATGAAAGACAAAATGGATGGAGGTTGGAAAGGTGAGGGAGTTGTACCCTCATTTACTGAACAAGTAATCAAGCCTTTTGGGGTCGAAAAGCATCCCAATGGGGAGGAGTGATCAGGAGTTCATAACTTTTTCTCAAAATTGAAAGTTATAGGATTGGGTTGAAACTAGGATGGTAGCTTAGAACTCGTCTTCCTAATTCTTCCACTATGAATGGTTTGAAAAATCGATGTCGTATGAGGGATATATAGCGTTCCGATCGAATTGTCAAACATGTAAATTTTGCAACATGTTTGACTGGGATGCTCAGTCAGCAAGGTGCATGCGCAGTCAGAAAAAGGAATATTCAAAGGAATATTACTTCATCATAGCTAACCACAGGTTGACAAGTGTCATATTATTTTTGTTCAATGGTTGTACGTTTCGGTTTTTGGGCTAATCATAGGGTGACACATGGCTATCCCTAAGGCCACCACATGTCCCCTTAGTAGTGTATTAAATTTTTTGGAGAGGTTTGCAGGGCTCGACCCCGCAAACTCCAGCAGAGTAGCCACATGATTCCACTGCCCTAGGCACACATATAAATTAACCATAAGAGTTCCCATCTTATTGAGAAATTTTATTGCATTTACATTTGGAGGTTGGGACCGCCCGCAGTCCCGGAGGTTGGTCACATGACATTACAACAAAAACCATAACATAAAACTTCAACCACCAGCTAACTACCCACATTCTCCACCATTTTCACAAGCCTTGTCACATAGGCATTTTCAATGCTATCTCTGACAGTTACGGTCAGTGCTAACAACATTTTAAACTAGAGTTTTGACCTTAACCCATGGTTTGTGGTTTATTCCACCGACAGTTACGGTCATACAGGGGTTTGGGGTGTGCATGTGGCCACCCCTAACCATAAAATTTATTATAATAGTTAAATCTGGTGGATTTTTGGAGTCCGCCTAAATTTGGGTGGAGTTTTCTATTTTGACTCTAGTTAAGTGGAGTCCTCCACAATTAGTGGTGCTTTTCTAGGTGTAACTGGGAAAATGAGTAGGAGACTCAATTTTCGCCCATTAAAAGTGAATGAAGAGTCATTCCTAACTAATTGAAACATTCTATAGCAATTGGTGTATAGAAAACCACCATCAGAGGCCCGTAACTACATGTATTTGCAAAATTTTGAGCATAATGAAAGATGGACATGCCATTGGGAGCTGGACCAGCAGATGTAGCCCAGAAGGGGTGACCTGCTTCATCATGCTTGCTATGTAAATGCTATGTGGTGACTCGTTTCTCTATTTTTCACTATTGGTCAGTGTTATTTGTGCTTGTTTCATTCTTCTAATTCACTAAAATCATCTACAATTCATGGTTAAAATCATCAATCCTTAAGAAAACTAACCAGAGTAGTATGCACATGTTTATAAACTGAAATGAAAATTATCACATCAAAACTAATATAGTCCTTTCAGATTAGTAAAAATGAAATAAACCTATTTCAAGCACAATTTTCTCTATTTCAAGCTTCTGTAAAAATGAAACTACTCTCAAGCAAAAATTTTCCTATGTTTCAAGCTTGTCTAAAAATGAAACTACTCTTAAGAATAATTTTTCCTATGTTTAAAGCTTGTATAAAAATGAAACCTATCTCAAGTCCATTTTGGTTATTATTTTCAACTCGTTAAACTCATCAAAATCCCAAGCTTATTTTTTTATTCTTTTCATGCTCGTAAAACTACATGAAAATTACGAATTCTTTCCATATATTCCTTCTCGTTAATTAAATTGAAAGTTGGCTATAGGAATACACTTTTTATAACTTTTTCGAACTCATTAAAACTTACAAAAAAATAGAAACCATGGAATCCTCTTTCAGCTCTTTTCAGACTCCAAAAACATGAAAATATTGTCGAGCACTTGGCCTTTCGAGCTCGTAAAAGGAACTGAAATGAGATATACTCAGTAGTAGTTTAACCCTTTTCCGGACTGGGTTAGATTATTTACGAAAAATGAACACCCTAGTTGAACATGTCTAGGAGGTTCTCTCATGTATTATTTTAATCTTTTTTGGATTTGAGGGACAAATTTACAAAAAGGAACTTGTGGAGTTTTCTTTTCATCCCTTGTTCAAACTCTCTAAACATGAAAAAGGACCAAGTTTTCACTATCGTTAGACTCGTTAAAATATGAAATAGCGACATACTTTTCCATCGTGACAAGATCGAGTTTCACTTTCACTAGACTCGTTAAAACATCACATAGCGATAGATTCACCTGAAGGGCGGAATTATAAATCAAGAATATACTACTCTCATCAATCTTTTTAAAAAATAAATATGCACTCGTCAGTAACGACTAGGGAAAATTGGAAAGGGATAAATCACTTTATGGTAGCAAGTCACTCTTGAACATCGAACTCATTCACTTCATCTCTGGGGCTGTCGGTTTGGGTTATGTGCTTGATGGTCGATCATACCTGAGGTCTATCATACCATCCATCACTTCATTTTTGGGTCAACGTTGCCAACTCATTTAGTGTCACCGATATGTTCAAGAGAAGTCACTCAGAAATATCTCATGCTTTGTAATAATAAAAAAACTTCATTTAATGACCGCAATCCCTGAACATTGCTTCATTAGTTACATTCTTTATCTTAAAAAATTAATCTTGTTTCATGTTTTTGATGGGGGATACACCAAGGCCCTCATGTGATGAGTCACTTCCTATAGACATCAACTCATCATCCAGGAAGTTCAGTTAGAAATGCCCTTACAGTACCTTCAAGCTTGCATACATCAATGACAATTTTCTCGCTTCCGGCGACAGATTGAAATCACTTCCCTTTGACCGAAAGAATTTATATGGTGTTCGACATCAAATCATCTATTCACACCATGCAGAATGTACGGTAGTACCTTGAGAGCCATTATCATCATTGATGGTTTCTCTTGTGCTTGTTAATGAATTACATCATCGGTTGTTAATTAGTTCATGTCTTCCCATGTTCCACTTCAGATGACATATTCCCATGGTTATACTCATACTTGAATGATCAAGTGAATGATATAGAAGACTCTGCATCTATTTTCATCCATCCGGGCTATGATTTTAGGAGTAGTACCACTTCATCCGTAATATGGCTTTATACGGATGGTTATCCTATCATGGATCTATATCTGTAGATGACTTTCTAATGATATGATAGTTTATGTGATGAATATGGGTATGCCTCCCTCAGAAATTCATGTCCAAGATGAAAAATATATCGTGATGTAATGTCTCGTAATTGATGCAGGTCACCGTCCACTTCAGATCCTACTCATCACATCGTAAATCATATCATTCAACATTATCTTTTTGACTTCATGCTTTAGGGGGCAGTTGTTACAAGTCAATTTTCTCATCACTCCCGAAACCAAGATCAGTACAAATTAGGGTCTATCATACTCTAAATCAGTAGCTACTTTCCTTAAACAAGTCATCCCATTGTTGGTTTTCATCCATGAAAGTTTCACTGCTTGAAGTCCAGTTGAAGTGCTCCATTGAGCCATCAACGCACCCCTAGACTGTAGTAAGTGCTTTGCGGAGCATTTACTCCCATAAAATGCATCGTTGTAGATCATCTAGGCCCACTTTATAATGTTTTGTTTTACTGGGAGTGAATTTTTCAAAGTATTATGGGAATCTTCCCACCTCCAGTGGCTTTTATAAGTTCTTCCAGCTATCACACTATTTGATAACTTTGAATATGAACACCATGGAGCCATTAAATCACTTACCATCCTATTCCATTTAAAAAGGAAACTTCCTCGTCCATTTATGGAAAATCCATTTAATGACTAATTAATGCCAGAATACCCTCATTTCTTATAAATTGAGAGTTTCTCAATTCTCATAGTGCACAAGAGAGCAAGAATTTGAATTTTTAGAGTTATCCTGGTAAGATCACAACTCTTTGAGGTATTTTTTCCATGTAATATTATGATGTTAGAGTGACGATGCTGATGTGATGAGGATAGGACTGAAGCTGGAGTGCGTTGACATTGAATTTATCCAACTAGTTGTAACTTCTCCTTCTACTTTAGAATACAAAGATTTGTTCATTTCCTAATACATGTGTTCATATTTTTATATGTGCATTTTAAAATGTAATTGATTAATTTTGATTAATATGAATAGATGATATTAATTTATGTCATTTTATATGTTATGTTAGCCATTGCAGGTACCAATACAATGATTTCACTTCGATTGAGAGCGACGAAAGTGACAAAAGGGAGATGAAGAATAGTGAAGGATCATAAGTAGATGTTCTTCTATTATCTATTCATATTAAGGAAAATTTCAAGTGTCTTTCATCTGTTGTTATAAGTGCGACCACCACACTTAGGTAAACCTATATATTAGTAGGTTTTATTTTCATAAAACAACTCTATTGAGCGTGTATATTATGCATGTGTAGTATTTCCCAAATGGGGAAAATCAACAATACATGAAGTAAAAAATTAATTTTTCAGAAATGTATGCAATAATAGTTAAATGAATCCCATGGATCCATTCATTTATAAATTATAACATCCAAATACAAAGGAGATCTAAAACAAATCATGGTAGCTTAGTTAAACAAACCTCCCAGGCCATATTAGTCCAAAAATCATGCAAAAAGAGGGCCTGCAACCATGATTAAAAGATGAAACAACCTAACAACGTTATTTTATTTCCTATGAAATTGAATTAGGTTGTACATCAGATCTAGAGCTTCTATGTGAATAAAAATTTACATCTATATCATATCCATGCACTATACAAGCTCCTCTAGTGAACCCCCTTGGGGTTTTCAGCAAAACACCAAGTAAAAATTGTAGATCTGAGTTTTAAATTTGCAGATCTACTAAAAATTATAGATCTAGAAATTGGATCGGATCTGATATGAAAATTTGCATTACCTCCTCAAATAGGTCTCCAAAGTGAAGGGTAGATCCCCAAGTCTTAGCAAATCAACTCTCCAAATGGTGTGTTGAAGCACCCTGCCACTGCACCTTCAGAAATTACACAGATCTAGATCTACACTGCGCTGTAGGGGAAAAAATGTATTTGTTCTGATGCCAAGATCTAGAAATGAGGCTCAATTCCTTCAATATTGTTCTCCCAATGGAGTAGAAACCTCCTCCACTGAAAATGAGCACTGAAATGGACTAGATTTGAAGATCTAGTCTCCACTTACTGTAGCTTACTGAAAAAACCAAACCTTCAATAGGATTAGTGTTGTTAAAAAAAGGTGAAGCTTGGACTTAAGCTATATAGTGGACAATATTGTGTCAGACCCCTCCAAGAGCTCCTCAATGGAAGAGGTGGGATTCTCAATCAGGAACACCCTATGTTAAACAGCATACAATCTGAGATAAACAACAAGAGAAATTTATATGTCTAAAAGGACCATATATTTAGAAAATAATCATCATAATATAACCCCATAATTCTTCCATCCTCTTCCTTATAAGCAATGTGAGCCTTCTCACCTTGGGTCCCACTCATCAGGGTTTCCATCTCCATGTAGTTAATCTCCCTCCAAAACTACATTGTCCCATCATCAGTGCCACTCCTCCATAGCAACATTGTTTGATTTGGTCAACCTTGAATTAATATCCATGCAATGTCTCCTTCCATACTCAAGGTGGCTCTATTCTAACTATCTAGACTGATCCATATTCCCACTGGATTATCTCCATTAATGTTCCACTTCCTCCATACTACCTTTGTTGACTTGGTCAAACTTGACTTGTCCACCTACACTAGCCTTTGTTCACACATGAAGGTGTTTTATCCAATTATGAGTATGATTCATTTTCCCGCTAAGAGGGATTATATTTCTTCTAACAAAATTTATGGGCCTCCCTACCCATTTATTCATATAACTATGTGTTAAGAGAAAAGTTAATATACCAATTAGTTGCATGCTAATTTAGGAATATTACAGTCCTCCCCTCCCAAATGTTGCTTGTCCTCAAGAAACTGCAAGGATAGAATTGAAGATCCTCTCCTCTTCCTCTTGTAGCATCCTCAAGTGTTAAGTTCCTCTAAAGAACAATATTCTTTCTCATCAATATGCCCCCAAGTTGTTCCTCCCATGTGTAAATGTATGCCTTTGGTGAAAAATCCAAATGGATCTCATCATGAAAAAGTGGGGTATCCATGGAAACAACTATGTGTGGTCTAGAGGCCTTATTGATGCATGGAATATGAAATATGTTGGGAATCATCATCCCCATGTAAAGCCTCCATCCCCAAGCTATCATCCACAAAAAGTGCGTCACCTTCCAACATGGTAACTCCTGAAACATCTCCTCCACCTTAGGCTCCTGAAAAGAAGGTGGGCTGCATAGCTGAATACGATGGATCAAAATGTCCATCCCATGCTATCTCTCTATCCACTTATGATAAGTGTAGAGCTACTACTAAATATGAGCTGCAATAATGTTGCCTTTATGGAGAAAAAAGACAATAGGGTCCTCAAAAATCCACCCTTTGGTTCTTTCCCAAATCATTCCATACAAAATGAATATGAAATTATCATCATATGGAATACAAATGAGATAAGTACTAAAGGTTTTACATAGTGCTGGAAGGCCCCAATAGTTTCTCAAGTAATCACAGTGTAGTTTCTCCCACTGTAGTTTCAAAATGTGATATGGCAAGTTGTCTTCAAACAATTTGCTAGCTTTGCATGTTATCTCATCTAATAGTAAATAGTAAATGGCATTGTATATCAACTGAACATATAGGAAATAGTAAAACACTTTCCCAAAGCCATACAAGAAATTTCTCTCTCCATCATAGATATTGGTCCCAAAATGACCATGAAGCTCAAACGGAGCCTTTCCCTCTTGTGGAGCAATGCGCTGTATAAGGATGGTAAGAGAACGCAAATACTATGTTAGATAATCAATAATTGCATAAAAATAATTCTTATCATATATTGAGAGTAATATGATAATAATATACATGAGTGATCCCTCCTTTGTGGCATGATATAGTCCCATGAAGAAGAATGAACTATGTGCTGCATGTAGATCTTTCTTATTATGCTTGGAAATCCAAGTCAAGAAGACCATATTATGGTAATAGATGTCTCCACCCACTACTCCATCACTCTCATCTCATTCTTGCACATCAAATGCATCATATGTGAAGTGGTCCTGGGGACACTCCATCAATAAACGAAGGCTCCAAAGTTACAGCGTCGTTGGCCTTTGTAACAAGGCTCTTGTCATTCCATAGCTCCATCCTTTGACATTCCACATGTCAAACCCATCAATCATAATGCTGATATATGTGGGAGATTCCTTCCATAGTGGAAGTACCTCTTGATCCTCCAAGGCTAATGACTAGCCCTTTTGCACCATGATAGTTCCATCTCCTACTCCTGCAACATCATGCAAAGCATGGGAGAAAATCAGCCCATACTCTCTCAATAACAACCAAATCAACAACAGCTCTACTTTCCTCCCCACACCATCACCATATAAATCATGGAGAAAAAACATGATAGTTTATAGGAAATATGTCACATCACCCCAATTCACCCAAAATCCTTGCTGCCATATGATGTAAGTGCCATGCCAAGTTCCATCCACTAAGCAACTCTTTGAAATAGAATGTGTCATAGGATGACCAAACTCTTTCAAGAGTAACCAACGCAGTCTTGCCTCGTGCTACCCGGTATCATAAATATGCAAGTGGCTTTTCAACCTCTTGCTCATAAATATCACGCACCCAACCCATGGTGAGTGTCTATCATCATGTCCAAAAGTGGCATTCCTCCAATGGAGAATACCATCCTCCCAAATCAGATTTTTGTCTTTACATTTCATGGGATGTTGAAATGACATCTCCTCAATGAAAAATTTGATCCCATAAGGATCTGAATAGGTGGTAGGCAAAAACCTCCAATCATGATGTGAAATTTTCATCAATATATATCCATCACAGTCATGAGAGATGTTATACATCATAAGACATCCTCCACCAACTATCTACCTATCCTCTGTTATACATATGGGAAGGTCATTGGAATGCTCCAACAATGCTTGGTCCCCCAATTCATCACTGTTGCTCAATGATAGCACTGCCAATCTCTATGATGGTGCAACTTCTCTCTCAAGATCATGCCCAATGTTGAACACATAGTTGTGCAATGTATTATTCCAGACAATACTCATCCCATCTTCAAGGAATATACACTCCAACCCCAAGACTTGTGTGCAACTCAATAGTGATATACTAGGATGACTATATATCTCTTCCTTGAGAAAATCAAGGCTACTCAGTGCAATGATAGTCTGCTACACCAAATCAGCAATATACTTTGACACTTGGTCATGCAATGGTACATTCCCACAATCCTCCACAACATGTGCTTAAATAACAGAAAGTGGAAACTTATGCATACCTTGGTAAATTTTGGAAACATCTTGTACTACTACACGGGTTCCTCCTTCCAGTGTGATGGCTTCCTCAACTACTGATGATGATGGCCACTATTCTATGGCTTCATCAGCACTAGTTCAAATCTCCTCCTCCTCATGCATCTCCAGAATAGTGCATGGGACTCTAGATGTCAAGAGATCAAGACCACTTTGCAAAGATGCAAGTTTTCCTTCTCCTGATGCAAGTGCTCCTGCAATGAAAGGTGGTGAAGGCTTCTTCTCCTTTGATTTATTCTTGTCAAACTTCTTGATCAACCTTTGAGTAAAATCTGCAAATGCAGTCACTCTTGCATGACTCAAATAGTTGAACCACCAAATTTTTGCTTCACCCTCAAGGTGCAGTGCTGCAATCTCAATGGCTTCTTTCCCTACTAATGTATGTAGCAGGAAAAATGCATCCAACCTCATTCCCCAAGCCCTTACTGTGCATGTCGATGACCCATCAAAGGTAGACAATAGGAATTTATTTCCCTTCTTTCTTTTATTACTGCAAGGACTCGTTTCTTCTTTGAGCTTAATGAACTATGGGAGATTTAGGTTCTCCTTGAAAGTTCTAGGTTGCGACTTGTATTCTAAAAGATACTCACTTAGAATCTCATGATCCAAGCTTACTCCATCTTCATGCCTCTTGTATTTAAAAAAAAGGGCATAGCATGTTTCTTTGTAGCTCTATGAAATACCAGATCTTCTTTTTACTGATAGGAAGTACATGGAACTTCCTCATATTGAAACCCTAATGTGGTTTCACTTCTTCTCTCAATTATTCTTTTCTTGACCTCCTTGGGGAGGTCTTTATTAGATCTAAAAAGAGATGAGATGAAACTCATTCCTCCAATAATTCTAGTCTCTTCCTACTTCTCTTCTTCTTCTTATAGCATATTGGCTGAAACTCGCAGGCTGAGCCAAGATGATGCTCCGATACCACTATATTATTCCCAAATGGGGAAAATTAGAAATACATGCAATAAAAAATTCATTTTTAAAAAATGTATGCAATAATAGTTAAATGCAGCCCATGGATCCATTCATTTATACATTATAATAGCCAAATACAAAAGTATGTCTAAAAAAAAATCGAGGTAGCTTAGCTAAACAAACCTCCCAGGCCATAATAGTCCAAAAATCATGCAAAAGGAGGGGCAGCAACCATGATTAAAAGATGAAACACCCTGACAGTGTTATTTTATTTCCTCTCAAACAAAAGTAGGTTGTACATCAGATCTAGAGCTACTATGTGCATAAAAAGTTACATCTATATCAGATCCATGACTATACAAGCTCCTCTAGTGAACTGCCTTGGGGTTTTCAGCAAAACACCAACTACAAATTGTAGATCTGAGTTTTAAATCTATAGATCTACTAAAAATTACAGATTTGGAAAATGTATCTAATTTTATATGAACAATAGCATTATATCCTCCAATATATCTCCAAATTGAAGGGTAGATACCCAACACTTAGCAAATCAACTCTCCAAATGGTGTGTCGAACCACCTTGCAAGTACACCTTCACAAATTATGCGGACCTGGATCTATACTACATTGTAGGGGATAAAATGTAGTTGGCATGATCCCAAGATCTGAAAATGAGGCTCAATGCCTTCAATAATAATATCCCAATGAATTAGAAACCTCCTCCACTAAAAATGAGCACTGAAATGGCCTAGATATGAAGATCTAGTCTCCACTTATTGCAGCTTACTAAAACAACTAAACCCTCAATAGGATCTGTGTTTTCAAAGAAAGGTGAAGCAGCCTTAAGCCAAATAGTAGAAAATATGGTGCAATACTCCTCCAAGAGCTCCTCAACAGAAGAGGTGTGATTCCTGATTAGGGACACCCTATGCTAAACAACATACAATCTCAGCTAAATAGCAAGAGAAAGTTATATGTATAAAAAAACCATATATTTAGAAAATCATCATCATAAGCTAAACACATATGGTTTCCATCCTCTTCCTTATAAACAATGTGAGCCTTCTCACCTTGGGTCACACTCATTAAGTTTTCCATCTCCATGCAGTTAATCTCCCTCCAAAATTGCGTTGTCCCATCATCAATGCCACTCCTCCATAATAGTGTTGTTGGATTTGTTCAACCTTTAATTAATCTCCATGCAATGCCTCCATCCATACTGAAGGTGGCTTTATTATAACTACCTAGACTGGTCTGTATTCCCACTGGGTTATCTCCATTAATGTTCCATTTCCTCCATACTAGCTTTGTTGACTTGGTCAAACTTGATCTTCTCCATATGCATTAGCCTTTGTTCGCACATGAAGGTATTTTATCCACCTATTAATATGATCCCTTTTCCCATTAAGAGGTATTTTATTGCCGCTAACAATATTTATGGTCGTCCCTACCCATTTATTCATCTAACTATGTGTTAAGAGCAAAATTAATATTGCAATTAGTTGCATGCTAATTTAGGAATATTACAGCATGTTTTTTTGTTTTTGTTTCATTTTTTATGTAGCATGATATGTTTCCTTTCTAACTTAGCTTATTTCATGTTGAACTTGTTCCACTAACATTTGAAAAACCATTTTGACCTGTGACTCTTATATAGTTAAGAAGCCTCTGTTTGGTCTCTGAAATGTCATATTTTCATCCACTTTTCCTTTCATTATTCCTCAGATTTATCCATATTATTTTTCTCCATTCACTATTTATCATACCATTTTCATGTTAACTATGGGTCTCCCTTATTATTTTCCAATTTATTTATCTTCATGCATTTTGAGAGAAAAAGGGGGCTTCACTTAATGAACCTCTGACATATCGCCTGCAATCATAGCATACTAAACAATACCACTAATTTAACTACCTATTGTAAAATACCTCTAAAAGTCACATTATTTAACACCCTACCAATATGAACCCAATACACCTCCCCAATTTAAAAAACCCATACTTTCACCATATATTGTAGGTATCCATTTTTCAATTAACATTTTTTTACCCCTCTATATTTTTTCATTAACTTTGAGCTCCATTTTTTATACCCACCAATATAAAAACCCTTTACCCCCTATATATCCCCCAATATGAACCCACATTGTATAGTATTTCTCCCCCAGTGAAGCCCCTATGTAAGAGAATTTGTGATTAATTATTATAAAAGTAATATATATATATATATATATTATTATTATTATTATTATATATATATATATATATATATATATATATATATATATATATATATATATATATATATATATCTGTATCAAAAGTTGTGTGAGCCTTCTGATGTGTAAGAAATTTCCAATAAAGGATTATTCAAAGAGATTTGGGGAGATAATCATTCAAGCTAATTTCAAGGAGAAGATCATGAGAATATGGATATCTTATCCAAGATGTGTGTGATGATTTGAAGCGATCATATTTTTTAATTATGGAAATTAGTTGAAACAATAGTGGAGTTTTATTTATGAGTTACTTATATCATTTTCAAAGAAACTCATATATATAAATATGAGTGCTCTCTCTCGAGGATGGAGGAGAATGTACAAAAAAAACTTGAGAGTTTGAGACTATTATTTTCTGAAGATGATTGAAGATAGAATTTATCATTTCCCTCTCGTCATGAGTTGAATGAATTTTTGTAGCTGCGTTTTTTTAATAGGTGTACGAGGCAAGGTTGGAGGGCCCCCACATTGAGCTAAGTACACTTTGTTGTAGTTTATTTTTCATAACTGTGCATATTCTAGTTTTTATTATGTATGGTTATCATATTTTGTTGTAGATACTCCTATATATTTTCATTATGAGATTTCTTTAAGGCCATGTTTCATTTCTTGAATATTGATCTATGTTCAGTGACTAATTTGGATGTTGAAGGATACCAAGGAATCTTAGAGTAGAGCCTATTCTCCATGAGCTAGGATTGGATTAAATCGAGATTCACTTTCTTGTAGTATTTATATTAACTTTATATTCTTTCATATTTACATTTCATCATTATTTCTTAGCTTCTTGGCAATGTTATTATAGAAAGAATGTGGAAGGATACCCTAGACTCTTAGAGTAGAGACTCTTCTCCATATTTTAAAATATACTAACCTCATTGACCAATCATTTATATGCTTTCATAGAGTAAATTTGAATGCTTTCTTTACATGCTTTCATAGATTAAATTTGAATGATTTATTTACATGTTTCCTTTACCTGCTTTTTAGAATATTTGTCTTGTTATTCCTGCATGCATTTCACTTTTCAAAATCCTAAACAATGACTTCCTACTCTAAGTAGATCTAAGGTCCATATATTTTGGTATTTTTCTAAGTCTACTAGCCCATATTGATAATTAAATTTATTCTCTAATTTAGTCCCATAAATTAGACTTACACCCTGCCTACTAAGAAAAGTGTATTTCGTCCACCCATGTGCCAAATACACTACCACAGGAATGGTGACTCCACTATATGATTTCTTTTGAGTTAATGTTTGTTGACGCAAGTCCTTTTTCATGGTCAGATTGCTGCAAATCACCCATGCATCCTCTCAGCATCTCCAATAACCATCAATAAGAAGTTATAGCTAGTAGAGGAGAATTCTTTTGTATTCTACCCGACCAGGCGCATTATGCTCTAACAGACATGCACTCTGTGCATATGGGAAGATAACCTATGTGGTAGGAAGCAATCTCATTTTTCCTTTTTTTTGCCATATTTTCAGTTGTAAAGTGCTTGGAAACCCATAAAAAAATTTCCATCATTTTGTTCTAGAATTTCATGATGGATTAGGACTCTTATTTTCTAGAATTTAGCTTAGCAACTAAGTAGTTTTAATTTCAATTTCTTATTTTTGAAAATAATACATAGTTTAAGTAGGAAAAAGTAAGTGGTCTCCAATCCACATATGTTATCTAAACAAACAATTTTTTGATAAAATATAAAAAACAGATAGCGTAATTAGCGTAAAATTACATGTCCCATATATCCACATATCTTTAGCTAATTCAACTTTTTTCAACTTTTGAATTAGATTAGTTAAATTTTTCATTAGGAATTGGGACTATAACCAAACTATAGAAAATGAATCAAGTAACCTTTGGCACCCTTGCACCTCACGGTGAGCCTGGGTATGCACATGAACGCTTTCCTAAGACAATTTTCCATCTCCCTATAGTCTAAACATAGTCTAACTAGGCAAGGTGTAAGTGCCCGATAATTCGCACATCATTTATTTTTGCAAGGAACAATCACACATAGGGTAGTTAGAAAAGGATTGTAAAGGATCAACACATATCCAAATCTCATAACTTGTGATTGTACACTCCAAAGCACACATGAATCATCGTTAATCACTAGACCAAAAGGTACATAGTGTTTTGGGACATTTATCCTCTTCTTATAGTTACTTCACCAAGGCACAACCTAAGAAGATTGAGAGTCTCTAAAATAATCATTAACCGAAATCACTAAATTTTCTCCAGAGGGGCCACAAAATAAATTATAGTTCATGTTAGAACCATCGGGGGTAGGAATCCATTAAGCTATCGTGGTCATAATACATTTTGAAACATATATGTTGACTCTTTAGGGAGCTTCAAATACATCTATCTGTTGATGGAATGAATACCCGAACATTACTAGAGACCCATTTGAGAGGAGGTTAAAATTAGGCCCTATGCATGTGGTACTTTTTAGGGCTACCTGACCCATATAGTGCTCGATACTGGTAGCTAATTACCAAGAAGCTCAAGACCCCAAAGCTCACGTGGGATGATAGTACTTTAGTGCCAAAAATTAGGGCATCCTTCCCTATAGGTGACGGTGCAGGCAACACTTGATAATCATACCATTACATTTTTCGATTCTTTGACTGTTGGAGGGCATCGTCAACTCTTTCAGGAAGTTATCCTAATACCCATCAAGAGACATCTTTCCAAGGCCCATTTACATTGAGAGTGTAAGGATGAATATGTAGATATAGGTTTTTTATTATCATATGAAAAACAAAAAAGCACATTTTTTGCTTCATTGATCACATAGCGTTAAATTAAATGAAAAATTAACTCTTATTTTTTCACTTGGTTTTATGCATGTGATCACATTTTATTTGATAATAATCTTCCTTCCTCCCATGAACCAAGAAATATCACCAATATTAATCTATTCAAAACCATAATGGAACCAATGGGACCCCGTCGATCTAGGACTTTCTTGGACCTCCCCCCATTTGAGGGAGGAGTGCCAAGTCTCCCAACATTTAGGCATCGAATAAGACACACTGCCACCATTATTAGTTCATCCTTTATCGGTGCATCTATGACTACAAAACCCCCAAGGGTCACCGAACACTAAAGAAGTGGAAACCCTAGTAGGGTCACCGAATTCAACCCCTCCCACAACCCGTAGAGGGAAGATGAGCGCTACCCCTTCTTGGGGTCAGTAGAATATTCCTCAGGGTATACCATAGGGTAATACTCCCTAGAAACATCCCCTAAACCATCATATTCATATAACTGCTTTTCCACATTCTACAATGGCAGTCAATAATGAGTTAGCCTTCCTACCATCATTTAATCTTCTAGATCAAACGAGGTTAACTAATGACCCCATTGCTCATGGCCTTAATTGGCCTCACATACCCACGAAGCTCCTTTCGGATATACCAAAATTCGAGGGGAATTAAGCAGAAGAGCCAAAAAATGATATTATGTCTTTCCACCAGTGGTGTTTGTCCAAGAGTATCATTAATGTAACCATTAGACTAATAATGTTTTAGCACACCCTAACTCGGCCTATGGAAAAATGTTATGTTGAGCAGCCTTTTGCTTCTCATGGAACCTTTAGCACCCTCACTACTACAATTTTCACCTATTTTCAGCTACACATTCATCATTATTCGAGAATGGAACTGCTGACACATTTTAGGCAATCACGAGCCATCCATATATTGTACCATCTCGACGAATGGTGGCGACGTCGTAGTTTGTGTAAATCTAAACTAGACGATTGATTTTTGTTGGACTTATTTTTTAAAAATCTCATAATTGAGATTTCAAAAGAAGTACCGACACAGAAACCCACCTCAGAGGAGGACACCATTAGCAAGGCCCAACATCTGAAATCATTTACACCAAGTCAGAATATATTTACAATGTCCTTCCAAATGCCTCACACCTACAATCTTATAGAGAGTTACTGGGCACGTCGAACACTGTAGACGGTTTGATCGGGTCCTTAACCCAAGGTAACCTGAGCAGTAGTATCAAGTACCAAGGATATTCATATGATTATACTCAAAACATGTCTCGACCTCGCTACCATCAAATTCAATTTTAACCTTTGAAGGATATTATAAATAGGGTAATACCATACCATCAACAAAAGGTAGGCTCGTAACCCCCCTCATAGGGGAACCAATACTCATCTAGGAATACTGATACAAGAGATACTCCCCAACAATATTACCTCAATCAGGGACAGGGGAACCTACATCCCCATTTTCCCACACAAAATACACCACCAACGCAAAAGAACGCAATCGTGAACCTATTGAAACCACCCTGGGCTCAAAAATGACAATATTACGACTAGGAGAACCACAAAAACCCTTAAAAAAATGAAGAAAAGAAGCCTAGGAATAAGGAAAAGGAGATTTTGGACAGGGGTCCATTATTAAAAAATGCTACCTGCGATCTTAGTCTGGGGGAAACCCCAACCGAAATCAAAACCAAGAGCCAAATAATAACTCTTAAGGAAAAAACAAGAGACCCAATTTAAGCAGAAATCATTCTTATGGAATATGTGGTGAATACGACCATTACAGTCACCATTGTACAAAAATCCTCAAACTAAAATAACTTCAAGGTAACCGGGGACAAGGGGGACCTCCTCAACAACCTAACATAGTCCAGGAACCCTTACCCCACAAGGGAGTGGTTAACACCGAGCAACAACAACCACCCTAAAATAATACTGAAGGAGGCAGTCATGAAATATACACGGCTGGCGAAGAATTTTTCTTCCAAACAAGGAATAGGAGCTACGATACACCTCTGGACACCATCCCATTAGGTATAAGTATGAGTGCACCTACTGCAGCGTTAACCATATCTAAAATGCCTATAGATCCTCTTTCAAAAATGGTCAAGGGACCAACGAAGCGCGTAGGAAATCACTCTAAAGCTTCTCATCGCTATAGCATAGTAGATGATTTAGCATAATCACCAGCTTCCATGTCAGCCTTGGAATTTCTACAATCATGCCTAAGATGACATAAATCCTTAATTTATGCATTAGGATCCATTGATCCTTCCAATTCACACCTAATTGTTTTTGGCCTAAACAAGGCAAGCCTCATGCTTCCTTCTCTATTCGCTTTACAAATACTGGTTTTGGTTTAGAACATCACCATACACCGATGTATCGTCACTGAAGGAGCATCCACATGTATCATGTCGAAATGATTTTGCAAAAATTTACGATCACCTGAATTAGAACCATCTAACATCATGCTTAGATCATATCATGGTCTCCCTTTATCCCTCGTCAGTCTATATCAAAATTTCCTAGTAAACCTTGCCAAAAAGACAGTTCTTATAGACATTGAGGCCTTAGACACATAACTAGACTACAATATACTCCTTGGGTAGAGCTCTATGTACGCCATCACTGTAATTGTGTCCTTAGTTTTCAGGGTAATGATTTTTCCCCATGATGATCGAATCATCACCATCGACTGGCCCACATACTACGACAAGAAACCTATGACGACTCTTGATGTCATGTTCCCGTACATATACACAACCATAAAACCACCTACACGGTATAAAAAAATTGGCCCATGCCAGTTCAAACCATCATCCATCATAGGGTCAATCCTAGGAGATCCCCCTATTATACCAGAGGGAGTCTTGGAAAGCATAGGGGAAACAGTGTGCATTATGCTCTCATAAAACATCAAAACTAGCCCAGAAATAGAAACCAGTAGTATGGAGGGTGAAGCCACTAACACAACATTCCTACCCTACGTGATTTCTCAAAACCCATTCTTATACCCCCCCCCACCTAGTTTTGTGTCAAAACAATCCATTCCAACGATGACATTTCCAAATATGGATTTCACAATACCCATGTGGTATTTGGTTCCACCAACCATGCTAGTAAGTCCAAGCATCACCTCTATAGGAATAACCCCTATTTCCCCTCAAGAGGTCATAGCGGTTAACGAAACACCTCTAGCAGAAATATCTGATATGACCAAGAAAAATAACAAAAAAGGGAAGAAAGTTGAAACCCCCAAGTTACCTAGGGAATTACAACCTTTTTCATCGTGCGATATCATAGGTAATCCTACTAGTATTTTCTCGGAGTTAGATGAATTGAAAGCCCTTCTACACAAAGAAATAAATGTCACAACCTTGAATTCCCATAAAAAGGAACAAGAAAAGAACAACCAAGGGAAATCATTATGCACCAATCATGCATGTGACCTATGAGACCATTATGGGAATTATACCCGTCACTACCCATATATGCCATGCTATAGCGATGCCTTGCAAGACCTAGAAAATATTACCAAGAAGACCGCTTAGCTCCACCCATATAAATGGACAACGGAGAACCTAAAGGAATTTTGTACATATGAGAGGAGCCTACATATTTCTCGTATACAGTCACCTTAATTCCCCAGAGATGACAAACAGAGTCCATAATGCATGTTGTATTTTGCGCACTCTATGATGATCTTGATCACTTAGTCACAGAAAGCCCCAAGTTAAGGGCATTCAACCATTGGTATCAAATCTCACAAGTTGTCCACAGAAACTTATTATGACATAGAATACACATATGTGATATTTTTCAGAGAAACCACCACTTCCTCCATTGCCCCCATATCTATCACCTCCAGTCTATGTTGTATTTCATCTGACGCTTCGTCCTTGAAAACCCCGACTTAGCTGACTCAGACAAAGAATCCAAAAACAACACTACAACTCATAGGAAATAAGCAACAAGGACCATATTATAGGTGTCAGAGGAGAGACAGTCACTTGAATGACTACCTATTCCCCGTAATCATCCTTAAGCCCTAGTCCAACTTTGTGAACTCTATGATGAATGAGATCACTTCATCGCTAACTGTGAAGCTCTAGATTTATTTCAAACATGGTACCCGATCAACCCAGTGTATTATGATGCAGTTGAATATTCGTGCCAAGTGTGTTGAGATAACCACCCAATTTTTCGTTGTCCCTACATCCCCCAGTTTCGTTCGGTGTTAAATTATTTACTCCAGGCCATAACCCCTCACAGCAGTAGACGTATCGGATTCATAATAAGTGGAAACACTAGTTAAAAATGATGAAATTAATGACTAGGTGACTAAAAACGTTAGTCACCGCAATGATTTCTAGTGAATTACTACTGAATTTGAGAAAATCTAAGTGACCGAACTAAAAATGACTAACTTACATGACTAATTTAGTCGAGGGATAAAATATATGACTAGATAATAAGTGTCTAAACTAAAAATGACTAATTTAGTCTAGTATTAAAATATATTACTAGATAATTAGTGATGAAATTAATACTCATTAATGTAAATGACTAGTATAGTTCAAGAATACAAATATGAGAAAATAAGAAGTACACGAAGTATATGAATTAGTCAGTTATGCTAGTAATGTTTAATTTTGTCACTCCATAAATGGAAAATTGTAATTTTGATACCAGAGTGTTACATTTCACTATAGGGGTCTCTAAATCCTTGTGTAGTGTTAAAATTTAGAGACAAAGGGGTCTTTAAATCCATCTATAGTATTAAAATTTCAAATACCCTTTGTCTTTAAAGTTTAACACTGTAGATGGATTCATATACAATTAACAATATAATTACATGTATCATCTATATGCTTTACACTAATGCCTTCATTATAGTTTTAGTAAAGTTAATACGTAGATAGTCAAATTAATATTTATATTTATATTTCTTTGGCCATAAATTTTAATTTTTAAACTTCATTGATTTATGTTAAAAGTGTGAGTTCATTTAAATGTAGTATTAAATCGTCATATTTACATTTAATAAATATTAAATAGATAAACCTAAAATATATATTTATATATCTATTTATTAAATAGGTATGAACCTTTATTTTTTTTAAGCCAATGTTCAATTCATATAGTTAAAAAGGAGTACATTCGGTCTCTCAGAAAATAGGTGGTCTCACCATTATCGGGTTTGTTGACCAATACTTGCACCATATGACAATAATAAAAAATGGAAACTAGGTACATTGTCCATAACAAGTAGGGCTAGAGACACCAAAATACAGATAAAACATAAAAAACAACAAAGAGCATACTAGTCATCTAACGTGATGGAGTTAGGGTTATTTGGGGATTTTCCTAGAGGAGGTGGAGAATGGAAGTCACACTGAAAATGCCCTTAAAAGTGCACCATCCAAGTCTCTAGCATTTCAACTTTCTTGGTTAGTTTATTTTGGCCTCGCCAAACCAACACCAATCTCTCCCGGACTTGGCATTGAAAATAGTGCAGTCGGTCCAAGTTTTCCATCTTCTCTCTATGCTCCTTGCGACAGACTATCTTAGTTGTGTCCACTCTTTCCATCAGGTTATAGATAAGTTCTTGATGATTATCCAAGCTGTAATGTTGGATATCCTGCCCTTCATTCACTTTGGCTCGACCAGATCCATGATTCCCTTTTCCACCCCAGGTTCCTCCAGCACGACGACACGGTTTCTAAACTCGTGCACCACCACCACTACAAATACATAACTTACCTCATCCTTTACCTCCATGCACTCTCACACTAGCCACATGTGCATGTCCATCGATATCTCCACCCTCAGGAGGTGCCAAAAATACAATTTTCGAGTCTGCCACACCTGTAGGGCAAGGGTGGTTGGGGAGGGGAAACGACGACACCATGCAAGTTGTTTCATAATTCATAGAGTTGGAGAAGCATCGCATTCAGAATCCACATGATAGACTCCCCACCATAGAAACCAAACACCATTTCCAAAGGAACCAAATGCCACTGCCCACCACATCAAAGAACTACAATACCACCGAACACTACCACAAAATGACCAGTACCACCTCCAGAGAAACAAAATAGCTCTCCCCACCACACCAACATATAAAATTGAAAGATAGATGAAGAAAATGTAGACAACCACTTACCACAGGTTCCCCTATAATAGTGACTAGCCTCTGAATTAGCCTCGCATAGACCACCCACCAATCCGCCAAAGAGCGTCGCGCCGATGACGGAAATCATGAAATATGAAACTGAAACTAGTTTCCCATTCCCACCCTTGAATTTTATGATACTTCTTATTCTATATTCCCTTGCTATCCAAAGAAAATAAGCTTACAATAAGCCAAGGGGAAATGGAAAGGAAGAGCTCTCTTCCCTATGATTTCCCACCCTTACACACACGAAAAATAACAAGGGGACTGTGTAACAAGGTTCAACTTGACACCTTACTCCATCAAATTCCTAGGATATGTGAAAAAAAACCACTCCCACCAAGTAAGCTACTTTGATTCCTAGGTTTTATCCCTAGAGGCCATTGCGACGTCCAACACCAAACTAGAACACAGATCAGAATATCAAGCTCTCTCATCTTCCCACACCTTAACCGTTTTCCACCCCCGAACTTGAGCATGAAGTAACCAATCGCACAAGTCACTAGCCTGTTGATAGTAGTCCTCCCATTACATGTGCTTTGGTGATGGGACTAGAACAACCGTTCCTCACCCCCACTCCACATGTGTTCACACATGACGCTCATCCTCCACATGTTGCAAGGGTCTCACCCCCATCGGGGAAGGTATGAAACTTTATTAATTTAAGTATGAACCTTAATTAATTTTTTAATGGTTTATGAACCTTTTTAAATTTAGATATTAACATTAATTAATTTTTTAATGGTGTATGAGCTTTTAATAATTTTTTTATATGAAACTTGGTTAATTTTTAATGGCATTATGATTTTTTTAAATTGTTTAGGTATGAACTTTTTTTTTTTTAATAATATATAAACATTTATTAATGATTATAAATACGTAATTCAAAATATTTCAGTATGGTTTGTTGGTTAATGATGGATAAATGTGTTAGTTTTATCAATTTCTGTAATATTTGTACCAATGAATATATTTTTTTCATTTAATGCATAATAATACATAATTTACATGATTATAGGAAATCAAGCTTTAAATCAAACAATATATTTTGGTTTTATATTTGATTAATAACCAAAATAGTGCAATCCTGAGAGCTCTATAAGTATTATGTGTGTATTTTAATATTTTTTAATGTTTATATTTTAATTATTTTTAGTAGTGCATAGGTTAAGTTGAATGTGCATTTCATTAAAATTGAAAAGTGTAAAATTGGCTATGAAAGCGAAAACTGGTATGAAACTAGTTATGAAAGGCCTAAGAACGAAAACCAAAGATTTGTTACCCACGAAAAGTTGTTATTCATAACCCGCAAAAGGCAAACCGATTATTTTTACTGTGATGTAGAGGTCCACTGTAGGTTTACCTCGTTCTGAATTTTCCATGAAAAATGGATTTTTTGTACATAAATATGGGTTTGGGTATATTTTGAGAGATTTGAGAGAAGTTGATGATGTGGTTAAAGATTTTAGTGATTTTCAAAATTACTATATAATTATAGCTTCTATCATGGATATAAGATCATTGGAGACAACTTCGAGGATTTTTAAGAGGTGGGCAATCGCTAATTTACAAGTGAAGTCTAGGTTAGTTTTATTTATACATTTATAATTTTATATGTTCATGCATTTTTAGTGCCTGTTATTGCCTACCTTCGTTCTACGGTTTTTTGTGTTTGTTATATGGATTTTTATTTTATTTTTCTGAGGGATCGACCAACAATGAATGTAGAGTAGAGCGGGAAAAGGGGCCCTATACTCAGTGAATTTTTACTGCTCTGTCTATGGTGGTTTAAACTACTACTATCCCCTGCTTTCATTTTTTCTACAACCTTTATGTTGTTAACCTACTTTTTTTATAGAGCTATCTGGATTATCCACAGTGCTAGAGAATGAGTGTCGACATTTTGAATCCCAACGGGGATCCATCATCAGGACAAACTTTGAATCATGATGTGAAAATTTTTATTGGTCTTCTATGCAATTTGATTTAATACACTGTATTGATTTTCAATGGAATTCGACCAAGTGAATTAGACATGTTTTTGAAAATTCCTGTTGTGATTCATGTATTTTCTTTCAGCAATTGTATATACATGCATGAATGGCATTGAATATAAATAAATGAATGTGATAATTCCAAATTTCCATTTTTGGATTTATCATTCAATTAATAATTCAATTCATGGTGGTCAGATTCAATGCTTATCAGAATTATAAGTTTCTTCATATCCATGAATAGACTTATATTTAGTGCTGTCAGAAGAGGATAATGATTGGTTTGGAACTTTCCTTCTATTTATTTATAAACTCCAAAGAAAAAATCCCCATCTGGGCCTCCACTCAGTTCCCTTATTTCGCAACAAATTAATCGATTTTCTAACAAATAAAAGAGTTGTGTCGATGGGGAAGTAGCATTGTGATTACCCATGGCGCCCGCTAGAGCCATTAAATTTCAGTTCTCATATTCATTAAAAGATGATCATTTTCAGAAAATGTTTCAATCAATTTTAAAAGGTTGGTTTTGGATAATGCATTAATCGATCTAACCATTTGCAAATCCAAAACACAATTACCCTTAATAGATTTTTTTTCAACCACGCAAAAACTAGGCCTTTTAAAAAAATGATTGATGCAATAAGGGGATTGAGGTTACAAACAAATATTATGCTTGTGGAAAAACAAAGGATTAGAATTATTTGGTAATATAACCCTCCAATCCAATGTAGGCTTTCATGCCCTATAATCTGAGCCACAAAATTTCCATATATATATTATGTGGCCCATCACAAATTGATGGTGAGTAGTTTCAGTTGGAGTTGATGTGAAACTTCATAGAATATATCCATATGTGTAGCATCTTGATTTGGATCTGTATATTTTGAACTACATAGAGTGTGAGGATATAATGGATTGATAGGATCTAGACACTGATACAAGGATTTTAGGACCAACTTGAGTAGGGCCCCCTCCATGTGCATGAATATATTAGTCTAACACCAATCTCTTTGTTTCTTCCCTTTGGTGTTTCTCAGATAATATGTGGGACACATTAAGGGCACTAATAACATATTTTATACAACATCAGAAAGTGGAGGCATTGTCTAGGAGGATTTATGAGCCAAGCTAAAATCTTGATACCCTTAACCAAGACCTTTTACTTCAGCTGATAATTAGAATTGCATTTAATTAAGACGTTAAAGAACATAAATGGATGATTTTAGCTGTAAATATGAGGAACATAAATGAACATGATCAACAATCATAAGAACACGCCGTTTTATGATGGAGTTCGTCCAGGATGGACTACATCTCCAGGCCTCGGTGTCAAGATGGTGTAGGCCGTTGTATTATCTGTTGTAAGAAGAATATGTACATGGATGTGATTTCCTATGACATACAAAGAAAAATTTCCCTCATGCAGAAGTGGCTTGACTTCTTTAACAGATGTTCCACTGTGAAACTCTCATACATAAAGAAAGACTTCTATCAGTATGACCATAACTGACATGTAATTAATATGAGTATCCCGCCAATCCTGGAAAACAAGGGATCTCAGCAATACACATATGAAAGCGAGTATCCCACCAATGTGGCATAAAAGGGATGTCATATATGACACAAATCCATAACTGAAAGTACATCAATAACAACACAAGGAAAGATCCAACAGCTCATGTGTCAACTAGGATCTACAATACATAATGCATCTCAAAGAGAAATAAATGAAGAAGTACATGGAATCCACATCATATACCTCATGCTACCATTTTCTAAAGGCTAAGATGCTCTGCGGCTGAATCTGAAAACACCATCAATCTTGTGGCGTCGAAAAAGGTGAAAACAACTGCTCACATGCAGAAATATGACACCTGTATAACCCACTTCCAAAAGTGGCTAAAAATTTGAAAAATCAGATGAAGAAACCGAGCACGCCATCAGACTCATCGCATCGAGTAGTGCAGAAATGACATGAAATTTTTTCCATTTCAACAAATTCAAAATTTTTCCCTCCTGAAAGTCGAGCTCAATCAAAGTTCCGCCTACCTCTTACTGGGCTCATAGTTCCACATGACCTGCAGTAAAAAAAAAAAATCATAACTCTGGTAATCTGTGCATCTCCTCGGATTCCATGCCCATGATTGGCTGCAAAATAGCATTAATACTCAGAAAATTTGTGCTCCATCTTCCTCCTCCTTGGCTTGGCACACTTGCAGAAATTTGAGTTTAAACTAAAAAATATCAGCGGACTAAACCAAGCCCACCGTTGAGCGCAGTTGGTAAAATGGTGTAATAATATACATGGGGTCGAGGGATAAAATCCTGCCCATAGGTGGACCCAACCCATAGCATGTTTAAAAGTTTGTTTGGAATATAAAACTAATGCTCCAGGATTGGGTTGAAACTAGGATGGTTTATATATCTCTTCTTCCTGATTCTGGCACTGTGAATGCTTTGAAAAACCGATGTCGTATGAGGGAGATATCATGTTTTGATCGAATTGTCAAATAGGTTGTTGTGTAACCAGTTCCAAAAATAGAATAAAAGAGATATCAATGCCTTATAAATAAGACACTTCGAGGGGGCAACCTCCAATACATTACATAAATGAACAATTCTTGGATGATACAATTTACAAAACCTCCTTTCTATATATAAGAGTCCATGGGGCCATAATGTAATCCTAGTGGGCCACAATGTAATCCTAGCCGACCTAACAATAATAATTTAAGGGCACAATAATAACGAAATGGGGGTTACAAGGGTACAATAATAACAATAAGGGGGGCTACACTATTAATATAGGGACTTAACATGCCCCTCTCCTTCAAAAAAGTGTTGTCCTCAACGCTTGAGTAGCTCCAGGTGCTTCTGTATAAAATTATCATCCTCCCATGTAGAATCTTCAGTGAGTAAGTTCTTCCACTTGATGAGGTACTCTGAAATTAATCGATTCCGTAGCTGTCGAGTTCTTGTTTCCATGACCGCTTCAGGTTCCAATATGATTTTTCCTTCCTCATTAAGTTCTGGCAATATTGTTTGAACTGGAATATTTTCACCTATAACCTTCTTTAAGCATGAAACATCAAAGTTCCATAGAAATTTGAGCTCAATCAAAGTGCCATCCATCTTAGCTTCCACGCCTTTCTTCAAACCGTCCATCTTCACTTCCACGCCATCCATCTTAGCTTCCATGCCTTTCTTCAAAACTTCCATTTCATTTTTTGTTGCTCTTTGCGAGAGTGAAATTTGTTGCAGTTGCTCTTGTAATTTTGATAGATCATGTTGCAATTCTTTATCTTCATGAGTCATGGTAGAGCCTTCTGAAGGCTTAATGGGTGTTGAATTCTTTTTAGGCGCCATTTTAGAATCCAATATTGATACCTATTCTTTTACTTGCTTTGAGGAGCTCGATATTGAAATTGAATTATCTATGTAATTTAAAATCTTCAATATCTGAAATTCATCCCTTTAGTAGCCCTCTGGAGCTTCTTTCAAATGCCACAGGTCTGATCTAATTTGGATTCCCCAAGACAAATTTGTGTCCAATCTCCCACAATGACCTAATTCTGGACTGGTTCAGTAGAGCAAACTTGTACGACTTGCCACGTGTTACTGTTTTGTCCTTTGTCTCTGAAATTTACAGCCAAGAAACTAAAGTCCGTGTACTTGTGACCACTTTTTACGGCACTCAAATCCACTACCCAGAGAGAGAGTTATTGAACTTTTCCCACGATCACCTCTTTGAGATGAAATTCAGGAGCCTGAAAAAGCACTACCTTCCACAGATCATATCTCCAAAAATATTGTGAACCAAGCTCTGAAATGTTTTGAAGAATTTCCTCAGGATGTCTGCTTCACACCATACGAATTTCAGATTCTGAACCTTCGTAGAAAAAAAATTATAGCGAAAATGCCACGATGACCTGTTTAGGAGCTTGAAAAAATACCTAACCTCCACAGATGATATCTCCGAAAATATTGCGAACCAAGCTCTAAAATTTTCAGAAAATCTTCCTCAGGAGTTTAGCTTCGCACCCTAAAAATTTCAGCTTCTGAAACTTTGTAGAAAAAAATTTATAGCGAAAATGCCATGATGACCTGTTTGGAGCAGCGAAACCCTAGAATTCCAAGCTCCGATACCAAATGTTGTGTAACCAGCTCCAAAAATAGAAGAAAAGAGACATCAACGCCTTAGAAATAAGCCACTTCGAGGGGGAAACCTCCAATACATTACATAAATGAACAATTCTTGGATGATACAATTTACAAAACCTCCTTTCTATATATAGGAGTCCATGGGGCCATAATGTAATCCTACTGGGCCACAATGTAATCCTAGCCGACCTAACAATAATAATTTAAGGGCACAATAATAACAAAATGGGGGTTACAAGGGTACAATAATAAAAATAAGGGGGGCTACACTATTAATATAGGGACTTAACATAGATAAATTTTGCGACAGGTTTGACTGGGATGCCCAGTTAGAAAGGTGGATGCATAGTCAACAAAAGGAATATCCCTTCCTCAGAGCCAACCACAGGTTGACAAGTGTCATATTCTTATTGGTCAATGGCTGTAGGTTTTGGTTTTTGGGCCAATCAGAGGGTGACACCTAGCTAGCCCTAAGGCTGCAACGTGTTCCCTTAGTGATGTATTAAAATTTTGGGAGAGGTCCTCAAGGCTCGACCCCATGACCTTCAGCAGAGAAACCACACGACTCGACCGCCTGAGCTGCACGTAGAAATTAACCATAAGATTTTGTGGCTTATTGATAAATATTATTGCATTAATGTTTGGCAATCCCAACCCACCCACATTCCTAGAGGTTGGCCACATGACATTACAACGAAAACAACAAGATAAAACTTCAACCTCCAACTAACTACCCGCAGTCTCTACCGTTTACACAAGCCTTGTCACATGGGCATTTTCAATGCTATCTTTGACACTTACGGTGAGTTCTAACATCATTTTAAACTAGAGTTCCAACTTGAACCCATAGTTTGTGCCTTAGTTTGGCCGAACTTTACGATCAGGCAAGGGTTTGGGGTGCACATGTGGCCACCCCTAACCATAAAATTTATTATAACATTTAGATCCATTGGATTTTTGGAACGTGCCTAAATTTGGGAGGAGTTGGCTGTTTGACTCTAGTTAAGTGTAGTCCTCAACATTTAGTGGAGCTTTTCTAGGTGTAATTGACCAAATGAGTATGAGACTCAATTTTCGGCGATTCAGAGTGAATGAAGAGTTATTATTTACTAATTGGAGCATTATGGAGCCATTTGTGGAGAGAAAAAAACCATTAGAGCCCTGTAAGTACATGTATTTTTAAAATTTTAAGTATAATGAAAGATTTCCATGTCATTGGGAGCTGGACCAGTAGATGTAGCCCAGAAGGGGTGAACTGCTTCATCATGGCTTCCATGTAAATGCTATGTGGTTACTTATTTCTTTATTTTACACTATTTTTAAGTGTTATTTGTGTTTTATTTAATGCTTCTAATTCACTAAAATCATCTACAATTCATGGTTAAAATCCTCAATCCTTAAGTAAACTAATGAGACAAGTATACACATGTTTATAAACTGAAAAGACAATTAGCACAACAAAACTAATATAGTCCTTTTATATAAAGTTCATATTAGAGATAGAGTTTATTCTCTGGTGGTGTTTTGTGCAAATATTTGTTTAATTGTTTGCAAGTCTTAGATGTTTACAAGGCTCAAGCTCAAGAGAGGAGAAGGAAAATTGGTGGGAGCAGAAGGGTCTCAAGAAGAGCCAAAGAAAGGGAGAGAAATATTTCCACAATCTCCACCGCCTAGTTCACCTCATAATGAAGCAGAAGCTACATTAAGCATCCCTCAAGAGAAAGGAGAAATCCATGAAGAATTTGACCCCAAAGAGGAATAGAGAGTGTTCGGGAAAGCATTCCTTGACATGACCGAGGTGCTTAGACTTTATCAAGAAAGGAACGAGAGACTAGAAGGAGAAGGATTCAAACTTCACAAGGAAGGACATGGCTCTTTAGGAGATCACATTGATGAAAATAAGTAAAAGAAGGGAAATGGAGGAAATGGTGGCAATGGAGAGCCACCATTTTCACCCTCATCATCATCATCATCCTCTACTCCTGTACACCAGCCACACAAGTCAAAGAGCACTGGTAAAAGTCCTTTTTTAAAACTTGATGTTAAGTTTTAATTGCCAATGTTTAATGGTGAAGTCAATGTAGAAATTATTGATAATTGGATTAGGAAATTGTAGGTCTATTTGAGAATCGAGAACCTTCAAGATGATGATGATACCAAAATCCAATTAGCTTCATTGATAATGGAAGGAGAAGCACTTGTTTGGTGGGAAGCCAAGAAAAAGGAGGAGATCAAAAAACATGGTAAGATTATTCTAGCATGGTCAGATTTCATTACTGCTATAAAAAAAAATATATTTATCCATTAGCTCATATGCAGAAAACCATAATGAACTAGCAAGACTTTAGGCAATTGAAGGGATAGAATGTGCAAGAATACAACCAAGAATTTAGGAGAAGATCTCTCTTATTAGGGGTAGATTTGCAGAGCAAATATACTTTTCTCAATTACATATGAGGCTTACATAGCTACCTAAAACATACTATTATCATGTTTAACCCCACAAGTGTAGATGAAGTATGTGCTCAGGCCACACATCTAGAAGCTATAGGGAAGAACATTTCTAAAGAGGGTAGGAAGAAACCTTTTAAGGGTAAAAAAAAAGAGAAGACCTCAAAAGGTAAAAGAAAAAATAATGCATCTGTTAAGAAAGAGGGAGAAGAATTGGTTTGTAAAAATTGTTCTAAAGAAGGCCATGATGAAACTCATTGTTGGAAATTACGTCTTGAAATGGGGACCAAGAAATACAATAACAAAGGGAAATAGAAAATTGTTGCTACAATTCAACATGATTTAGGAGATGATTCAGGTGTTGAATCTAAGATTACAACCATGGGATTGAAGAACATGAAGGGAAAATAAATTGAAACTAAACCCAATACTAGTACATCAAAATGCCACATACATGCTCCAAATGAAAAAGAAAGAATTAAATTGTTTCATGTGAGGGTCATATCCAAGAATACCAAGATTGACACATTGTTTGACCGTGGGTCACAAGAAAACTTAATCTATGAATATTTGGTCAATAAAATTAACCTCGAGACCATACCACATCCAAAACCATATCCACATGGTTGGATTTGTAAGGATGCAAATTTACAGGTTTCAAAGAAGTGGATATTGTGGTTTTCAATCACTGCAAATTTTGTTGACACAGTTGAATTAGATGTGGTTCAACTTGACATAACATGTATTGTTTTTGGAAGTACTTAATTGTATGATAGGAAAGTGATCTTCTATCGCCATGAGAAAAATTACCATTTATTCAAAGATGGCAAGGAGTACATTGTTAGAGCACATCACAAGAAGACAAACATTGCTATGGTAGATGATAGACACGTAAAGAGGCTAGTAAATTCAAGTAAGAATTTTGTTCTTCTTATGATTAAGCCTAAAGTTGATGTTAATAATGAATCATTTGAGGGATGTGATCCTAAGTTGAAATCATAATTATATGATGTAGTTGATGCACATCATGAGATGTTTCAGGAGCCAATAGGGTTTCCTCCGTAAATAGAGATGCAACATGAGATTCAGTTGCAACAAGATTGTCCTCTTCCAAAAACTGGTATGTATATCATGTCGATAATGAAGAATGCTGAAATAAAGAGGCAAATCAAAAAGATGTTGGACAAATGAATCATAAGTCCAAGCACTTCTCCATGCGGTTCACCCATAGTCTTGATTCCAAAGAAATATTAGACTTGGCGCATGTGTGTAAACTTTGAGGATTTGAATAAGATTATGATAAAAAATCATTACCCACTGCCAAGGATAGATGATTTTGTTGATCAGCTAAAAGAATAATTTTTTTTCACTAAGTGAGATTTACGAAGTGGATATCATCAAGTAATAATTTCCAAAAGTGATATATGGAAAACTACATTCAAAACCAAATAAGGACTCTTTTAGTGGTTAGTTATGCCATTTGGTTTGTGTAATGCACCAAAAACTTTCATGCATGTTATGGATAGTGTTTTGCATCCATTTCTTGATGAATTTGTGATTGTGTACTTATATGACATATTGATTTTCAGTAAAACAAGAGAAGAACATGTCTTGCATGTGAATAAAGTGCTTGATATTTTGAAGCAAGTGAAATTGTTTCTTAAGATGTCAAAGTGTGAGTTTGGATAGACTTATTTTCTCTATTTGGGACACATTGTAGGAGGAGGAGAGTTGATAATTGATCATTCTAAAGTGGAAGCCATTGTGAAATGGCACACACCCAAAACAGTAACCAAGGTAAGAATTTTCTTAGGTGCAGCTCAATATTGGAGAAATTTTATTTCTAACTTTTCTTCCATCACAGCTGCTACGCATGTAGTGACAAGTGTGAATAAAGGATTCCAATGGGGAGGAAAACAACAACAAGCTTTCGAAGCTTTAAAAGACAATATCAGTTCAGCTCCATTCCTTGCATTACCAAATTTGAGACAACCATTTGAGATACAAACTGATGCTAGTGATTATTCCATGGGCGCAATTCTTTTGCAGCATGGTAAGCCTATCACATTTAATTCTTAAACATTTAATTGTGTTGTGATAAATTATCCTACATATGAAAATGAACTATATGCACTGGTACAAAGTGTCAAGAAGTGGAAACACTACTTGATGGGTAAAGAGACGTGTTAGCCTTTCTCACATAACAATAATAAATCCAAAATAATAAATAAATAAATAAAATATTCCAAGTTAGGAATATCTGCCTAACTCTTGGGTTGTTCCTCAAATATTGGAGTTAGTTTAATTAACTCCTATCTTGGTGGGTGTTTGGTGAGAAATTGTCTCAACCAAAGGAGTATAAGATAGAACGGACTATCTTAAGACATTGTCTCTCATCTATTTAAATTGTAAACTAAATTCTTTTAATAAGAGAGAATGATGAGAATACCATGAGGCTGAAGCCTCTTTTCTGCCATTACTTTGTGTCTGTTTTTGTATGTGTTTTTTTTGTAATTTGTCTGAGTTAATTCATTTTCTAATTTGTGGTATCAGAGTGCTCCTACAGTTCGTAGGGCCTGATTTATCCTCACCACCAGCTCATCCCAAAAGTTAGAGATGTTCAAATCATGAACTTTTGATTGCAAATCATCAAGGTCTGGTTAGACGTTGTGTGGCATTTTCACTAGGAAGTGTCTTTAGCAGATTTGTAGAGGCTTGAATCAGACTACTCGTAATCTTTAGATCCATGCTGAAATCTATTAAGATACTGGTATGTCACGAAATCTTTAATTCCTGGAATAATCCTTTAGGGTTTTAACATTTTCTTGCGTCTTTCAAGCTTCTGAATTAGTGGGGACTGTCAAATTAAGGATTTTGGAATTGCTATTACTATTCATTGTTATAAAATAAAATCTGTGGACAACACAAGCCTGTATGCGAATAACAGATTTCTTAAATTTCCTAGCAGATAACTTTATTTGGAAAAAAGTTTCTGACTTATCAGTCGTGTGTAATAATTGAATCCGATCCATTAGAGGGATTATTTTCATTTTCTTCTTGTGTGTGGAGAACTAGTAGTGGCCTGAATTCATTTGCATTTGCATTTGCTTCCGAGGGAAATACCATGCCTGGGATATATACCTATCCTTCATATATTTTTTGTGGTGTGCATTGTTTTTACACGTGGAAAGAACACGAGGTCCATCGATTGCTAAATCCAATGAGTGTGGAGCTCTGGAGGTGGATCTAAGTGCAAATGGAGGTGTCAGATTTGCCTCTTTCTGTTTCTGCATATGTGAAATATGAAGTTTGAAAAAAGTGTGAGTAACATCATCCAAATGATTGCCAATATCACTCAAAAATCGTGGAATGACTGCATTTGATGTCTCTGCAAACATTTTACCGAGTAGCCTTTTGACAAGAGAATCCCAATCTTGCACCGTTGAGGAACAAGATGCATTATCCCATCAACATCCATGCCCAAACCTGAATGTGAAGTTGTGCTTCCAGAATACTTTCATGATTCTCCTACTTGTCGAGGATGCCTTGGAGGAGATGCATTCTGAACATTATCTGTAATACAGTTAATAAGAACAGAAATCACATTGCATGGATGAGTATGACCCCTGAGCACAACAACAATGGCATCACTGGAAACTAACCACACCCTCACATCTTGGGAATAGACAAGTCGAACAAGTGCAGGAATCACAAACAAAAGATCAAGTTGTGCAAAGAGTTTTGAATCCTGCAAACGATTGGTAAGCTCTTCATCGCCAAGTCTATCCAGTAAATGTTTTCCAATATTTTTCCTTAGGGAAGGTGAAAGTACATGCCCTAACTCTGAACATATAGCCATCAGTTCTGAAATGACATCAGGAGCATTGATCCTGGTAGCATTATTTTCATAATTGATATGTGCAAAAAACTCTCTAATTTCCTCAGCATTACGATTGATAGCAAAATATTCAGTCATAAGTAACACCACAAACCTTGCAGCAGAATGACGTTCATCCAAAAGATCTATAAGAAGAGGTATTACTATTTTCCATTTCTGCAAAACCAAACTCAGCATTAAACTTCAGTATTTCTATTTATGCAAACTCCGCATTAAACAAACTTAGAATTTCAGCAAACTCAGTAAACTCAGCATTAATGCACATGCTTATTCGTGAAGGAATGGAGTCGTTTTGAAGTGTCCAATTTGTGCAAAGGCCTTTGGATTAAGTTCTAGTGCAGCTTTCCAATTTTCATCAAATATTTTCTATCGAATAGCCTTTTCATTCCTCTTTTGTGCTTTAACATCAAAAGGATCTGCATTAAGGAGTGCGATTTTTTCCTTTTTTTGGCGTTCAAGCTGCAGCCTTTGCTATTGCTACTGTCTGAGAATATTTTGAAAAACATACAAGTTATCCCCAAGAACAGCCTGTGCAAAAGCTCAATCTCTCTCCAAAAATAGGTTCATAAGATGTGAATCATTTCGAATGTGTTGTTGCATAGCACTAGGATTTACAGCCCATTGGAGTTATACTTTTTTTGTAATTAAAACTATAGTTGGAGCAATAAGGTGAAGCAGCAGTTTGGAGCAATAAGGTGAAGTAGAACCTTGTATTTGGAGGAATAAGTAAATTTTTTTTTGCTTGAATAACATTGTAATATTTTGTAATTGAAGTGATACGATGTGAGAAATTTGAGGTTATTTTTTAGTGAAGTGTAAATTTGAAAATTGTAAACAAAAATGTTTTTGAAGACATAAGTAGTATTTGGAGAGATAAGGTGTGAGTGATTAGTGCACACAATTTTTGAATATATTTGTTTCCAAAATTTGTGAGCGTGAAATTCTCATTGTTTGAGAAAGCTTCAATACCGATATTGTAAAATATGAAAGGTTGATGATCTTAATACTCAATAAAGATATCATTTTCTAGTGATTTTGTCCCAGATCCACCCGAAATTGAATAAGGGGATCTTAGGTACACCATGTGTGTTTGTGATGGAGAGTGTTTTTATGGCTTCATGTTGTTTCTTTTTTATTTGTGTCTAGTTTTGACACGTCAATGATTTCATTTAATATCGCATACATAAAGTTCAATATCAGCAAGCACAACACTTGTAATGAAGTAGCTCCAAGGAAGGATAACTAAACTCAACACGTGCATCTGTGCACCTACACCAAATAATCAAAGTTGTCAACATCAGCATTCTACATCAACAAGAAAAATTCACTTAATACAATTAAGTTCATGAATCTGAAAGCTTCAGCGTTTCAAAGCGAATTCTACATCAATACAATCAATTTTATGAATCTGCAAACTTTAGAATTTCAAAGCAAAGTCTACATCACTACAATAAAGTTAATGGATATGTAAACTTCAACATTTCTGAGGATAGTCTACATCACCATTCTTTCAAATACATTTAAGAACTTGTAATCCAATTCATTGTTTTTAGTGAATCACTAAAAATTCATTGCTAATGAATTTTTAAGAGGACAAGTGAATTCATTGCTTTAAAGTGAATCATTAAAATCATTGTCAGCTTTCTTGGGTGAATTTTCGACAGCTTTCGATACCCTTTCTTTAAAGAAAAATCATGTGATTTCTCGATTTTTAACTGTAAAGCAAACAAGCAACAAGTTCACATCTCCTGCAAGCGAGCGTGAGTATTCATTCAAGCAATTTGCGTCAAGATAGTACAAAGTTCAAACATTCAAGCAAGCCAGAGTGAAGTTCATTGCAGCAACCATCAAAGAAACCAAACAAGTTCAACTCTAACGCCAATCGATCAAGTTGAGATCGACATCAAGCGAGCATGGCTATTCATTCAAATGAGCGTAAAGTCATCAAGTAATTCAAGTGAGCATTCAAGAAAACGTGATCATCATCAAGCGAGCATGAATTCCAGAGTTTCAGCAAGAAAATTCTACAATTCTAGCAAGTGTTCCAAGCAAGCGCAATAAGCAACCAATCAAGTGAGTGTGCCATTGAAGTCACATAGAAAGCGAGCTTGTCATTCAAGTACCAAAATTAAGTAAAACAATTCAAAGCACGACATCTCCGACAAGAGAGCCTGATTTCAAGTGAGCAAGTTCAAATGGCACAACATATTCAGTTGTTAAAAATTCTTCACAGTTTTATCATGTCAAGTGATGAAGACATGGTGCAAGTTAGCAAAGAAATTCTCACTGATCTTTCATGGCATCTACAACAAACAAAAGAAACCATTGAAACCATTCATTCAAACAGCTTCAGGTGTTGAAGTTGTTCCAGCTCCAATTTCTTCCATGCCCATCATCAAGCCATGGGAAGAAATTAAAAATAATAGGAATCGACGTAGCTTAGGATATGTCAATGATGACACCAACTTCCATATCCCCAATTATTCCAAGACAATTAAGTTCGTCAGTGTAGGATTTATTGCACAACTCACCTCAGTAAGTTCTAAGAAAGTTGTAGAGAACTAGTAATGCATGCAATCCAAAGTTGCAGATAAACAGAATTGCACACAACCTGAAGTTGATGTCCAATCGAAGTGTTCTCATTGTCAAAGAACCGGTCATATGGAAGATCAATGTTTTGATCTCCATCCTTTTTTCCATTGTGACAAGCCCAATCATTCCTAACAGAAATGTCACAACCAACAATAAACAACTAGATTGAAGATACATTATGAAAGGATCTACCCTTGGAAATGGTCATCCACAGTCAAAAGATTGTCTCAGTTCTACAATCGAATACAATCACACATAGTGCAACCAATAGTGAAAATATGATGGTACTCTCATGCATTTGAACGAGGGAGTACACTAGTGTAAACCTCCTACACTTAAAGGGGGGGGAGTTCAGGAATACTTTCCAAGATAAGTGTTTCTCCTTTCAGCTAACAAAGGGGGGAAAATGTCAATGAAATTGACATTGGTTATCAAACTAAAAGTCTCGACAAAACTAGCAAAAGCAGCCAGTGGGAATCTTCAACAGCCAGTGGGCATCAACAAATTTTCCAGTCGGCAGTCGACAGCAAAGAAGTAGTGAACAATTTTCAACACAAAAAAAGCAACAGTGAGTTGTTTTTTGACATCATCAGCTAGTGGGAAAAGCCAATGGGAATTCAACAAATTTTGTCGGAGGACAAGGGATGTTGATTTCACGCAAAAGACAGATGGATCGTTCTGCAACTTGGCACTTTATGGACTTTTCAAGTGAAATTTAGAGATGAATTAGACATAAAGCTGACTCATGGTGTCTTCAGATTGCCATTTTTCAGCATCCAGCTTTGGTGGTTTTTCAGGCAATGTTTTTGAGGATCAACATGAGAATTTGGAAGATGTTTCCTCATTATTATTTTGAAATTTTCATTGAATGGGGGAATGCTAGCCTCTCTCACATAACAATAATAAATCCAAAATAATAAATTAATTAATTAAATATTCCATGTTAGGAATATGTGCCTAACTCTTGGGTTGTTCCTCAAAGATTGGAGTTAGTTTAGCTAACTCCTATCTTGGTGGGTTTTTGGTGAGAAATTATCTCAACCAAAGGAGAATAAGATAGCACAAACTATCTTAAGACATTGTCTCTCATCTATTTAAAGTTTAACCTAAATTCTTTTAATAAGATAGAATGATGAGAATACCATGAGGCTGAAGCCTTTTTTCCACCATTAATTTGTGTCTATTTGTGTATGTGTGTTTTTTGTCATCTGTTTGAGTTAATTCATTTTCTAATAAAAATATTTTTCATACTGATCACCAACCATTACAATACTTGCAGTCACAAACAAAATTTCAGCAATCAAGACATTTCATGTGGATGGGATTTATTAAACAGTTTCACTTGGTTATAAGGTAAAAGAAAGGTATTTTCAATAATGTTGTTGATATCCTTTCAAGACAAATCATTAGTGCATCTACTTTACTCAAAAGTATTCTATTGTACATAAGATATACATAGAACAATATTCAGATGATGTTTATTTTCAATATGTGTATGCTAGTTTGAGTGAATGGAATCAAGTTGAAGAAAAAGATTATCACATGCATAAAATTTTTTTGTTTCATTTGGGTAAGTTGTTTATACTACAAGGAGAGAGGCTAAGTGTCCTGATAGAAGCTTACTCATCTCTTATTGTTGGACACTTTGGGGTAAGAAAAATAGTGCCGCATCTACAAAGGTATTCCTATTGGCCTCGCATGATAGATAGTGTGTTATGTTCTATAAGAGTTTGTTCTATGTGTGCAACAAGTAAGCCTAATAATATGAAGCTTTGGTTTTACACGCCACTATCGGTACCATCAAGGCCATGGGAAAGTATCTCCATGGAATTTGCTTGAGTTCTACCTATGTCAAGAAAGTAACATAATTATCTTTATGTAGTTGTGGATAGATTCAGTAAAATGTGTATAATTATGCCATGTAAGAAAACCATTACTATTGAACAAACTACTGAACTTTATTTTCAACATGTTTGGGTTCATTTTGGATTTCCAACTTATATTTTTAGTGACAGGGATTTCTAATTGATTGGGAATTTTTGGTCCAATCTATGAAAGATGATGGACACAAAGTTGAAAAAGAGTATTGCTTTTCATCCGCAAACCGATGGAAAAACCGAGGTGGTTAATATAACTGTTGTGCATCTATTGAGAGGATATTGCAACAAACATCCTAATTTGTGGGATGAGAAACTACATTACATTCAGCTCGCTTACAACCAGGCAAAACACTCTTCAACTCAAACATCACCTTTTGAAGTATGCTTTGGTTATTTTCCAAAATCGCCATTAGACTTCATCTTTGGGATGTATGCTGCAATAGAAGGCCATAATGATATTGATAAGGCTCAAAATTTCATTGAGAAAATTCAGATTATACATCAAGAAGTTCAAGAACATCTTGAGACAAGTCAAATAAAATAAAAAGAGAGGCACGACAAACATAGATTTGATCACAAGTTTCAAGAGGGAGATGAGGTATGGTTGCACATTAGCAAAGAAAGGATGTAAGGGGAAGGTAAAAAGCTCAAACCCATTCATTATGGTCCATTCAAGATCATAAAGCAAGTTGTTAATAATGCATTTCAGCTTGACTTGCCTTCATATATGCAAATGTATTAAGTTGTTAATGTTGAAAACTTATGTTTGTATGAGCCATCTTTGATCGATGATCAAGGAAGTGAGTTCAACTACCTTCTATTGAATATTTCTCGCTATAATTTCTTGATGAGCTCAAATAAGAGACAATTCTTGGCAGGAGGATAAGAGCATCCAAGAGGGGAACTGTTGACTACCTTCAAGTTGGGCTCAAAGGCACTAAGCCATGAAAGGAAAAATGGATGGAGGTTGGAAAGGTGAGGGAGTTGTACCCTCATATACTAAACATGTAATAAATCCTTTTGGAGTCCAGAATCTTCCCAATGGGGAGGAGTGATCAAGAGTTGATAATGTTTTCTCAAAATTGAAAGTTACAGGCTTTGGTTGAAACTAGGATGGTTGCGTAGACCTTGTCTTCTTGATTCTGGCACCATGAACGGTTCAAAAAATCGATGTCGTATGAGGGATATATAGCATTTTGATTGAATTATGAAACATGTAAATTTTGCAATAGGTTTGACTGGGATGCTCAGTTAGCAAGGTGCATGCACAGCCAGCAAAAGGAATATTCAGAGGAATATTCCTTCCTCAAAGCTAACCACAGGTTGAAAAGTGTCATATTCTTATTGGTCGATGGTTGTACGTTTCATTTTTTGGCCCAATCAGAGGATGACACACGTCTAGTCCTAAGGCTGCCACGTGTCCCCTTAGTGGTGTATTAAAATTTTGGGAGAGGTCTGCAGGGCTCGAACCCGTGACCTCCAACAGAGAAAGCACACAAGTCCATCACCCAAGTTTCATGTATAACTTAGCCATAAGACTTCTCAACTTATTAATAAATTTTATTGCATTTACGTTTCAGGGTTGGGACTGCCCACAGTCCCGGAGGTTGGTAACATGAAATTACAACAAAAGCCATAACATAAAACTTCAACCACCAGCTAACTACCCGTATTGTTTGCCATTTTCACAAGCCTTGTTACATGCACATTTTGAATGCTATCTCTGACAGTTATGGTCAGCACTAAAACATTTTAAACTATAGTTTTGACCTTAACCCATGGTTTTTTCCTTAGTTCCGCCAATAGTTACGGTCAGGTAGGGGTTTGGGGTGTGCATGTGGCCACCCCTAACCATTAAATTTATTATAAAAGTTAAATCCAGTGTATTTTTGGAGCATGCCTAAATTTGGGCAGAGTTTTCTATTTTGACTCCAGTTAAGTAGAGTCCTCCACATTTAGTCGAGCTTTTCTAGGCATAACTAGGAAAATGAGTAGGAGACTCAATTTTTTCCCATTCAAAGTGAATGAAGAGTTATTATTGACTCATTGGAACATTCTGGAGCCATTGGTGAAGAGAAAACAACTATCAGAGGCTTGTAACTACATGTATTTGCAAAAATTTTAGCATAATGAAAGATGGATATGCCATTGGGAGCTGGACCAACAGATGTAGCCCAGGAGGGGTGAACTGCTTCATCATGTCTGTTGTGTAAATGTTATATGGTGACTTATTTCTATATTTTGCACTATTTTTCAGTGTTATTTATGCTTATTTCATTCTTATAATTCACTAAAATCATCTACAATTCATGGTTAAAATCCTCAATACTTAAGCAAACTAATGAGAGTAGTATGCACATGTTTATAAACTGAAAATAGACTTATCACATCAAAACTAATATAGTCCTTTTAGATTAGTAAAAATGAAACAAACTTATTTCAAGCAAAGTTTTCTTTGTTTGAAGCTTGCGTAAAAAGGAAACTACTCTCAAGCAATTTTTTTCTTATGTTTCAAGCTTGTCTAAAAACGAAACTACTCTCAAGCATAATTTTTCCTATGTTTCAAGCTTGTATAAAAATGAAACCTATCTCGAGTCCATTTTGGTTATTATTTTCAACTCGTTAAACTCATGAAAATCCAAAGCTTTTTTTTTCTATTCTTTTCACGCTCGTAAACCGTGCATGAAAATGCTGAGTTCTTTCCGTATTTTCCTACTTGTTAATTAAATTGAAAGTTGGCTACAGGAATACACTTTTTATCACTTTTTCAAACTCATTTAAACTTACAAAATAGAGAAACCATGGATTCCTCTTTCAGCTCTTTTTCAAACTCCCAAAACATGAAAATATGGTCGAGCACTTTTCCTTTCGAGCTCGTAAAAGGAACTAAAACAAGATATACTCAGTGGAAGTTTAACCCTTTTCTGGAATGGGATAGAGTATTTAAGAAAAATAAGCACCCCAGTTGAGCATGGCTAGAACTTTATCTAACGTATTATTTTAATCTTTTTTAAATCCGAGGGACAAATTTACAAAAAGGAACTTGTGGAGTTTTCTTTTTGTCCCTTTTTCAAACTCTCTAATCATGAAAAAGGACGGAGTTTTCACTATTGCTAGACTCACTAAAACATGAAATAGTGACATACTTGTCCATCCTGACAAGATAAAGTGTCACTTTCACTAGACTCGTTAAAACATCACATAGCGATAGATTCACCCGAAGGGTGGAATTATAAATCAAGAATATGTTATTCTCCTCAAGCTTGTTAAAAAATAAATAGGCACTGGTCAATAATGACTGGGGAAAATTGGAAAGGGATAAATCACTTTATGGTAGCAAGTCACTCTTGAACATTACACTCATTCACTTCATCTTTGGGGATGTCGAGTTGGGTTATGTGCTTGATGGTTGATCATACCTAAGGTCTATCATACCATCCATCACTTCAGTTTTGGGTCAATGTTGCCAACTCATTTAGTGTCACCGATATGTTCAAGAGAAGTCACTCAAAAATTCCTCATCCTTTGTAATACTCATGAGCCTTCATTTAATGACTACAATCCCTGAACATTGCTTCATTAGTTACATTCTTTCTCTGAAAAAATTAATCTTTTTTCATGTCATTGATGGGGGATACATCAAGGCCCTCCTGCAATGAGTTGCTTCCTATCAACATCAGCTCATCATCTAGGAAGTTGACTTAGAAATTCCCTTAAAGTACCTTGGAGCTTGCATACATCAAAAGCAAGTTTCTCACCTCTGGCGACAGATTGAAATCACTTCCCTTCGACCTAAATACCTTTTATTGTGTTTGACAACAAATCATCTATTCACACCATGCAGAATGTATGGTAGTACCTTGAGATCCATTATCATCATCAGTGGTTTCTGTCGCGCTTGTTAACGAATTACATCATTGTCTGGTAATTAGACCGTGTCTTCCCATGTTCCAATTCAAATCACATATTCCCATGGTTACACTCATACTTGAATGATCGAGTGAATGAGATAGAAGACTCTGGATCTATTTTCATCCATCTGGCCTACGATTTTATGAGTAGTACCACATCGTCAATAATATGGCTTTATACTGATTGTTATCCTATCATGGATATATATCTGTAGATGAATTTACAATGATATGATAGTCTATGTGATGAATATGGTTATGCCTCCCTCAACAATTCATGTCGAAGATGAAAAATATATCATGATGTAATGTATCGTAATTGATACAGGTCACTATCCACTTCAGATCCTACTCATCACATCGTAAAGCATATCATTCAACATTATATTTTTTGACTTCATGCTTTAGGGGGAAGCTGTTAGAGGTAAATTTGGTTATCACTTTCGAAACCCAGATCATTACAAATTAGAGTGTATCATACTCTAAATCAGTAGATACTTTCCCCAAACAATTCATCCCATTGTTTGTTTTCATCCATGAAAGTTTCACTGCTTGAAGTCTAGTTGAAGTGCTCTATTGAGCCATCAACGCACCCCTAGACTATAGAAAGTGCTTTTCAGAGCATTTAATCCCATGAAATCCATCATTGTAGATCATCTAGGCCCACTTTATAGTGTTTTGTTTGGTTGGGAGTGAATTTTTTAAAGGATTACGAGAATCTTCCCACCTTCCAGTGGCTTCTATAAGTTCTTCCAGCTATCACACTATGTGATAACTTTGAATATGAACACCATGGAGCCATTAAATGACTTATCACCATATTCCATTTAACAAGGAAACTTCCTCATCCATTTATGGAAAATGCATTTAATGACTAATTAGTTCCAAACTACCCTCATTTCTTATAAATTGAGAGTTGCTCATAGTGCACAAGAGGGAAAGAATTTGAATATGTAGAGTTATCCTGGTAAGATCACAACTCTTTGAGGTATTGTTTGCATGTAATGTTATGTTATTGGAGTGATGATGTTGATGTGATGAGGATAGGACTGAATCTAGAGGTCATTGACATCAAATTGATCCAATTGGTTGTAACTTCCCCTTCTACTTTATAGTACAGAGATTTGTTCATTTCCTAATACATGTGTTCATATTTGTATATGTGTATTTTCAAATGAAATCATTTCATTTTGATTAAGATAAATAGAAAAATATGAATTTATGTCATTTTCTGCCTTATGTTAGCCATTGCAGGTATCAATATAGCGAGTTCAATTCGATTGAGAGCAAAGAAAGTGATAAAAGGGAGACGAAGAATAACGAAGGATCACAAGTAGGTGTTCTTCTCTTGTCTATTCATATTAAGGAAAAGGTCAAGTGTCTTTCATCTATTGTTCTAAGTGTGACCACCACACTTAGGGAAAGCTATCTATCCATAGGTTTTATTTTCGTAAAATAGAATTATTGAGCGTGTATATTGTGCATGTGTAATATTCCCAAATGGGGAAAATCAGCAATACATGCAGTAAAAAACATATTTTTCATAAATGTATGCAATAATAGTTAAATTCAGCCCACAGATCCATTCATTTATACATTATAACATCCAAATACAAAATGAGATATGAAGCAAATCGTGGTAGCTTAGTTAAACAAGCCTCTCGGGCCATAATAATCCAAAAATCATGCAAAAAGAGGGGCTGCAATCATGATTAAAAGATGAAACACCATGATAGCATTATTTTATTTTCTTTTCAATAGTAGTAGGTTGTAAATCATATATAGAGCTTCTATGTGCATAAAAATTTACATCTATATTAGATACATGCACTATAGAAGCTGCTCTAGTGAACCCCCATGGGGTTTTCAGCAAAACACCAAGTACAAATTGTAGATTTGAGTCTTAAGTATGAAGATCTACTAAAAATTATAGATCTAGAAAGTGGATCTATTCTAATCTGAACAATAGCATGACCTCCTCCAATAGATATCCAATGTGAAGGGGAGATCTGCAACACTTCGCAAATAAACTCTCCAAATGGTGTGCTGAACCACCTTGCAACTGAACCTTCAGAAATTACAATCTAGATCTATACTCCACTGTAGCAGATAGAATGTAGTTGGCCTAATGCCAAGATCTAGAAATGAGGCTCAATGCCTTCAATACCGATCTCCCAACGGAGTAGAAACCTACTCCACTGAAAATGAGCACTGAAATGGCCTAGATCTGTAGATCTAGTATCCACTTGTTGCAGCTTACTGAAAAAACCAAAACCTCAACATGATCTATTATGTCAAAGAAAGGTGAAGCTTGGCCTTAAGCTATATAGTGGAAAATATGGTGCGAGACCCGTCCAAGATCTCCTTAATGGAAGAGGTGGAATTCTCGATCAGGAACACCCTATGCTAAACAACATACAAACTCAACTAAACAGCAAGAGAACGTTATATGTCTAAAACAACCATATATTCAAAAAATCATCATCATAATCTAACCCCATATAGATTCTATCCTATTCCTTATAAATAATGTGAGCCTTTTCACCTTGGGTCCTGTTAGTTTCAGTCTAGTCATACTACCATCAGTGATAAAACTTCTCTTTTGCATTTGAATATTAGGTGTCTCATACCGAATAAATTTCACCATTCCATTAGGTCATGGATTCATTGATCGTAGTAGTTATTCATCAGTTTTCCCTCATGTGAAAATTGCTGATTTTCCTCTCTATGGTCTTTAGTCTTTATTCACTTTCATTCTTAAAATCATATCAGTAGGTGATAGGATGGGTCTCATTAGTTTCTAGGGTCTCACCATGGTCAAATTAATGAGTCAAATGTCAATAAATATCAGCAAGGTCATGAGGAAGCCAATAAGCTCAAATTCACAGGACCTGGAAGAATCAGAGAGTCATTTTATTCAGTTTTATGTAGAACATGATATTTCACCTTTATTATTATTCATTCTATATCATCATGTGTAATAAGTCACAATTTAGAAGCTGTTATCTTCACAAAGTGATGTCCATGCCTTCAGAGAAGTTTTCCGTAGCATTTTTAGTGCCAAATCATCCTCCAAATCAGATCCATCAGAAAGAGTCCGGAAAGAGCTTTCCAACGGTATACTACACTCTCAAAACTGACTTCTGGATTGAAATTTATGCTTAAGTGAAGTAAAGGCCCACTATATCCTAATCCTTCCCCTTTTCCCATTTTTTCCCTTAAGCTTTGTTTAATTAAAGTTTTATATCCCTTTAAAAGACCATTTTCCCCCTTTCCGATTATAAATTCGCATTATAAATCATTTAATAAAATATGCGATTTAATTGCTAAATCACTTCCCCTCCATGCCATAGAACTTTATAATAAAGAGTTTGATATTATAAAGTCTCACCGTATAAACCACTTCCCCTCCATTCCCGTTGAAAACCTTATGTTAAATATTTCAAAGGTTCATATATATATATATATATATATATATACATATATATATACTCCCCACCGTTCCCAACCACTTCCCCACCATGCTTCCTAATAAAACTTAATAATAAAGTTTTATATCATAAAAACCCGCATAACCCAAGTCCCTTCCCCTTTCAATCGCATGTTTTATTTGTATGTCTCGATCGGCCCATCGCAAAAGTTTCCGATGCAATTGCCCCGATGGCTTACCCCCGATGGAAAGCTCCTCATCAATGTCTCCACCGTCGATCTCTTGGTCTGATCCGATGGCCCACAGCTAATCGGGCCATCGGCAATCAGCACTTCCATAAGCCCCCCTCCGATTGATCGCATCGCAACATTTCCCGATCGCAACATCCACCGATTCAAACCTCCTATCGATCCGGCACCGTTGATCTGTCCCCACCGATCCGACGGTTCAAAGTCAATCGGGCCATTGGTATCGGCGTTTCCCATGTGTGTTGCACGCCGCTCTGATATTGCGATTGCGATTGACCTCGGTCCCACCATAATTGTCCGCCCATATATAATTAAAGGCCCCATTTCCCTTTGTAAATAATAAATTATGTATCTCCCATCGGGCCTTGCCAAATTGCATCGGAATTTTTGTTTCTATGTTTCATATAACATCCTCTCCCGATTCCGATCCCCGATTGCGATTGATCACACATCGCAAATCGCAATCGGCGGATCCAATTATGTGATACACCTGCCCCCATTCCCAATTGCAATTGAGATTGTTCCCATGGGTCCGACCACATAAAAACCTCCGCCTATTCATATATAAAAGAGTTCTCCCCCTTTAATCCGAACTTTGGTTAATTTCATTACATAAAGGTTTTCCCCAATCGCATCAGCGTTTCATACTAATATCACTCTACCCAATCCCCGATCGCCGATTGCGATGAACATATTATAATATGTTTTATCATATTAATATGTTTTATTGTATTGCAATGTGTTTTAATATGTTGTATCTCTCCGCCCCGCTCTGATTCCGATTGCGATTTTCATATGATTTCTGCCCCATTTCCCTTCCCTTTTCCCATTTAAAAATAAATTTTACCTTCATGAAAGGCATGAGTTCAATTTATTTTATTGCAACAGTATTTTATTAAAAAGTCAGAGAATAAAGAAATAGTGGAAAGCAAAGCGACAGTCAAAGGGCCGAGAGCTTATTCAAAACAAATATTATTACAACAGCAACAAAATAGGAAATCTGTTCATCGGATTACCTATTTTCTTTCATACATCCTAACAAAAAAATCTCCAAGTGGTCAAATGTAATGACATCCCTTATTTTCAGGGGTAGATTGTTGTATTTCTTTACTATTATTGTATTTTAGTTCTTCAGCTATTAAAACATCTCCCTTCTCTTGTGGATCTATGTTCCCACATTTCAACCTATTTATTGTAATTGTAAATCATTTGTAAAGCAGTCTGAGTCTGCAAGTTTGAATAGTTAGTAACTCAGAACGTAGGGGAATAGTGTGGAAGAACATCTTTGTGCTCCATTGTACAGTTTGACAGGAATTAATAAGAGATGCAACTCTGATTTGTGGGATCCATGTGGTATGAGATTTAGCATTTGTTTTTCTCCTTTGTTTCATATGTGAATTGTTATGTGTTCCATTCATCCATAAACATTTCCTTTTGAATGATTTCAAGATAGAAAGGTAGAATCCATTTTATATGCTCTGCCTTGGGAAATCATTCATACTCTGTACTTTTCTTCTGTTTGAAAAGGATCCATTTATTGTGCCCTTTTTAGCTCCTCACCAGTTTCTCGATACCATCCTCATTAAATTTTAATTGCTAATTTTCCTACCTATCTTTCCCCATGGAATAGCCTGTGTCCTGGTTTAATTATCGGCTTCAACTGTCCCTTTATATCCCACACATCCCTGAAATTCATTCATTCATTCTATTAAACCTTTTTCCCATCATTTTATCTAGCCTAATAATAGTCCATTTATTGTGTTCCATTGAATATTCTTTTACGGAGAGAGCCCTCTCCTGTCCTTGTAGTGCTAGCTACAAGGCTGAGCGTGGTTTTGTTGTTACCCTGATTTTCCTTTTGCAGCCTGGGGTCCATTTCAGGTGCTAACATCTCTGACAACTCCACTTGGGAATAGTTCAAGATTCTTTGATTGTTAGTGTTATTTTTTTTATAAACTACGGACGGAGCCTAAAGTTATGTCAGGTAGCCTTCGAACTGCACATTGCTTTGTAGGTGCATAAGTAGATAAATGATGCTTCAGTAAATGTCCGGTCTAGTTTTATAAACATAACATTTGACTTGCAAGATTTTCCCCAGTACATCAAATAATTCCAAACTTTTGAAAGATGATGTTCAGATTTTGCGAAGTTGCAAAATAAGATTTTTGTAAAATAGACATTCAACCACACTGGCTTTAAGAAGATACACCAGGGCTAATCTAGATCCAAATCCTCCCCCTGTGTTTGAAAATCCAAATTTTATACCAAGAATTGTCAGAAGACAAGAAGGATCATTAAGCCCCAGACCTGTCTTCAGATCCTATACTTGGCCCAGTGAATTGTTTTTTGTAGAAGATATTTCTTTTGATTAGAATTTTGAGCTTTCTTTATTTAGGAATAAGTCTAAAAATGACATTGATGATACAGTTTTAGATCCTGATTTCCATGTAGATATTGAAGTCTAAAGAGAAAATACCTCCATTGACTATTAAATTTTGAATTCTCCTCAGTCCATCACTGTAACTAATATCCCTGAGCCATCAGAATCATCAGGAATAACATTTCCCCCTCCCAATTCATCAGCATTCCCATCAGTCAATTCCCAATTATCATCTCCTCCATTAACACCGTCCTCAAATCCTACAAGTCCTATCATAAATCCACCAAGAGTTATGGCTGCCAGGTATGCACCCTTGGTCTTACCCCAAGTCCTCGATTATATACCAACTGACTATCAAAGTAAAATCCCTATTTTTGATGCCACTCAGAGCATCACGGCTCAGCAACATGTTGATAAAATGAATGAATTTTTTGATTTGCATGAGGTAGAAGTAGAGAATGTAACGATGAGGCTATTTTTTCAAAGTTTCGGAGGTGAAGTCAGAAATTGGTTTAGAGCCCTACCGCCAGGCACAATTTTCACTTTGCAGGAGTTGCACACTCAGTTCCTGGACCGGTGGGAGGTAAAAAAGAACCCACTTCAAATTCTGTCTGAATATGAGAACATTAAAACAAATGTGGGTGAAATCGTGCAGGATTATTGTTTGAGATTCAATGTTGTATACAATGTTATTCCAGCTAATTTGAAGCCTCCTGTGGGACTGGCATTTTTAAAATTTCCCGATGGATTTGATGGTGACATGGCGTATCAGTTGCATGAAAGAGATCCGTCTTCACTGGAAGACATGCAAAAGATAGCGGTAAACGTTGAAGCTAATATGTTGGCTAAAAGAGCAAGATCCAGAGCTGAGAAAAGAGTCACAATAAAAGAGGAGGCCTCTACTTTAGACAGTAAAATGGACACTCTGATCAGAACAGTGGAAAAAATGGTTGATAGGTTAACCATTGTAGATAGACTTGAGCCTCAAATAAGAAATCGCAATTTCAAAGGGCAGCAGCCACAATTCAGAATTAAACAGAGAGAGCAAAAAATGCAGGACCAAATTACGCCATCACAGTAGCAGATTAAAACTCCTTTGTGGCAGAACTATGTGCAAGGGACAGATTCAGATGACGATGATCCTGTGATTGAGGCTAATCACTTTTTCACGGCTGCTGGTGCACCCATTTTCCTTACAAAAGACAAATAATACACAGTGGCGAATCCGGACATTCAAAAAGGCCAAAATTTCATTTTGGCCAATGATACAGTACTGGAAGAGGAGTCTGATGACTATCAGAGAGGGTATATGAATACTCTATCGGCTCAGAAAAGGTAGTACTCTTTAAGGAACAGAGAGGTTACAATCAGCCCCATTCAAAAGAGAAAGGAACTCCAAATGAAAAACGAAGCACAGAAGAAATCTAAGGAGCCCGCTGATCCTTCCTCTAGCAAAGCTCCTGCATTTTCTAATACAGCCAATGAGAAGAACCAACAGAACATAGTAAAAGAGCCAACAAAGAAGAAATACCCACCCATCAAAGAGGTAGAAAAACCTCCCTCCTTTAATCTAGAAAATGAAATCTCTAAATTAAAAGTGTCTATGCCCCTCACAGAGTTGGTGAAGAATAGTTTGTATAAAACTCAGGTGTCCAAAGTCTTGCAAATAGATTCCGTCTCCAATATGGTCAATGTAGAAGACGACTACCCTGAAATTATTTTCGGTCCATCCATAGAAGAATCTAAAGAAAATGAAGTCCCTCCTTTTTATTTGAGTCTTAGAGTACATGATTTTATCCTGCATAATGTTATGTTGGACTCCGGGGCCTCACATAATTTGATGCCCAAAGATGTCATGGAGAAGCTAGGCCTTGACATCACTCGTAAATATCATGACTTGTATTCCTTTGACTCAAGTAGGGTCCACTGTATTGGTTTAATTAAATATTAGGTAGTGTCTTTAGACTAGATTCTAGAAAAGAATGTCTTGATGGACGTAGTTGTTGCTGATGTCCCACCAAGGTTTGGAATGATGCTATCTAGGTCTTGGGGTTAAAAACTCAAGGGAACCATGCAGCTTGACTTATATTATGCCACTATCCCTGTATTTGGCCAATTGAGGAAGTTATATAGGGAAAATAAAATGAAATATACGATTACCAGCAAAGACAAGCCTATAAATCATCCCATCAATGCTGTCCATACAAACTTAGAGTCTTTTTTCTTGTATTCTGATGGTGGTTTAAATGATGAAAATGTTCAATTGGTACAAGTGGATGAAATACCTGAGATTTCTGAGAATTTCAGAGAGGTCCTCAAACAGGAAAAGGAAAAAGCAGCAAACACTTTTGAACCTCCTGTCTGCTAGCAGCAAAGGGACAATGAATAGCCAGAAATCAGCCAAGGTAAAGAAGAGAAAGAAACAAATTTCCAGCATCTTCAAGAAGAAGAAGAAGGCCTGTGGAGTATGGATTTTGATGGAGCTATTGGTAAGGATGGAGTTGGCATTGGAATATGGATTAGGAGCCCTGTTTTTCAACCTGAGAAGGTTCTAAGTAATGTTAGATTTTGTGCTTATAAGCTAGCTTTTGATTGCTCTAACAATGAAGTAGAATATGAGGCTTTGATTGCAGGCCTCAAAATTTTGAAGAAGTTGAATGCAAAAAGGATTTCTGTATATGGTGACTCTGAATTGATAATCAAATAGGTGAAGGGAGAATATAAAGAAAAACATCCAAGATTGAGGTCATACAGAAATGCAATCTTGGACATTTTGAAAACATTCCTAGAGTATACTTTGACAGCAGTGCCCAGGATGCAGAACATTATTGTTGATTCTCTTGCCACTACTGCAAGTAACTTGAAGATTCCGATGAACTCCAACAATAAGTTTGAAATCTATGTCAAACATAGGCTTGCTGTTTCGAACAATTTAAGGTATTGGCAAGTATTTTGGGATGATAATGAGATCAATGCATTTTTGCAGGGTGATGGAAAATTCAAAGATACTCCTATAGAGGGTGAGTATGAGGTTGACGATCAGGAGTTGGAAGCAAACCAGATGGACATATTGCAGTTAAAGGATAATGTAATTCCTAGAGGTCTCATACCTCTAGAGGAGCTTTTTGATCAGGATGATGTCACAAAGAAACCAAGCTTGGTGCCCACAGAGAAAGGAGTTGAAGATGTCAATATTGGAACAGCTGATCAACCCAAGTTTGTCAAATTATCAATGGCATTATCCCCCGAGGTAAAGGAGAAGTATGTTAATTTTATTTCTAAATTTTCTGATGTATTTGGATGGGATTATTCAGATTTGAAAGTGTACGATAAGAACATAATTCAACATACAATTCCTATCAAGCCGAATTAGAAGCCTTTCAGACTTAACCTGAGAAGAATCAATCCAAAGTTGCTGCCATCAATTGAAAAGGAGGTAAACAGGTTTTACAAAGCAGGAATCATAGTTCCTATTAGATTTTCTAATTAGATTTCGAATTTGGTCCCGGTGCATAAAAAGACTGGAGAAATAAGACTGTGTATTGACTTTCGAAACTTGAAGAAGTCATCCTTAAAGGATAATTACCCACTTCTGAAAATGGACCATATTTTGCAGAGAGTAGTTGGAGCATCCAGGATGTCACTACTTGATGGCTACTCAGGCTGCAATCAGATCTTGGTGCATGAGAAGGACCAAGATAAAACTACCTTCACAACACCCTGGGAAACCTTCCAGTATGCCAAGATGCCCTTTGGACTGAAGAACGTTGGAGCCACCTTCCAACGTGCAATGGACATTTCTTTTGAAAATGAAAAAGATGTTTTTCTTGTTGTTTATTAGGATGATTTAACAGTTTTTTCAGGTTCAGATGATGAGCATTTGCACCATCTAAGAGTGGTTTTTCAGTGTTGTAGAAAGTTTGGGATTTCTCTCAATCCCAAAAAGAGCCTTTTTGCCATGGAAGAGGGCAAATTGCTCAGGCACATCATCTCCAAAGATGGCATCCGCATAGATCCAGCCTGAGTGGAGGCAATTAAACTCATATATATCCCATGGAACAAGAAAGAGATTTGGGCCTTTAATGGTAAGATGAATTTTTTGCACAGATTTATACCTAATCTTGCTGAGCATTTGAGAGAAATGACCAATATGTTGAAGAAAGACAGCACGATTAAGGGGAGTGAGGAAGCTATCAAGTCATTCAATCTGGTAAAGTTTGCTTTGTCTAATTCCTCAGTTCTAATCAGTCCCGACTATACTCAAGATTTTATTATATTTTCATTTGCATCTGAGCATACTATGGCTGCTGTTTTAATGCAAAAGAGAGATGAAGTAGAAAATCCAATTACCTTTTTCAGTAGGACTATTAGAGATGCTTCTTTAAGATATAATATTATTGAAAAGTAGGCATTGGCTCTTGTTAAGGAATTGAAAGATTTTAGGGTCTGTATTCTACATGCACACACTATAGCGTATGTCCCTAACGTAGCAGTCAAGGATGTGCTCATGCAAACTGATCCAGAAGGTCGAAGAGGCAAATGGATAGCAGCTATGTTGGAGTACGATATGGAGATCAAGCCTACTAAGTTGATCAAAGGCCAAGGTTTGGCGAAATTTATTGCCCAATCAAATCTGCGTGCTTTAGATATAAACCTCATTTCAGCAATGTTAGAAGAGGAAGATGAAGGTTTTTTGGTTCCTATTTCGGATATTTTTCTGCACTCCCCTTGGTATTCAAATATTGTGTATATTCTTCAGCATCTGTCACCTCCTCCAGGCATGTCCAAGAGTAAAGGTAGATATTTGAAGTTCAAATCTGCAAAATATTGCATTCTGAGCAGTGCTCTGTTTTGGAAGGATCCGGGAGGCATTTTGCTAAATTTCCTGGTTGAAGAAGAAGCTCAGAAGGTAATGCACGATTTCCATAAAGGTGACTATGGTGGTCACCTGTTTTGGAAAACTACAACAAACAAGGTATTGAGAGTCGGGTATTATTGGCCCACATTATTTTCTGATTTATATAAAACAATGATGAATTGTCATGAATGTCAAATTTTCCAAGGGAAGAATAAATTGCTTCCACTTACTTTTAAACCCGTTTCAGTGAACGCGCCCTTTCAGCAGTGGGGGCTCGATTTTATAGGAGAAATACATCCCGCGTCCTCAGCACAACATTGATGGATATTGACTGGGAAAAATTACTTTACGAAATGGATCGAGGCCATCCCTGCCAGGAAAGCGACTGACACAGTAATTATTCAATTCTTGGAACCAAATATTTTATCCCATTTTGGTTGCCCATGTAAAATTGTGACAGATAATGCAGTCGCATTCAGATCAAAGAAAATGATCGATTTCTGTGATAAATACAACATCATGCTGGGCCATTCAACAATGTATTATCCACAAGGCAATGGCCTGTCAAAGTCATCGAACAAGTCGCTGATGAATATAATTAAGAAAATGTTGGAGGCAAACAAAAGAAATTGGCACTGGAATCTTATCAACGCACTGTGGGTAGACAGAGTTAGCAGTAAAAAATCAATAGGTATGTCACCTTTTGAGCTGGTTTATGGTACTGATGCTATCTTTCCTACTTCTCTTACAGTTCCAGTTATGAGATTACTACAAGAAGTTGGTAGTGAAGATGATGACAACCAGCGAAGGATCAACCAGATGATCCACCTTCAACAAACAAGAGAAGAAGTGTCACAGAAAGAGAGCTAGTTGTAGGACAAGATTAAAAATATCTATGACAGGAAGACTAAAGCAGAACAGTTTCAGTTGGATGATGTAGTGTTTAGATGGGATGCAAGAAATGAACACAAAGGGAAGCACGGTAAATTTGACAACCTTTGGAAGGGACCATACATAATTACAGTATACAGGGGTCAGAATGCCTTCTTACTTTCATAAATGGATGGCCAGGATTGTGCTGGAGGAGTAGTAAATGGTAGGCTATTGAAGCACTACCATTGTTGAAGACATGGATCAGAACCTATCTCATCATCATTGTATATACCATTTTATTTTTCTAAAATCAAAGTTCAAAATGCACAGTCATTCAATTTTGGGGCCCGAGGTGAAGGTTATAAAACTTGGATGATATGTGTATGTTTTGGTTTTATTTCAGTTTTCAGTCTTAGTCTAGATTCAGGTTCAGTTTGCATTTCTGTCAGTTTTCAACATTTTTGACTCCACGCCCAATGGATAAGGCTACTTGGTCTATGGTATTCTTGGCACCTCCAAGGAGCTACCATCCCCATTGGAGCCAATGTTAGTGTCAGTCTAGTCATACTGCCATCAGTGATCAAAACTACTCTTTTTCATTTGCATATTAGGTGTCTCATACCGAATAAATTTCACCATTCCGTTAGGTCATGGAATCATTGATGGTAGTAATTCTTCATCAGTTTTCCCTCATGTGAAACTTACTGATTTTCCTCTCTATGGTCTTGAGTCATTATTAGAGACCTACTCCACTGAAAATGAGCACTGAAATGGCCTAGATCTACAGATCTAGTATCCACTTGCTGTAGCTTACTGAAGAAACCAAACCCTCAACATGATCTGTTATGTCAAAGAAAGGTGAAGCATGGCCTTAAGCTAGATAGTGGAAAATATGGTGCGAGACCCATCCAAGATCTCCTTAATAGAAGAGGTGGGATTCTCGATCAGGAACACCCTATGCTAAACAGCATACAAACTCAACTAAACAGCAAGAGAACGTTATATGTCTAAACAGACCATATATTTGAAAAATCATCATCATAAGATAACCCCATATGGATTCCATCCTCTTCCTTATAAATAATGTGAGCCTTTTCACCTTGGGTCCTATTAGTGTCAGTCTAGTCATACTACCATCAGTGACCAAAACTGCTCTTTTGCATTTACATATTAGGTGTCTCATACCAAATAAATTTCACCATTCCATTAGGTCATGGATTCATTGATCATAGTAGTTCTTCATCAGTTTTCCCTCATGTAAAACTTGCTGATTTTACTGTCTATGGTCTTCAGTCATTATTCACTTTCATTCTTAAAATCATATCAGTAGGTCATAGGATGGGTCTCATTAGTTTCTAGGGTCTCACCATGGTCAAATTAATGAGTCAAATGTCAATAAATATCAACAAGGTCATGAGGAATCCAATAAGCTCAAATTCGCAGCACCTAAAAGAATCAGAGAGACATTTTATCCAGTTTGATGTAATTTTCACCTCAAAACCATGTTTTGAGGTGAAAGCATGATATTTCGCCTTTATTATTATTCATTCTATATCATCATGTGTAATAAGTCACAATTCAGAAGTTGTTATCTCCACAAAGTGATGTCCCTACCTTCAGAGAGGTTTTCCGCAGCATGTTCAGTGCAAAATCATCCTCCAAAGTAGATCCATCAGAAAGAGCCCGGAAAGAGCTTTCCAACGGTATACTACACTCTCAAAACTCACTTTTGGATTAAAATTTATGCTTAAGTGAAGTAAAAGCCCTCTATATCCTAATCCTTCCGCTTTTACCATTTTTTCCCTTAAATTTTTTTTAATTAAAGTTTTATATCCCTTTAAAAGCCCCTTTTCCCCCTCTCCGATTATAAATTTGCATTATAAATCATTTAATAAAATATGTGATTTAATTTCTAAACCACTTCCCCTCCATGCCATAAAACTTTATAATAAAAAGTTTGATATTATAAAGTCTCACCGTATAAAGCACTTCCCCTCCATTCCTGTTGAAAACCTTATGTTAAATATTTCAAAGGTTCGTATATATATCTATATATATATATATATATATATATATATATATATATACTCCCCACTGTTCTCAACCACTTCCCCACCATGCTTTACAATAAAACTTAATAATAAAGTTTTATATCATAAAAACCCGCATAACCCAAGTCCCTTCCCCTTTCAATTGCATGTTTTATTTGTATGTCTCGATCGGCCCATCGCGAAAGTTTCTGATGTGATTTCCCCCATGGCTTACCCCCGATGGAAAACCCCCAATCAATGTCTCCACCGTCTATCTCTTGGTCTGATCCGACGGCCCACAGCTAATCGGGCCATCGACAATCGACACTTCCATAAGTGCCCCTCCGATTGATGGCATCGCAACATTTCCCAATCGCAACATTTATTGCATCGCAACATTTCCCGGTCACAACATCCCCTGATTCAAACCTCCGATCGATCCGGCACCGTTGATCTGTCCCTCCCGATCTGACAGCTCGAAGTCAATCGGGCCATCGGCATCGGCATTTCCCATATGTGTTCCACTCTGCTCCGATATTGCGATTGCGATTGACCCCGGTCCCACCATAATCCTATGCCCATCTGTAATTAAAGGCCCCATTTACCATTGTAAATAATAAATTATGTATCTCCCATCGGGCATTGCCAAATCACATCGGAACTTTCATTTCTCCGTTTCATATAACATGCTCTCTCGATTACGATCCTCGATTGCGATTGATCGCACATCGCAAATCGCAATTGGCAGATGGAATTATGTGATACACCTGCCCCCATTCCCGATTGTGATTGCGATTGTTCCCATGGGTTCCACCACATAAAAACCTCCGCCCATTCATATATAAAAGAGTTTTTCCCCTTTAATCTGAACCTTGGTTAATTTCATTACATAAAGGTTTTCCCCAATCGCATCGGCATTTCATATTAATATCACACCGCCCACTCCCTGATCGCTGATTGTGATGAACATATTATAATATGTTTTATCATATTAATATGTTGTATTGTATTACAACATGTTTTAATATGTTGTATCTCTTCGCCCCGCTCCTATTCCTACTGCGATTTTCATATGATTTCCGCCCCATTTCCCTTCCCTTTACCCATTTAAAAATAAATTTTCCCTTCACGAAAGGCATAAGTTCAATTTATTTTATTGCAACGGTATTTTATTAAAAAGTCACAGAATAAAGAAATAGTGGAAAGAAAAGCGACAGTCAAAGGGCTGAGAGATTATTCAAAATAAATATTGTTACAGCAGCAGCAAAATAGGAAATTTGTTCATCGGATTACCTATTTTCTTTCATACAGCCTAACAGCAAAATCTCCAAGTGGTCAAATGCAATGATGTCCCTTATTTTCAGGGGCATATTGTTGTATTTCTTTACTATGATTGTATTTCAGTTCTTCATCTGTTAAAATAGCTCCCTTCTCTTGTGGATCTATGTTCCCGCATTTCAGCCTATTTAATGTAATTGTAAATAATTTGTAAAGCAGTCTGAGTCTGAAAGTCTCCATAGTTAGTAACTCAGAAAGTAGGGGAATAGTGTGGAAGAACATCTCTGTGCTCCATTGTACAGTTTGACAGAAATTAATAAGAGATGCAGCTCTGATTTTTGGGATCCATGTGGTATGAGATTTAGCATTCGTTTTTCTCCTTTGTTTCATATGTGAATTGTTATGTGTTCCATTCATCCATAAACATTCCTTTTAAATGCTTTTAAGATAGAAAGGTAGAATCCGTTTTATATGCTCTACCTTGGGAAATCATTCATACTCTATATTTTTCTTCTTTTTGAAAAGGATCCATTTATTGTGCCCTTTTCAACTCCTCACCAGTCTTTCCATACCATCCTCGTTAAATTTTAATTGCTAATTTTCCTACCTATATTGCCCCATGAAATACCCTGTGTCCTGATTTCATTCTTGGCTTCAACTGTCCCTTTATATCCCACACATCCCTGAAATTCATTCATTCATTCTATTAAACCTTTTTCCCATCATTTTATCTATCCTAATATCAGTCCATTTATTGTGTTCCATTAAATATTCTTTTACGGAGAGAGCCCTCTCCTGTCGTGGTTCAGTTGTTACCTTGATTTTCCTTTTATAGCCTGGGGTCCATTTCAGGTGCTAACAGGTCCCACTCACTAGGGTTTCCATCTCCATTCTTTTAATCTCCCTACCAAAACTACATTGTCACATCATCAATGCGACTCCTCCATAACAACGTTGTTGTATTTGGTCAACCTTGACATAATCTCCATGAAATTCCTCATTCCATACTCAAGGTGGATTTATTCTAACTATCTAGACTGATCCATATCCCACTGGGTTATCTCCTTTAATGTTTCACTTCCTCCATACTAGCTTTGTTGACTTGGTAAAACTTGACCTTGTCCACATGCATTAGCTTTTTTTCACACATGAAGGTGTTTTATCGAGTTATGAATATGATTCCATTTCTCATTAAGAGGGATTTTATTGCTGCTAACAAGATTTATGGGCCTCCCTACCCATTTATTCATCTAACTATGTGTTAAGAGAAAAATTAATATTCCAATTACTTGCATGCTAATTTAGGAATATTATAGTCCTCCCTTCCCAAATGTTGCTTGTCCTCAAGAAACTGCAAGGATAGAAATGAAGAGCCTCTTCTCTTCCTCCTGTAGCATCCTTAAGTGTTAATTTCCTCTAAAGAACAAGATGCTTTCTCATCAATATGCCCTCAATTTTTTCCTCCCATGTGTAAAAGTATGCCTTTGGTAAAAAATCCAAATGCCTCTCATCATGAAAAAGTGCGGTATGCATGGAAACAACTATATGTGGTATAGATGCATTCTTGAGGCATGGAATCTGAAATATATTGGAATCATCATCCCCATGTGAAGCCTCCATCCCCAAGCTATCATCCACAAAAAGTGTGACACCTTCCAACATGGTAACTCCTGAAACATTTCCTCCACCTTAGGCTCCTGCAAAGAAGGTGGGCTACATAGCTGAATATGATGGATCAAAATGTCCATCCCACGCTATCCCTATGTCCACTTATGATAATTGTAGATATGGTGTTGAATATGGGCTGCAATAATGTTTCCTTTATGGAGCAAAAAGGAAATAGGGTCCTCAAAAATCCACCCTTTGGTTATTTCCAAATCATCCCATACAAAATGAATATGATAATTATCATCATATGGAATACAAATGAGAGAAGTATTTAAGGTTTTACATAGTGTTGGAAGGTACCAATAGTTTCTCAAGTAATTAGAGCACAATTTCTCCCACTGAAGTTTCAGAATGTGATATGGCAAGTTGTCATCAAACAATTTGCTAGTTTTGCATGCAATCACATCTACTAGTAAATACTAAATGGGATTGTATATGAGCTAAGCTTATAGGAAATAGTACAACAATTGCCGAAAGCCATGCAAGAAATGTCTCTCTCCATCATAGATATTGGTCCCAAAATGACCATGAATCTCAAATAGGGCCTTGCCCTCTTGTGGAGCAATGCAATCTATAAGGATGGTAAGAGAATTCAAATACTGTGTTAGATAATAAATAATTGCATAAACATAATTCTTACCATATATTGAGAGTAATACGATAATAAGATCCATGAGTGAGCTCTGCAGAGTGGCATGATATAGTCCCATGAAGAGGAATGAACTATGTGCTGCATGTAGATCTTTCTTCTTATGCTTGGAAATCCAAGTCAAGAACACCATATTATGGTAATAGATGTCTCCACCCACTTCTCCATCAATCTCATCTCCTTCTTTCCCATCAAGTGCATCATATGTGAATTGATCATTGAGACACTCCATCAATAAACCAAGGCTCCCAAGTGACAACGTTTTTGGCCTTTGTAACAAGGATCCTATCATCTCATAGCTCCATCCTTTGACATTCCACATGTCAAATCCATCAATCATAATGATGCTTTATGTGGGAGATTCTTTCCAAAGTGGAAGTACCTCCTAATCCTCCAAGGCTAAGAAGTAGCCCCTTTGCACCATGATAATTCCATCTCCTAATCCTCCAACATCATGGAAAGTATGGGAGAATATCATCCCATCCTCTCTTAGTAAAAACCAATGCAACAACAGCTCTAGTTGCATCCCCATGCCATCACCATATAAATCATGGAAAAAAAACATGATAGTTGATAGGAAAGATATCACATCACCCCAATACACCCAAAATCCTTGTTGTTATATGATGTAAGTGCCATGTCAAGTTCCATCCACTAACCAACTCTTTGAAATAGAATGTGTCACGGGATGACCAAACTCTTTCAAGAGTAACCAACCCAGTCTTACCTCCTACTACCCGGTATAGTTGCTTTCCAACCTCTTGCTCATCAATATCACCCACACAACCCATGGTGAGTGTCTATCATCATTTCCAAAAGTGACATTCCTCCAATGGAGAATACCATCCCCCCATATTAGATTTTTGTCTTTGCATTTCATGGGATGTTGAAATGCAATCTCCTCAATGACCAAATTGATCCCATAAGGATCAAAATAGGTGGTAGGAAAAAACCTCCCATCTTGATTTGAAATTTTCATCAAGATATATCCATCACAATCATGAGATATTTTATCCATCATAAGATGTCCTCCATCAAATATCTACCTATCCTCTGTTATATATATGGGAAGGTCATTGGAATTCTCCAACAATGGTTGGGCCCCCAGCTTATCACTGCTACTCAATGACAGCATTGTTGATCTCCATGATGGTGCAACTGCTCTCTCAAGATCATACCCAATGTTGAACACATAGTTTTGAAATGTATTGTTCAAGAAAATATTCATCCCATCCTCAAGGAATCTACACTCCAACCCCAAGAGTTGTGTGCAACTCAACAATGATACACTAGGATGACTGTATATCTCTTCCTTGAGAAAATCAAGGTTGCGCATCGCAGTGATAGTCTAATACTTCAAATCAACAATATACTTTGACTCTTGGTCATGCAATGGTACATTCCCACAATCCTCCACAACATGGGATGAAATAACAGAAAGTGGAAACTTATGTATACCTTTGTAAATTTTGGGAACATCTTGTACTGCTACAAGGGTTCCTCCTTCTGGTGTGATGGCTTCCCCAACTACTGATGATGATGGATACTATTCTATGGCTTCATCAGTGCTAGTACAAATCTCCTCCTCCTCATTCATCTCTAGAATAGTGCACGGGACTCTAGATGTCAAGAGATGAAGACCACTTTGCAAAGATGCAAGTGTTCCTTCTCCTTACTCAAGTGCCCCTACAGTGAATGGTGGTGAAGGCTTCTTCTCCTTCGATTTCTTCTTGTCAAACTTCTTGATCAACCTTTGAGTAAAATCTACAAATGCAGTCACCCTTTCATGACTCAAATGGTTGAACCACCAAATGTTTGCTTCACCCTCAAGGTGCAGTGCTGCAATCTCAACAGCTTCTTTCTCTACTAATGGATGTAGCAGGAAAAGTGCATCCAACCTCAACATTGGCTTCCTAATATAACTAGATCTAAGGTCCATATATTTTGGTATTTTTCTAAGTCTACTAGCCTAGATTGATAATTAAATATATCCTTTAATTTAGTCCCATAAATTAGACTTACATCCTCCCTACTAAGAAAATTGTATTTCGTCAGCCCATGTGCCGAACACACTACCACAAGAATGGTGACTCCACCAGATGATTTATTTTAAGTTAATTTTTGTTCATGTAGGTCCTTATTCATGCTTAGATTGCTGCAAACCATCCTTGCATCCTCTTAGCATCTCCAACACCATCAGTAATAATTTCTACCTAGTAGAGGAGAATTATTTTGTATTCTGCCCAACCGTGTGCATTATTCTCTAACAGACGTGCACTCTCTGCATTTGGGAAGATAAGCTGTGCAGTAGGAAGCAATCTCATTTTTTCCTATTTTTTCCATATTTTCAGTTGTAAAGTGCTTGGCAACCCATAAAAAATTTTCCATCATTGTGTTCTATAATTTCATGACAGATTAGGACTCTTATTTTCTAGAATTTAGCTTAGCAACTAAGTATTTTTAATTTTAGTTTCTCATTTTGAAAATAATAGATAGTTTAAGTAGGAAAACTTAAGTGGCATCCAATCCACATAAGTTATTCAAACAAATGATTTTTTTGTAAAATATAAAAAACAGATAGCGTAATTAGCGTAAAATTGTGTGTTCGGTATATCCATATATCTTTAGCTAGTTCAATTTATTTCAATTTTTGAATTAGATTAGTTCAATTTTTCATTAGGAATTGGGACTGTAACCAAATTTTTCGAAGAGAAATCAAGCAATATTTTCCACCCTTGCACATCACGGTGAGCCTGGCTACACTTTCCATCTCCCTATAGTCTAAACATAGTTTAACTAGGCAAGGTGTAAGTGCCCAATAATCTGCACATCATTTATTTTTGCAAGGAACAATCACACACGGTAATTAGAAAAGGATTCTAAAGGATCAACACATATCCAAATCTCATAACTTGTGATTGTACACTCCAAATCACACACAAATTATCGATAATCACTGGACCAAAAGGTACATAGTGTGTTGGGACATTTATCCTCTTCTTACAGTTACTTCACCAAGGCACACCTTAAGAAAATTGAGACTCTCTAAAAACAATTATTAACCGAAATCACTAAATTCTCTCCAGAGGGGCCACAAAATAAATTACAATTCAGGTTAGGACCATTGGGGGTAGGAATCCAATAAGATACCATGGTCATAATACATTATGAAACATATATGTTGACTTTTTAGGGAGCTTCAAATCCATCTATCCGCCTACGGAACATATACCTGAGCGTTACTAGAGACTTGTTTGAGAGGGGGTTAACATTAGGCCCTGTGCATGTTGTACTTTTTAGGGCTACCTGACCCATCTAGTGCTCGGTACTGGTAGTTGATTACCAAGAAGCTAAAGAATCCAAAGCTCATGTGGGATGAAAGTACTTTACTGGAAAAAATTAGGCCGTCCTTCCCTATAGGTGATGATGCAGGCAACACTTGATAATAATGCCATTACCTTTTTGGATTCTTCGATTGTTGGAAGGCATCAACAACTCTTTCAGGAAGTTATCCCTAAAACCCATCAAAAGAAATCTATGCAAGGCCCAGTTACATTGAGAGTGTAAGGATGAATATGTGATATAGGCTTTCGAGTATCATACGGAAAACAAAAAAAACCACGTTTTTTGCTTCATTGATCACATAGCGTTAAATTAAATGAAAACTTAACTCTCATTTTTTCGCTTTTTTTAATGCATGTGATCATATTTTCTTGGATAATAATCTTCCTTCCTCCCACAAACCAAACAATATCTTGAATATTAATCTATTCAACACCATAATGGACCTAATGGGACCCCGTTGATCTAGGAGTTTCTTCAACCTTCTCCAAAAATTTAGGCATCGAATAAGACATAATGCCACCATTATTGGTTCATCCTTTATTGATGCATCTGTGAGTGGAAACCCCCAAGGGTCACTGAACACCAAAGAAGTGGAAACCCTAGTAGGGTCACCACATTCAACCCCTCGCACAACCCCTAAAGGGCAGATGAGCCCCACCCCTTCTCGGGGTTAGTAGAATATTCATCAGGGCATGCCATAGGGTAATATTTCTCAGAAACCTCCCCTAAACCATCATATTCATATATCTTCTTTTCCAAATTCTACAATGGAAGTCAATATTTAGTTACCCTTCTTAGCATCACTTAATCTTCCAGATCTAACGAAGTTAACTAATGACCCCATTTCTCATGGAATTAATTGGCCTCCCATACCCACAAATTTCCCTTCAGATATACCAAAATTTGAGGGGAAGTAAGCAGAACAGCCAAAAAATCATATTATGACATTCCACCAGTGGTGTTCGTCTAATAGTATCATTGATGTTACCATTAGACTAAGACTTTTTCAGTGTAGCCTAACTTGGCCTATGGAAAAATGGTAAGTCAAGAAGCCTTATGCTTCTCATGGAACCTTTAGCACCCTTACTACTACATTTGTCACCTATTTTCAGCTACCCATTCATCAGCCTTTGTGAATGGAATTGCTGACACATTTTAGGCAATAATGAGCCATCCATATATCGTACGATCTCGACGAATGGTGGTGACGTCATAGTTTATGTAAATCAAAACTCGACGAGTTGTTGTACTTATTTTTTAAAAATCTCATAGTTGAGATTTCAAAAGACATGGCGACACAAAAACCCATCTCGGAGGAGGACACCATTAGCAAGGCCCAACACCTTGAACTCATTTACACCTAGTCAGGGTATATTTACAATGTCCTTCCAAATTCCTCCTGCCTACAATCTTATAGAGAGTTACTAGGCATGCTAAATACTTTAGAGGGTTTGATTGGGTCCTTAACCCAAGGTAACCTAAGTAGTAGTATCTAGTACCCAGGATATTCATGCGATTCTACTCAAAACATGTCTTTACCTCGCTACCATCAAAGTTAGTTTGCACCTTTGAAGAATATTACAAATAGGCTAATACCATACCATCAACAAAAGGTAGACTCGTACCCCCCCACCCCATGCAGGGGAACCAATACTCATCTAGCAATACTAATAGAAGAGATACTCCCCAATAATATTACATCAATCAAGGATAGGGGAACCTACATCCCCATTTTCCCACAAAAAATCCACCACCAAAACAAAACAACACACCCGTGAACCTAGTGAAACCACACTGGGCTCAAAAATGACATTATTACAACTAGGAGAAGCACAAAAACCCTCAAAACAATGAAAAAAAGAAGCCTAGGAATAAGGAAAAGGAAGACTCTAGAGAAGGGGCCATTAATAAAAAATTCCACCTGCGAGCTCAATCTAGAGGAAACCCCAACCAAAATAAAAAAGAAGAGCCAAATAATAACTCCTAAGGAAAAAACAAGAGACCTAGTCTAAGGAGAAACCATTCTTATGCCATATGTGGTGAATATGACCATTACAATCACCATTGTCCCAAAATCCTCGAAATAAAATAACTTTAGGGTAGCCATGGACAAGGGGGACCTCCTCAACAACCTGATGTAATCTAGGAACCCTTACCCCACAAGGGAGTAGTTAACACCGAGAAACAACAACCACCCTAAAACGATACCAGAGGAGGCAGTCATGAAATATACATGGCTGGCGAATAATTGTTCTTCCAAACAAGGAATAGGAGCTACAATACACCTCAGGACACCAACCCATTAGATACAAGTACGAGTGCACCTACTGTAGCATTAACCATCTCCAAGGTACCTATAGAGCCTCTTCCAAAAACGATCAAGGGACAAATGAGGCATGTAGGAAATCACTCTATAGCTGCTCATCACTATAGCATAGTAGATGATTTAGCACAATCACCAGCTACCATGTCAGCCTTACAAGTTTTGAAATCATGCCCAAGATGACATAAATCCTTAATTTATGCATTAGGAGCCATTGATCCTTCCGATTCACACCTAATGTTTTCTGACCTAGACGAGGCAAGCCTCACGCTTCCTTCTCTAGTCGCTTTACAAATATTGGTTTTGGTTTAGAACATCACCATACACCTATGTATCGTCACTGAAGGAGAATCCACATTTATCATGTCCAAATGATTTTGCGAAAAGTTAGGATGACCAAAATTGAAACCATCTAACATCATGCTTAGAGCATATCACATTCGCCCTTCATCCCTTGTTGGTCTATATCAAAATGTCCTAGTAAATCTGGCCGGAAAGAAAATTCTTATAGAAATTGAGGCCTTAGACACACAACTAGACTACAATATACTCCTCAGGCAGAGCTATATGTACGCCATGACTATACTTGCGCCCTCATTCTTTAGGGTAATGATTTTTCCCCATGATGATCAGATCATCACCATCGACCAACACACATACTATGATAAGAAACTCATGATGACTCTCAATGTCGTGTTACCATACATAGACACAACCATAAAACCACCTACACAGTATATGAAATTTGGCCCATGCCAATTCAAACCATCATCCATAATACGGTTAATCCTAGGAGATCCCCCTATTATACCAAAGGGAGTCTTGGAAATCACAGGGGAACCGGTGTGCATGATGCTCTCATCAAACAAAAAAACTAGCCCAGACATAGAAACTAGCAGTATGGAGGGCAAAGCCACTGACACAACATTCCTACCCTATGTGATTTCCCAAACCCCATTCTTATACCCCCCACCTAGTTTTGTGTCAAAACAATTCATTGCAAATATGACATTTCCAAATATGGATTTTGCAATACCCATGTGGTATTTGGCTCCACCAACCATGCTAGGAAGTGTAGGCATCACCTATATAGGAATCACCCATATTTCCCCTCAATAGGTAATAGAGGTTAATGAAACACCTATAACAACGATAGCTGATATGACCAAGAAAAATAGAAAGAAATGGAAGAAAGTCGAAAACCCCAAGTTACCTAGGGAATTACAACCTTTTGCATCATCCGATATCGTAGGTAATCCTAATAGTATTTTCCCGAAGTTAGATGAGTTGAAACCCCTTCTACACAAATAAATAAATGTCGCAACCTTCAATTCCCATAAAAAGGAAAAGGAAACGAACGATCAAGGGAAATCATTACGCACCAATCATGCATGTGCCCTATGCGACCATTATGGGAATTAGACCCATCACTACCTAGATATTCCATGATATAGGGATGCCTTGCAAGCCCTAGAAAAATATTACCAAGAAGACCCCTCAGCTCCACCCATATAAATGGACAAGGGAGAACCTAAATTTTTTTTGTACATATAAGAGGAGCCTACATATTTATCCTATATAGTTACCTTAATGCCCTAGAGATGACAAACAGAGTCCATATCACATGTCGCATTTTACGCACTTTGTGACGAGATTGATCACTTAGTCACACAATGGCCCAAGTTAAGGGCATCCAACCATTGGTATCAAATATCTCAAGTTGTCCAAAGCAACTTATTATGACATAGAATACATACATGTTATATTTTTCAGAGAAACCACTGCCTCCTCCATTGTCCCCATATCTTTCACTTGCAGTCTATGTTGTATTTCATGTGATGCTTTGTCCTTGAAAACCCTGACTTAGCTGACTCAGACATAGAATCCACAAACAACACTACAACCCAAAGGAAAGAAGAAACAAGGACCATATTATATGTGTCATAGGAGAGACAGTCACCTGAATGACCAATTATTCCCCGTAATCATCCTTAAGCCCTATTCCAACTTTGTGCACTTTATGATGAACGAGATCACTTCATCACTAACTTTGAAGCTCTAGATTTATTTCAAAGATGGTACCCGATCAACCCAGTGTACTATGATGGCCTACAAGTAGGTCAATATTCGTGCCAAGTGTGTTAAGATAACCACACAATTTTTTGTTGTCCCTACATCCCCCACTTTCGTTCAGTGTTAAATTATTTACTCCAGGCCATAACCCCTCATAGCAGTAGACGTATCGGATTCAGAATAAGTGGAAACACTAGTAGAAAATGATGAAATTAATGACTAGGTGAGTAAAACATTTTTTCACCGCAATGATTTCTAGTGAATTACTAATGAATTTGAGAAAATCTAAGTGACCAAACTAAAAATGACTAACTTAAATGACTAATATAGTCTAGGGATAAAATATACGACTAGATAATAAGTGACTAAACTAAAAAAGACTAATTTAGTCTAGGGATAAAATATACGACTAGATAATAAGTGACTAAACTAAAACCGACTAACTTAAATGACTAATTTAGTCTAGTATTAAAATATATGACAAGATAATCAATGAAAAAATTAATAATGATTAATGTAAATTATTATTATAGTCCAAGAATACAAATATTATCAAATAACAAGTACACCAAGTATATGAATTAGTCATTTATGCTAGTAATGTTTAATTTTGTCACTCCATAAATGGAAAATTTTAATTTTGATACCGAAGTGTTACATTTCACTACAGGGGTCTCTAAATCCATGTGTAGTGTTAAAATTTAGAGATAAAGGGGTCTCTAAATCCATCTTTAGAGTTAAAATTTCAAATACCATTTTGTCTTTAAAGTTTAACACTACAGATGGATTCATATACAATTAACAATATAATTGCATGTATCATCTATCTGCTTTACACTAATGCCTTCATTATAATTTTAGTAAAGGTAATACTTATATAGTCAAATTAATATTTATATTTATATTTCTTTGGCCATAAAGTTTAATTTTTAAACTTCATTGATTTATGTTAAAAGTGTGAGTTCATTTAAATGTAGTATTAAATTGTCATATTTACATTTAATAAATATTAAATAGATGAACCTAAAATATATATATATATATATATATATATATATATATATATATATATAACTATTTAGTAAATAGGTATGAACCTTTATTTTTTGTAAGCCAATGTTCTATTCATATAGTTAAAAAGGAGTACATTCAGTCTCTCAGAAAATAGGTGGTTTCACTATTACTGGGCTTGTTCACCAATAATTTCACCATATGACAGTAATAAAAAATGGAAACTAGGTACATTGTCCATAAAAAGTAGGGATGGATGCACCAAAATACAGATAAAACATAAAAAACAACAAAGAGCATACTAGTCGTCTGACGTGATGGAGGTAGGGTTATTCGGGGATTTTCCTGGAGGAGGTGGAGAATGGAAGTCACACTGAACATACCCTTCAAAGTGCACCATCCAAGTCTCTAGCCTTTCAACTTTCTTGGTTAGTTGATTTTAGCTTCGCCAAACCAACACCAATCTCTCCTTGACTTAGCATTGAAAATAGTGCAGTCAGTCCAACTTTTCCATTTGCTTTGCATGCTCCTTGCGACAGACTATCTCAGTTGTGTCCACTCTTTCCATCAGGTTATAGATAAGTTCTCATAGGTTCTCCAAGATGTAATGTTGGATATCTCGCCCTTCATTCGCTTCGGCTCGACTAGACCCATGATTCCCTTTTCCACCCTAGGTTCCTCCAACCCGACAACACGATTTTTGAACTCGTGCTCTCACACCCCTAATAATACATAACTTACGTCATCCATGACCTCTATGAACTCTCACACTAGCCATATGTGTAGGTCATTTGATATTTCCACCCTTACGGGGTGCCAAAAATACAATTTTCGTGTCTGCCACACCTGTAGGGCAAGGGTGGTTGGGAAGGGGGAACACCGACACCTTCAGGTTGTTTCATAATTTGTAGATTTGGAGAAGCACCACATTCAAAATCCACATGATAGAATCCCGACCATAGAAACCAAACACCATTTCCAAAGGAACAAAATACCACTGCCCACCACATCGTAGAACCACAATACCACTTACCACTACCAAAAAAGGACTAGTACCACCTCCGAAGAAAGAAAATAGCTCTCCCCATCACACCAACATAGAAAATTGAAATATAGATGAAGAAAATGTAGCTGACCGCTTGCTGCAGCTTCCGTTATAACAGTGACTATCCTCTGAATTAGCTTCGCAGAGACCACCCGCCAATCCGCCAAATAGCGTCGTGCCAATGCTGGAAGTCACGAAATTGGAAACTGAAACTAGTTTCCCATTCCCACCCTTGAATTTTTTGATACTACTTATTCTATATTCCCCTGCTATCCTAAGAAAATAAGTTTACCATAAGCCAAGGGGACATGGAATGGGAGAGCTCTCTTCCCTTTGATTTCGCACCCTTACACACACAAAAAATAACAAAGGGACTATGTAACAAGGTCCAAATTGACACCTTACTCCATCAAATTCCTAGGCTACGTGAACACAAACCACTCCCACCAAATAACCTACTACAATTTGTAGGTTTTCTCCCTGGAGGCCATTGCGAGGTCCAACACCAAACCAGAGCACAAATATGAATGTCAGGCTCTCTCATCTTCCCACACCTTAACCCTTCGCCACCCCTGAACTTGAGCAGGGAGTAAATAATCACAAAATTCACCAGCTTGTTGATAGTACTCCTCTAATTACATGTGCTTTGGTGAAAAGATTAGAACAACTGTCCCTCACCTTCACTCCACCTGTGTTCACACATGAGGCTCATTCTCCACGTGTTGCAAGGGTCTCACCCCCATCGGGGAAGGTATGCAACTTTATTAATTTAAGTATGAACCTTAATTAATTTTTTAATGGTTTATGAACCTTTTTAAATTTAGATATGAACATTAATTAATGTTTTAATGGTGTATGAACTTTTATTAATTTTTTGATATGAACCTTGGTTAATTTTTAATGATATTATGATTTTTTTTAATTTTTTAGGTATGAATTTTTTTTTTTTTTAATAATATATAAACCTTTATTAATGATTATAAATACGTAATTCAAAATATTTCAGTATGGTTTATTGTGTAATGATGGATAAATGTGTTAGTTTTATCAATTTCTATAAAATTTGTAACAATGAATATATATTTTTCATTTAATGCATAATAATACATAATTTACATGATTATATGAAATGAAGCTTTAAATCAAACAATATATTTTGGTTTTATATTTGATTAATAACCAAAATAGTGCAATCCCGAGAGCTTTGTAAAGTATTATGTGTATATTTTAATTATTTTTAATAATGGATAGGTTAAGTTGAATGTTCATTTCATTAAAATTGAAAAGTGTAAAATTGGTTATGGAAGGGAAAACTGGTACGAAACTTGTTATGACCAAGAATGAAAACCAAAGATTTGTTACCCACGAAAAGTTGTTATTCTTAACCTGCAAAATGAAAATCGATTATTCTGACTGTGATGTAGAGGTCCACTCTAGGTTTACCTCATTCTGAATTTTCCATGAAAACTGGATGTTTTGTACATAAATATGGCCCATTGGTGCCAAATATTTGTCGTTGGCGGAAGGGTTTTGGTATATTTTGAGAGATTTGAGAGAAATTGATGATGTGGTTAAATATTTTAGTGATTTTCAAAATTTCTATATAATTACAGCTTCTATGATGGATATAAAATCATTGGAGACAACTTCAAGGAATTTGAAGAGGCGAGCAACAGCTAATTTACAAGTGAAGTCTCAGATAGTTTTATTTATATGTTTATATTTTTATATGTTCATGCATTTTTACTGCCTGTTATTGCCTAACTTCATTCTATCATTTTTGGTGTTCATTCTATGCATTTTTACTTTTATTTTCTAAGGGATTGATCGGCAATGAATGTAGAGTAGAGTAGTAAAAGGGGCCGTCTACTCAGTGAATTTTTACTTCTCTATCTATGGTGGTTTAAACTACTGCTATCCCCCACTTTCATTTTTTCTGCAACCTTTGTGTTGTTAACCTATTTTTTCCAATCATGATGTGAAAAAATTTAGTGGTCTTCTATGCAATTTGATTTAATACACTGTATTTATTTTCAATGGAATTCGACTGACTGAATTAGATAGGTTTTTAGAAATGCCTGTTGCAATTAATGTATTTTATTTTAGCAATTGAATATACATGCATGAATGGTGTTGAATATAAATAAATGAATGTGATAATTACAAATTTCCATTTTTGGATTGATCATTAAATCGGCAACTCAATTCATGGTGGTTAGATTCAATGCTTATCAAAATTATAAGTTTCTTCATATCCATGAATAGACTTATAATTAGTGCCATCAGAAGAGGATAATGATTGGTTTGGAACTTCCCTTCTATTTATTTCTAAACTCCAAAGACAAAATCCCCATCTGGGCCTCCACTCAGTTCCCTTCTTTCACAACAAATTAATTGATTGTCTAACAAATCTCAGAGTTGTGTCGATGGGGAAGTAGCATTGTGATTACCCATGGCGCACGCTAGAGCCATTAAATTTCAGTTCTCATATTCATTAAAAGTTTATCACTTTTGTAGGATGTTTCAATCAGTTTTAAAAAGGTTGGTTTTGCATAATGCATTAATCGATCTAACCATTTGCAAATCCAAAACACTATTACCCTTAATAGATTTTTTTTCAATCATGCAAAAATTTAGGAATTTTGAAAAAATGATGGATGCAATAAGGGGATTAAGGTTACAAACAAATATTATGCTTGTGGACCAACACAAGATTAGAATTATTTGGGAATCTAAGCCTCCACTCTAATGCAGGCTCTCATGCCCTATAACCTGAGCCACAAAATGCCCATATATATATTATGTGTCCCATTAGAAATTTATGGTGAGTAGTTTCAGTTGGACTTGATGTGAAACTTGAAAAAATATATCCATCTGTATAACATCTTGATTTGGATCTGTATATTTCGAACTACATAGAGTGTGAGGATATAATGGAATGATAGGATCTAGACACCGATACAAACATTTTAGGACCAACTTGACTAGGGCCCCCTCCATGTGCATGAATATATTATTCTAACACCAATCTCTCTGTTTCTTCCCTTTGGTGTTTCTCAGATAATATGTGGGACCCATTAAGGGCACTAATAACATATTTTATACAACATTAGAAAGTGGAGTCATCCTCTAGGAGGATTTATCTGTAAGACAACATAGCATAAGACATTGGTGATGAGGCTTTACCAAGCCTCTCCAATACTTTTCCAAATCTATTTTTTCCAATTTTATGATGTGTTCTTCTGTTAACTTTGAAACTTATTGACATTTTCTTATTGTCTTTCACGATAAGAAGCGCACCGGGAGGACATCTACCAATAAGGTTTGCAGTGATGAGATTTTGACTAGCAGTTTCCACAATGTTAGTAGCCACTTCTTTTTCTCTAAAAATGTCTCTTTCAACATGTTTCAACTATATGTCCCAACCAGTAAGCAATATTTCCTTTCTCGAGTCTTCAATCCTGGGAAGGTTGGCCTTTCGGCCATCAACATAATCCTGTTAGGAGACATACTATGAAACCTTATCATCAATTCATAAAAATTAATCCTCTCATCTGATATTCGATTAATTGGTGATTCAATTTTCTCACACAATGCAAGAATATTTAATAATTTTTTACAAAAAAATGACTTGTTGTTGTGCTAATAGGGTATTTAGTTCCAAGTCCTATTTTCTAAATTCATCAATATTTGGATTATCTTTCAATTACTTTACACAAAACAACAACTGATGAATTTGATTGTCCTATGAACAAATTTCATTTTCATGCTAAATATGTAACTGGTCCATGCTCTCTTAGAGCTATGTGACCCGTACCTGTAGTTATTGGTTGACATTTTTCTTCTCTTCCTATAGCTCAAGTTCTAATTGGAAGATTCTTTCATTAATTTTTGAACCTCATAATATTTATCAATAGTTGGAAAGGGAGGAGCTCCTACAAACTGAGTTAGGCGAGTTATATCATGTGAAGGATTTTCTTGTGAGTCTTTACAGACAACTTCCATTGAGACATATCCTTGGATAAGGGGTTTATATTTCTTTGATCTCCTTCTTTTATTTTGTCTACTCATAATTTCTTTATGTTGAGGATTGTTGAAAATACCTAGAGGAGGGATTTCCTCAATGTTAAGTACATTTTCAGTACTGCGGAAGGCTGGGATGAAATCCACTTTCTTAGTGCTTACTAATTTTTTATAGGGCCTAGCAATGAACGAGTCTTGAATTTTACTTGGAGGTGTATGCAAAATTCGTTCTTGATCAGTAACTATAACTGCTTGGTATCCCTGGAGTTTTAGGCTAAACTACTTCCGAACATCACTTATATTACTTGGGAGATCTAAATACATAGTTTAAACCTTGACATATTTATCTTGTTTACTGTGGACTTCAGTATCCTTATGTGCATGTTCATTTTCCTTTTCCTTCTATGTTAAGGGTCTAGAAACTTCTAGCATTTTCAATGGAATTCCTTCTAGTCTCCTGTTCCTGTACTATTTAAACATTGGTAGTTGTTGTGGATGGAGGCATAGGGTTTTCAGCTTCTAAATTGTAGATTAATTATCGATTGACTCAAATAAGTCATCAAAATCATCATATTCATGTACAAAAGGCCTAATTTTAACTTCAGTAGTAATATTATTTGAAACTTTAATCGGGTCGTGTTGTCCATTTGAAATTGAAAACAATTTCAAAAATTCAATTTGGTTGATCTCTAAAATTGTGTGCTTGTAATTTTCCTGACCATAAAAACCACAATTAATTGGAAAGGAAGTCCATGATGCTTCCTTAGCTTCCTTTAGAAACCTGCTTAATCCATTTCCGCCAGTTTGATATGCTACTTCTCTTGCGAGAAGCTTATCAGGAACATACAAAGGTAAAACATGCAGCTGAACTAGACTCCCAAATACTCTGACATAGGTGAACAATCTTCTGCAAAAAATATTCCATTGGAGGAAAAATCAGCTTGAGCCTCTTTTGAAAATATGTGGGCTTTCTCATTAAAGATGGCTTGAAACAAAGGGAGAATGACTCCATGGCAAATTTTATAAAAACGGTCTTTGAATTTCGACTCCTATAACATGCTATGATGTACATGAATGGGTATAGTGTCCTTGGTAGTCCATTTCCAGAAGATGGCTAGAATATCTGAAGTAAAACACACAACGTCCATGATATAAGTACTCATATAAAACGGAGGGGAAATTTTGGATGAAATAGAATGATTTTTCCTATATTCCAAAATTTGAGTAGCAATATTATTGGAGATAATGTTTCCCCAATCCATAACATAAGAGTATGTAACTGCTTCCATTAGGGGAACCCATTCTACTAAAAATTTGGTAGTGTCACACTGACCAAAGAGCCTATACATCATTGCAGCAACATAACAATAGGGACTAGTAAGGGAGTCCGTAGAATACATACCCTGGTAATCAATATTTTTTTCATTGTGGTTGCTTCTCCATTTCTTGATTAGATTTTTATTTTAGCTCATTCTTGCTAGCGAACTATGCTAGAAACTCCATGTCATAGAAATTTTTGGGTTATGGGATGCTGTAAATCAACGTCAAGTCCTCAGCTTTAAAGTAACCTATCATCATTCCTCTGCTGGTTAGAAAAATCGTGTCCTTGATGTTGAGGTTATCAATTATCCATCTTAGCATGTTTGTGTATGGCAATATTTTAGATCGCGTAGTAATTCGATGCAGAAAATAATTGGCCACTTCCTCTGTAGTGGCTTATGAGGAATTAGAAACATCAACAATAACTTTCCTCTAATCCTTGTGAGGTTTCTCATCCTCAAACAGTTTGTACATGGATTCCCATGAGGAGGATCCACTTTGAGGTCCGCATGTCGTGTTTGTAAACAAAGGAAGCATCTATGTTCTCTCAATTACAGCAGGTGCAGGATTCCTACGAGCCATCGGTTTCTTATATTTCTTCAGAGCTTTAGACATCTCCAAAGAATTTATTTATTTGGGCTCATGTGAGAATAAATGAGAACTGAAAAGAAGAAAGAGGGAAATTTTATTTTACAAATGCACAAGTATCGTAATAATGCAAACAATTAAACGAAAGAAACTTGGCACACTCCTAATATATGAACTCAATACTTCTTGCAGCCAAATAATTAAGTTATGGAATTAGTTTTCGATATGGGTTGATGAACCCATGTAATCATTCTAACATTAAAACTAGATCTGTCGCGTCATAGTGTTGCTTGTGTGTAGATCTTTGTAAAATACTGATCGTCTTATTTTTTCTGATTACGATATCGCAATCACAATATGGACGAAAATAGATGAAGGGAACGAGTGTTTGTGTTGTGAAAGTATTATTTGCAACTTTCGATAGACTATATGGCATCAGCGAATATGGTTGATGGGGAAGCATGATTATGTTTGTGAAAGGGTGATGCGATAGAATATATCACATCGAGAAAATATGGAGGGTAACATTAAGACTATCGGGGTAGAGTTGCGAAATTTGAAATGCGATTTGTGATAGCCTACGTGGCGGAAGTGCGTCCCGTAAGCTTTTCCTTATAAATTTTACTGGAGAAATCATGTCTTTTCCATTTATAAAGGCGCTTTTGTTATATATCGCATCACAATATATTTTGAGTGGCTTTTAGGAGTCATATATGGTTCATTGCGGTAATGCGATAACACGATCTTTCTTTGCTTGAGTGCTTTTAAGGCCAAAATTCAAGGGTTTTCCCCCTTTTATTCCTATTTCTATATGAATTAATCACTCTAAGTGTCGTACTTTTTCCACTCAAAAATTTGAAAAAGGGTACCCATGATTTCTAAGGTAACTAAGCTAATATTTTTTAATGTTTATATTTTAATATTTTTCAATTTTTATATTTTAATTATTTTTAATAGTGCATAGATTAAGTTGAATGTGCATTTCAATCTAATTGAAAAGTGTAAAAATGGCTATGAAAGCAAAAACTCGTATGAAACTGGGTATGAAAGGCCCAAGAACGAAAAACCAAATATTTATTTCTCGTGAAAAGTTGTTATTCTTACCCCGCGAAATGCAAACCGATTATTCTGACTGTCATGTAGAGGTCCACTCTAGGTTTACCTTGTTCTAAATTTTCCATGAAATCTATATGTTTTGTACATAAATATGGCTCTTTGGCGCCAAATTTTCGTCGTTGGCAGGAGGGTTTCGGTATATTTTGTGAGATGTAAAAGAAATTGATGATGTGATTAAAGATTTTAGGGATTTTCAAATTTTCTGTATAGTTCCAGCTTCTATCATGGATATAAAATCTTCAGAGAGATCTTCGAGGATTTTGAAGAGTCGAGTAAAAGCTTATTCACAAGTGAAGTCTAGATTAGTTTTATTTATAGGTTTATATTTGGATATGTTCATGGATGCTTACTTCCTGTTATTACATGCCTTCATTGTACGGTTTTTGATGTTCGTTCTATGGATTTTTATTTTATTTTTCTAAGGGATCGACCAACAATGAATGTAGATTAGAGCGGGAAAAGGGGCCTTCTGCTCATTGAATTTTTACTTCTCTGTCTATGGTGGTTTAAACTACTGCTATCCCCCATTGTTATTTTTTTTCTGCAACGTTTATGTTGTTAACCTATTTTTCCAATCATGATGTAATATGTTTTATTGGTCTTCTATGCAATTTGATTCAATACACTTTATTGATTTTCAATGGAATCCGACCAGCTGAATTGTACATGTTTTTGAAAATTCCTATTGTGATTCATGTATTTTCTTTTAGCAATTGAATATATATGCATGAATGGTGCTAAATATAAATAAATCAATGTGATAATTCCAAATTGTCATTTTTTGATTTCTCATTCAATCAGTAATTCAATTCATGGTGGTCAGATTCAATGCTTATCAGAATTATAAGTTGAATCCCAGCGAACATAAAATGAAAAGAAGGAGAAAAGAATTGCAATCATTGACCATGACTTAGGTTCAGATTCAAGAGATGAAACCAACATTATAACAATGGGTTTGATAGGTAAGAACATAGAAATCACTAGGTCTTCAATTTCTTCTAATGTGACTAAAGATAGTGATACAAGAACTGAACCCTTTCATATTAGAGTTGTTTCGAAGCATACCAAAATAGACACACTATTTGATAATGGTTCTAAAGCCAATTTGATTTCCAAAGACTTAGTTAAGAGGTTAAATATAGAAACTATTGCACATCCTAGACCTTATCCTTTAGGCTGGATATGAAAGAATGAAAACTTGCAGGTAACAAGTAAGTCCATCCCAAGGTTTGCAATCAATTCCAACTTTCGTGATGAAGTTGAACTTGATGTAGTTCCAGTTAAGATTTGAGTTATTGTTTTGGGAAGTCCTTCTCTTTATGATAGGAGGCCAGTATTTAATTTCCATGAGAATAATTACCACTTGTTAAAGAATGGATTTGAGTACATATTTACAATGCATAAGAAGAAGATGATTTTGTCTCTTATGCATGCAGGAAAAATGAAGAGAATAGAGAATGAAAGTCAAAAAAATTATTGTTAATGTTGAAGCATAATGATGTTTTGAATGAGACCTTTCAAGAAGATGCATCAAATGAACAAGATAATTTCATTGAATTTTATAATGGTTGTAATAAGATGTTTCAGGGCTCTAACATGTTTCCTTTGAAAAGTGGTAAACAGGATGTGAAAGATTTGGTGCAGTCCACATCATTGTTGAACAGTGATGGGAACAAGATGTGGGTGTTGAATGGTGCAAAAATTAAAGAAAAAGTGCAAAAAAAATATGAAAAAGAAGGCATATGTTCCACAATCACTTATTTTTTGTTTCAAAATGGTACATGGACATGGCGAAAAAACTTAGTCAAAATTTGACGCAATTACAAGGCCAGACAAGATAAAAATTGTCATGTTGACAGTCTTCGAGGTGATACAAATCTAAAGTTTTTTAAGTTTCCTTTGATGACAACCGAGGTGGGAAACAATTTTTCTCTTCAAGGACAGTTTTTTATTCTGCAAATTTTGCAAAAATGCAGCAAGATGGTATCTCCAACAACAAGATAGGGTCTCTGGAATCAAGGAAAAAGATCAGTTCTCATGAAAAAATCAAATTGTTGAATTCAAGAAAATTCTAGTGGATTAAGAGTGGAAGGGAGAGGGGGTTGTACCCTCATCCACATGTTCAGTAATGAAATAGATTTTGGAGTCCAAAATTTTCCACTCAGGAGGTGTGATCAGGTTCTCAAAAATGAGAATTGTCTAAATGGTATGGAACCTAAACGACCATGTAGATTTCATTGTTGTGAATCTGGTGAAACTGATTTCACGGAAAATCGACACCATAGGATCCTAGAAACACATTCTCTCTACTTTCTCAAATAGAAAAAAAATTGGAAAAAAATGCAAGGACAACCTAATCAACAGTCTATACTACTGACTGGGCATGCCCATGTGGCAGGTTGACTGGTTAAAGTAAATTTTCTCCAATGAATCATGTTGTGCCAAGTGGCATGCTTTAATTGGTTTGAAATGGTGAGTTACAATTGGTTGGGAATGTGGCCAACGACATGTTGGCATGTGGCCCAAAGGGAGGCTTCCTCGTGGTAGCACCGGAGGCCACAAAATTTTGTTAACAGTGAAATTGTACTGTAACAAGGTCGACACTGTAACCTCCACCACACAACACCAACCATTAACTAATGTGCGACTGGATTTCCTTATTAAACCTTTGGAACGAAACTGTATTTAATATTTATTAGGACAAGGTTTGGGGCTAAGGGCACTGCTCCATCCTTGTGACCAGACTATTCTCACCACCACCAGACTACTAATTGGAGAGTAGCCACCAACATTAAATGCCATCGTCACCGCCAATATGACCACTAAAAATTTGACTATCAGCAGTTAGCTAACTGTCCAATGCATATGTTATTTAATATATATATATTACCTAGACAATATGATTTGAAATTCAGATGTAAGGCCTTAGTGAAAAAATTAGCGCACTGAAAATTTTTCCTGGAAATTGGGAAATCTCACGCTCAGTTAGTAGATTTGGAGGCGAAATTGTAGGATGGTTCCAGATTTGGTGGAGTTTCTAGTGCGTTTAGGACCAAAAACTTGGGGAAGTCATAACTAACTCAAGTTTTGACCGATTTGGGATCAGAAAGAGGCTAGACATGGATTTTTTCGCATTATGGAGCCATTGGAGCAAGTTTCAGAGCTATTTGAGAATTAAAAATGCATGTATTCACGTTTTTTAGTAGAATTGAAGAGGGCCAAGCCATTGGAAGTTGCACCAAGGAGACGTAGCCTAGGAGGGGTGAATTTTTTCATCAAGTGTTGTTATGTTACTATTTATGGTTATGTTTATGATTGTTATATGTTGTTGTTCAGTGTTTATTTTATGCTAATTTTATCAAGGAATTCACATAAAAACACAGGAAATTAACTCATGTTTAACTTGCAATTTACATCATGATCGTCAAGAATTTTTTTTATATTTTAAATTGGAATTTAGCACAAAAAACACTAAATTTTCCATTCAGATGAGATAGGGGGATCTATGAGGAAGACATGGAGATAATGGTAAGGAGAGGGGAGAGAAGGAATGAAGAGAGAGAGAGGGACATGAGTGAGAGTGGAAGAGAATCGTCAGAGAGGCATATGGAGAGAAAAATATTGAATGGGAAGAGAGATAAGGAGAGAGGGAGGGAGATAGTGAGAGGATTGGAGTGTAGAGAGAGGGAGAGAGAGAGAGAGAGAGAGAGAGAGAGAGAGAGAAGGAAAGAGGGAGGGAGATAATGAGAGGATTGGAGGGTAGAGAGAGAGACAGAGAGAGAGAGAGAGAGAGGTAGGAGAGAAAGGGATAGAGATTAAGGACGAGAGAGAGCACTTTAGAGAGAGAGAGAAAGAGCGAGTGAATGAGAGAGAGAGAGAGAGAGAGAGATATGGGGAAGAGATGATTGGAGGGATAAGATAGAGAGAGAGAGAGAGAGAGAGAGAGAGAGGATTGGAGGGCAAAGAAAGAGGGATAGAAATAGGATTAGATGTAAAATAGAGAGAGAGAGAGACAAAAAGAGAGAGTGATGGGGAAGAGAGAGGTAGGTAGGAGAGAAAGGGATATTGAGGAAGGATGCGATATAGTACTTCAAAGAGGTGAGCAGAGTGATGGGGGAATAGAGGGGATTAGAGGGAAGAGAGAGAGAGAATGTGTGTGTGTGTGTGTGATTAGGGAAGAGAGATGGAATTATGAGAGAAAGTGAGAGAGAGGAGGAGAGAGGGGTTGAGAGAGGAGGAGATATGTAGTGACAGCTTAATGGTGTGAAGGTGATAAGGAGAGTTGGTCTCTTTTCTCTCTGTATTTTTCTCACCAAGGGAGTCTACTCAAATTTCTTATTTCTTTTCAATTCATCAAATTCATGGAATTTGATTAATGAAATACATAGTCAAATGTTATATAATCTCCCAATAATATAGACCTTGGTCTTCTTAAATAAAGCACTCCTATCCATATCCACTTTAAAAGTGCTTTAACTATATTTGAAACCCCTTTCGAAATATTGCATTAAGGTATAAGGACCGATGTTCAAACTTTTTTTAAACAAATAACTAAACCTTAAGCTTATGCTATTAACCATGCAATAACTATTAAATCTTCAACATAAAACCCTTAGCAGTGCTTAAGTCTTCCAGGCCCACAACCAATATTCAATTTCGTGTATTAGATAAATATTTAATAATTCCAAAACCACTGGGCCATACCTTAGGTTATCCCTCATGCACTTCACCACGCGATTGCCATTTGATATTCCGTCCTCCAGATTGAACGGCTCAGATAGCTCTCACTTTTTTTCAAGGGCTGAGCATTAACACTCCAAAAAATCGCGAAATGGGTGGTTTTAGAAACATGACATGGTGATTTCTAACTGGATCGGATTTTTTTTTCACAAGCCGCTCCGAGCCCAAAAGTGGTGTGAAATGAGCAGTATGGTTTTTAAAACTACTCAGCTGACACTTCTGTTAATTGAATAGTGTTTTTCCAGGTTTCCACACGATTTAAGTCATTTCTTCGACTTTTTCCTCTGCTCGACATTACAACTAACTTTATCGATTCAAATTTATCAAGCCACAGAACATCAGAATTCGCTATTCTTTAAATAAACAGAGTATGGTTATAATTTCTCTCTTCTAATAGAGCCCTATTCAGCCTTCCCCAAAATTCTTACGCAGAACGCACATAGTCAATGCATTCACTGAGAATATGGTTTCAAGGGCAGACAGAGATAAAAACATAATTGGCTCTCATTCAGGTTATACGGAGAAAGCGTAGATTCAACAGCATACAGGGAATATGCGCCTTTACACAGAGACTGAGTACGTTAATTACAATTCATTCAACACATAGATAGCCAAGGAGCCTAAAATTTATTCAATAGAGAACAATGCGTCTCAATTCAGTATTTCACTGCTACATCCCCCCTTTACTCTGTATCGGGGTTACATTTTTATAGATCATTACATGACTCTTCGGTTCCTTCTTGAGGACCGTTTTATTCTAAAATAAAATAACAACCTAATTACATAATATTGTTATAATTCTATCAACAGAAGCCAAATATAAAAACATGAATAAACTATTCGACTTCTTCACTTATTAGACTAATCCTATCTACCCTAAGTGTAACTGACAGCTAAGGTGTGGCCACCTTTGCTGTTAAATTTCCTGAACATTTTCAAACCTGTATAGCCACAACATGTGGAAAATCTTCTCACGTTGCTGGCTAGTGTCCAATGCCCCTCCATTAGACTCCTGAGTGCAATTTTCTTCATGGACTCCTATCCATGAGCTCTTTCACAGAACTGCCTAGCTTCTGCAACATAACTTCTGTCATCCAAGTATCATCTTCATCTAGCTGGTCCTTCCACTTGATCAAATACTGGAAATATTATTGTCCTCTGGTTCTTTTAAACACCGTCTTATCCAAGATCTTCTTTGGCTGCAATGGCTATGCTAGAGGTAGGTGTTTTACCTATTCAATTTGTTCTTTATCTGCTGGTCTTTCATATGTGCCACCATCTTCATACTTGTACAAATATGCAACATTAAATATGGGAGATATCCTAACATCAGGAGGCAATTCAATTTGAAAAGCATTAGTAGAAAATTTTCTCAATATCTTGCATGGTCCTATCTTCTTGAACTTCAATTTGTTATTCTACCTCTTTGGAAATATTTCCTTCCTCAAGTGTGCCAAAACCAAATCTCCAACTTCAAAACTAACTTCTCTTATGCTCAAATCTACTCTGCCCTTGTATTTGATGCTGCTGCCTTGTAGCTGTTGCTTTACCTGCTCATGTATTGCTTTAATCTCTGAAGCAAATTCTTCTCCATCAGAACTCCTCAACTCTTCCTTTCCGAAGTTTCTTAATTCAGATATTCCTTTGTGGTGCATTCCATAGACAATATGGAATGGAATCTGTCGTATACTTTTTTTTGGTGAATCATTGTATGCATATTCTACCTATGGCAAAATATGGTCACACTATTTGTGATGTTCTCCTGCAAGACTTCTCAAAATATTTCCCAGGCTTCTATTTTCTACCTCAGTTTGCCCATCAGTCTGAGGATGACAAGATGAGATAAAGTTCATATTAGTACCAAGATTCTTCCACAATGTCCTCCAAAAATGGCCCACAAATCTAGTATCTCTATCAGAAACAATACTCTTGGGAAACCCATGCAATCTAACAACTTCTTTGAAAAACAAATTAGCAACATGAGTAGCATCATTGGTTTTATAAAATGGAATAAAATGTGCCATCTTGGAAAATATATCAACTACAACAAATATTGCATCATTCCCTCTCTGTGTCTTGGGAAATCCTAAAACAAAATCCATACTTACCATATCCCAAGGCCCATCTGGAATAGGCAATGGAATGTACAATCCTGCATTCTGGCTTCTCCCTTTTGCATATTGACAAAATTTTCAATTATTCACAAAATTCTTCACTTCAGTCCTCATCTTTTGCCAAAAATAAAAATGGCTCAGTTGCTCATAAGTTTTATCAACACCAAAATTTCCATCATGTCCACCACTATGCTTTTCTTTGATTAAATTCTCCCTCATGGAACATTTTGGTACACACAGTTGGTTTCTTCTGACCAATAAGCCCTCTTGCAGGAAATAATCCAACCACTGACTTCTGTCTGTCAAAACAAGGTTACAGCATGCTTCAAATGCTTCACTGAAATATGAATTTGTCTTATAAAGTTCCTTAATAAAATCAAATCCTACCACTTCAAATTGGTTTTCTTGAACAAGCATGTTTCTCCTACTCAAAGCATCAGCTACTTTATTTGCTTGGCCACTTATATGCTTCAAAAAAAAATTAAAGCTCTGGAGATATTTATTCCATTTGCAATGTTTGTGATTCAATTTAGGCTACTGCATAATATACTGTAAAGCGTGATTATCTGAGTATAACAAAAATTCCTTAGACATTAAATAATGCCTCCACTTCTTCAATGCCTGCACAATTGCATAGAATTATTTTTCATAAGAGGAATACTTTCTTCTTGTCTCATTCAGCTTCTCACTAAAATATTCTATAGGCCTATCATCTTGACTCAACACAACTCCAATAGCTTCTCCACTGGCATCACACTTCACTTGAAATGGTTTGTTAAAATCAAGCAAAACTAGAACAGGATTTTCAGTTATCTTCTGTTTCAAAAGCTTAAAATTCTTTTCTGCTTCAGTAGTCCATTTGAATGGATATTTGTCCTTCTTTACAGTTTCAATCATGGGTGCATTAATCTTGTTGAAATTCCTTATGAATTTTCTATAAAAACTGCAAATTCCATGGGAACTTCTTACCTCAAAAACACTCCCTGGTGAAGGCATCTCCAAAATTGCCTTGACCTTTTCTGAATCCATCTTTAGTCCTTCAAGAGAAACAAAAAACCCCAGGTAGACCAATTCTTCTTTAATGAATGAACATTTGTTTAAATTTATCAGCAACTTCTCTTGATGTAACTTCTTCAAGACATAATTAAGATGCCTTAAATGTTCTTCCTTTGTTTTGCTGAAAACTAATATGTCATCCAGATATACTATTACAATTTTACCAATAAATTTCTTTAACACTTCATTCATGAGCCTCATAAAAGTAATAGGTGAATTTGATAACCCAAAATGCATTACCAACCACTCATACAACCCTTCATTTGTTTTAAAGGTTGTTTTCCATTCATCACCCTCCTTTATCCTAATTTGATGATATCCACTTTTCAAATCTATTTTTGAAAAATATTTTTCTCCACTCAAATAGTCAATTAAATATTGAATTCTAGGTAAAGGAAATATATACCTGATGGTTATCTTGTTAATGGCTCTGGAATCAGTGCACATTCTCCAACCTCCATCTTTCTTTGGACTCAACACTACAGGTACTGCACATGGACTCAAGATTTCTCTGATCAGACCTATGTCAACCAATTGCTACACTTGTTTCCTAATTTATTTATTCTCTGTGGGAGTCATCTTGTAGGCTGCTTTGTTTGGCAGATTTGATCATGGAATCAAATCTATCTGATGGATGATTTTTCTTACAGGTGGCAATTCATCAGGCAAATCATCCAAAACAATATCACAATAATTGTCCAGCGTTTCTTGAATCTCAATTGGAAAATCAAATTTTTTTGTAGAAGTAAGCACTACTTTAGGTTTTCAAACTAAATCAAAATTTACCTCTTCCTCTTCAATCTGCTGTAAGTGCTCTTTCCCACTCAGCAACAAAGTCTTTAGATCAAACTTTCTGATTGATGGTTCTCCTTCCTCCATAGGTATCAATGTGTGGTGGACTCCATCCTTAAACAACTTGTAAGTGTTGTTATTACCATCATGTACTGCTGCTCTATCATACTACCAAGGTCTGCCCAGCAGTGTGTGACACACATCCATAGGCATCACATCACACATGACCTTGTCTTTGTAGTTGCCCATCTGCAACTCTATCTCACATTTCTCCTCCACAATCAGCTGGTGCCCTTTATGAAGCGATGACACCTTGTAGGGAGTTGGGTGTTCCCTTGTCTTCAACTTTAATTTCTCTATCACCTTTGTAGAGACCAAATTGTCTGTTCTGCCACTATCAATGACCAACTAACAGCATTTCCCTTGGAATTTGCACACACTCCTGAGAAAATTCTTCCTTTGTGCTGGTTCAACAACTTCTATTGTTTTCTTCAACAAAACCTTATTGACCACCAAAGATTCTCCTTTCTCTTGCAGGATTGCTTCCTCTGTTTCAGACAGCCTTGCTGCCTCTTCTCCAACCTAAGAAACAATTGCATTTCTTTGACTGGTACCCATATTCTCTGGGCATTCATAGTGTTTGTCTCCCAATTGGTGACATCTATAAACCCTCACTTCTTTTCCTCTGCCTATGCCTCCTCTTCCTATGTAGGAACTCCTTCTGCCCCTTGCATCACCCTCTATGGATGCATTCTAAGGTGAGTTGCTGCTAGCTCCATCCCTTGGTGATGTAGACCTTCCTCTACCACCTTGACTTCCCTTTCCTTAGAAAGTACCTCTTCCTTTGGCAGACTGCTTTCTCAGGAGTTTTTCTTCAGCTTTCAAGGCCATTTGATAAGGCTCTTCAACTATCTTAGGAGACAAAATACCTATCTCGTCCTAGATCTCCAACTTGAGACCATTCACATACCTCGCAAGCTTCTCTGCTATGTCCTGGAATTTTCCAGCTCTTATACTTACTTTATAAAACTCTTATGTGTATTATTTCACTGTCATCAATCTTTGTCTAAGATTATGTATTTGTATAAACAATGTAAGCTAATAATCACTAGGCAAAAAATTACCTCTCAGCTTTGCCACCATTCTGGTCCAACTCTTCATTGGTTGTTTACCAGCTCTCCTTCTCTTTTCTTGCACTCCATCCCACCAAAGTGTTGCATGTCCCTTCAAATTTGTCTCTGCAAACTTGACTCTTTTGTCTTCACACATTTCTTCATAGTCAAAGCACTTTTTCATCTCATTAATCCAATCTATCAGTTCTTCTAGATTCAATCCTCTTGCAAAGCTTGACACTTCAAGTCTAGGCTTGGTTATAGACCCCAGAACTGATTTAAGGAGTCTCGGCTCAGGAGGAATCTAAACATTCTCTCTTGTCTCTTCTTCAGTTTTAGGTTCACTGACATCTTTAGGATCTCTTGGGTGTCCTAATTCCATTGCTTCCAATCTAGCTTGGACCCGCTGCAAGGTCTCCAATACTTCCACATTGGCTACTGGCCTGCCTCTTCTTCTACCAGCAGCTCCTCTGGCAACTCAGACAACCATGCTGGAATTCTTCTTCTGGCTTTTGGAAGTTGGTTCAGTCTCTGTGAAATGTCTTAAAATCTGCTTTGATACCACAAATGACAACAAAATTTGGTGTGCAGGTGCTAAGGAGAGCTAGTCTCTCTTGTCTTTGTATTTTTTTCACCAAGGGAGTCTACTCAACTTTATTATTTCCTTTCCATTCATCAAATTCATGGAATTTGATTAATGAAATACATAGTCAAATGTTATATAATCTCCCAATAATATAACCCTTGGTCTTCTTAAATAAAGCACTCCTATCCATATCCCACTTTAAAAGCGCTTTAATTATATTTGAAACCCCTTTTGGAATATTGCATTAAGGTATCAGGACTGACGTTCAAAATTTTTTTAAACAAATAAATAAACCTTAAGCTTATGCTATTAACCATGCAATAACTATTAAATATCCAACATAAAACCCTTAGCAGCACTTAAGTCTTCTGGGCCCACAACCAATATTCAATTTCATGTATTAAATAAATATTTAATAATTCCAAAACCACTAGGTCATACCTCAAGTTATCCCTCGTGCACTTCACTTCGTGATTGACATTTGATCTTCCGTCCTCTAGAACGAATGGTTCAGGTAGCTCTCATGTTTTTTCAAGGGCTGAGCGTTAACGCTCCAAAAAAAACGTGAAATGGGCGGTTTTACAAACACGACGTGGTGATTTCTAACTGGATTGGATTTTTTTTTCACAAACCGCTCCAAGCCCAAAAGCAGTGCGAAACGAGCGGTATGGTTTTCAAAACCACTCAACTGACACTTTTGGTAATTGAACAGTGTTTCGCCAGGATTCCACATGATTTAAGTCATTTCTTCGACTTTTTCCTCTGCTCGATGTTACAACTAACTTTATCAGTTCAACTTTATCAAGCCACTGAACATTAGCATTTTTTATTCTTTAAATAAACAAAGTATGGCTATAGTTTCGCTCTTCTAACAGAGCCCTATTCAACCTTCCCCAAACTTCTTACACAGAACACACACAGTCAATTCATTCACCGAGAATATGATTTCAATGGCAGACATAGATAAACACAGAATTGGCTCTCATTCAGGTTATACACAGAAAGCGTAGATTCAACAGCATACAGGAAATATGCGCCTTTACATAGAGATTGAGTACGTTAATTACAATTCATCCAACACACAGATAGCCAATGAGCCTAAAATTTATTCAACAGAGAACAATGCTTCTCAATTTAGTCTTTCACTGCCAAATCCCCCCTTTACTCTATATCAGGGTTACATTTTTGTAGATCATTACATGACTCTTCGGTTCCTTCTCGAGGAACGTTTTATTCTTAAATAAAATAACAACCTAATTACATAATATTGTTATAACTCTATCAATAGAAGCCAAATAGACAAACACAAATAAACTATTCGACTTCTTCAGTTATTAGACTAATCCTATCTACCCTAAGTGTAACTGACAGCTAAGGTGTGGCCACCTTTGCTGTTACATTTCTTGAACATTTTCAAACCTTTATAGCCACAACATGTGGACAATCTTCTCACATTTCTGGCTAGTGTCCAATGCCCCTGCATCATGTAGGGATATAGAGATGGATTTGGAGGGGACGAGAAGGAGGGAATAATAAAGAGATAGAGAGTGAGATGTGGAGAGAGAGAGGGAGTGAAAAGGGAGAGCTAGAGAGAGACTGTGAATGTTTGGGGTGAGACATGTTGGAGTTCCCATGTTTTGGAAATTTTGGCAATACCAAAAGATGAGACAACATCATAACCACTTTCAGACCTCAGGATCTAGTCCTCCGGGGTTCCAGAGAGGGATCTCTCTATATAGGAAAAGGTTTTACGTCCTTTAAGCTCTGGGTTAAGATATTAGGCTAGTTATAGGCACAAGTTTGTTTGTTTGATTGTTTGTTTGGCTGTTTGGAATCAGAAAGGAAGGGTTCAATGTGAGGCAAGGATGTGCAAAGAGGATTTTAGACAAAGGAGGGATGATTTCAAAGAACACTCGAGATCATTGGGAAATGGAGTCAGGAGAGGGTTTACTTGCTATTCAATATGCAGGCTTTCAGTTGGGCTAGTCATCTAAAGCATTGGATCTTAAAGATGATAGTATGGCATGAAATGGCAATAAAGAAGGTGAAAGGAAAGGAAACCTCCAAGGTGATCCTTCAGGAATCAAATCTAGGGACAGGACATGCCATTGGACAACCTTTGATCCAGAAACCTAAAAGGTTAGCTCTTCGGATAAGGAGACATTAAATATTTAAGCATGAATGTGAAGGCCCGAGATCAGAGAGAGACTTTGAACTCTCAATGCTTTGGCATCCAACTTAAGGGATATTAGAAAATTTCACCTGATTGAACAGGATCCTAGTGAGACAAAGACTGTGTTTTAAACTCCCAATATCCCAATTCATTGGATTAAAACCCAACAAGAACATCTGAGACAGATTTATAAATTCATACATCAGCTAGCAATATATTGTAGCCACTACACTGGTTAAATTAACTTAAATCAATGCTAAGACAACACATATAGTAGAAAACATCAAATGCATGGAGAGAAGAAACATAGGGTACCAAGCAAGGGTAAATCCTATGCCATATTTCTGATGCGTGCCAGAAGAAATGAAATGTGATGAACTACAAAGGAAAACAAGGACAAAGATAGAAAAACATCACCGCTACTTTAAATCAGCATCCAAAGAAAGGTGCTTGTCATATTAAAGATCAACACCAGTCGTGTAAAACATTGCCAGCAGCTTGATATTCAGTCTGAAAAAATCTTCCTCGGCTTATCTTACAACTTTAGACAAAGAACTATATCTCAAGAGAAACATCTTACAATTCACAGATATCCGATCAGCAACCTTTTCAATGAGTTTTTCTTGAGTTCTTATAGCTGAGAGAGAGGCAGAGAAAGTAGGTGAAACACTAAATGAAACAATAAAACAGGGCAGAGGAAGAGGCTCAAGGCCCATTCTGTCTTAATATCTATTCATTAATCTTCAGTACTCCTTTGAGGAAAGAGTATTCTTCGATAGGCTGAAATTTACTCCAAGTATGTTCTTTGATGTACTTTGCTGCAGTACTCTGCAGTACCCTGGTGAATAAACAAAAGGCAGATATATGACTTCAGGTCTGCCATACCATGTAACAAAATCTTCTGGCTAGCATTAGGACTGTTGTCAGGGAGGAAATCTTCTTAGGGACACAAAGTAGAATAAAAATAGTATGGGTACTGTGTCCTTTCACGAGAAAGAACATTCTACTGATGGTGACACTGATATATTGTTTCTATGCATGGGGCCTTCTGTGTGATTCATGAGGTATTCAATCTGGTACTTTTCCTTTAAAACACTGAATTGAGGCTTAACATCTTCAATAATGTGCATTAGGACTCCTTAACTCCGTACTGACACTCTTTGCCACTTCATGACTGTCTCTGTCAGTGAAATGTGAGATTTAGTGGCGCTGGAGAGGTTTTGCAGAGTTGAACTCTGTCCTTTAATGAAAATTTACGCTCTAAGAACCTCTTCAGGCTCTTCTCTGTAATAGAAGGCTCTGAACCTAGCTTTCTCAGTGCTTTGTGCCACTATAACAGTGACTATGAACCATGGCGATTTCCACCTCTTGTAACCCTGCAAAACACGTAAACATGTTAAGAAATCCATGCATGGGGAGGGTGGATGCAGTGGAGGGCCATGAGAATGGTAGCACAACTGAGGTAAATGTGGTGGATGCAAATGGAAAATGGTGGAATAATGCAGGATGGTGTTGAAAAATGCAGTGAAACAATGGGAAAATGGTCTCGTGAACGTTTGGCAGAATGTAAAAAACTTTAATGCAAACATTAAAACTTGACCTTTGAATGAAATACAAGGGAAACAGATGAAAATTTGACGAAAACATATGAAATGGGTTGATACGGTGGGACCCGGCCGCGGGCGAAGGGCAATTAGATATGGGCCATTAGATCGAATGGAATGCACAGTTACAATCAAATCAGAGGGAGAGTGATAGGAGGGTCAAACTCCAATGAGAGATGGAGTGATTGGCCTATGACCGTTAGATTTTATGTGAGATCGATGGTGGAGATTGCATCAGAGGATAGAAATCACAAAGGGCGGAGGGTAGCACCATTTGAAAATTGTGATTGCGATTGGAGCAGGGAAGCGAGGGTCGTCGGATTAAAAGGGAAATCGATAGCGGAGATTGTGTCGGAGGATCACAATCGCAAAGGGTGGAGGGTGGCACCGTTTGAGAATTGTGATTGTGATTGTAGTGAGGTTTCGATTACCGTCAGATCTTAATAATATCAACGACAGAAAACACTCCCAAGACCCATAGAACAAAAGCATCATTGCATCAGAGTTTTAGTTTTAACACAGGAAGGCGCTCTTGACTGCTTATCCGATTGCGATAAGTACCTTATTCTTTGGCACCTGGTCTTGGCACTGGGTTATGTGGGGAAGTGGTTTCAGGGCTGGGCCGAAGGGGGCTAACCTGCGTATAGTAAAAAATGGGTTTTTTGGTCTATTTTCAATGCATTTTAAGGCCAAAAAAAGGGTAGCAGTAGAGAGGAAAAAGGGGTTATTAAGCCAAACAAGGGGGTTTTTCAAGGTTTAAAGGGGATTGGAGATGATTTTTAGGGTTTAAGAAGGTATCTAGGGGTGAAAAGGGAGACTTTGACAAAGGGGAAAAAAGGGCTAAAATGGGACATTCTATAGGGATACAAGGGGCAAATGAAGGCCTTTTTTAGCACAAATTTTCACAGTCAGTGAGGCCTTCGGATGGAAACAAAAGTGAGGATATTTTCAAATCCAATGAACACACAGGGGCTTCAAGGATGATGTGTTTTCAGAGGATATGCATTCCTTGAAGGCTCAAAAAAAAATTTAGCCACCTGTTTGCTTGACAAAAATTTTATAGGTGGCTAACAATTGCTCCACATGGGGATGGATTCTTCTTGAAGGAGTCAAGAATTTAGAAAATAAATCCTTGGAGTAGGCCAGATGCCTGATCCTTGAACCACCTTCTCTTCTTTGATTTCAGCTATTACAAACATGATGCATTTTAATCAGCAGAAAACATTCCCCAAACAATCTACCTACCCATCCTACAGTCCTAAAAATTTTCTTCAAGGTGCATTTGAATTTGTAGACCTTCTTCATCATTTTTTTATTGAAAACAGAAACACACTAATCTAATTATACCCTTATCAATCCATGAGACTAGATTAAAGTGTTGGACTCATACGTTTCTCTACCTAATCTAACATCTGCTGGGATTAAACTGTCCAGCCGATTTCTTCTCTACATTCTACAACAGAAATTTAAAATAGTCAAACTAGGATTAGACAGTCTAGTTTGCCATGGATCCAAGGCATAAAGAGAGTTGCGCATGGACTGAAATAGAAGAAATTTTGGAAACAAAATCTTGAAGGCTTGAAATCTGAAACTTTGAAGCATCCTTCTTTTCTTTGTGACTCAGGTTTTGAGCTTGTTGGAGTCACTTTCTTCTCCATTTCAGCTCTGGTTTTGGGCTTGTTAGAGCTGATTCTTCTTTCTTCTTTGCTAGTTTAGATTTTCGGCATGTTAGAACCAACCGCCTTTACGTCCCTTAGCTCAGGTTTTGATCATCTTAGAGCCAATATTTTCACTTTAGAGGTTCATGTTTTGAGAATGTCTGAACCTCTCTTTCTCTCTTTTCTAAAACATTTTCTCTTTTCTTGGAAACAAAACACATCTATGGTATTTACAATGGGAATGAAAACTACAAAATGGAAACTAGTAGTAGTAGTGCTTAAGCATCCTACCATTGACAGGACCCCCAAACAACTCTGTACCATCTATTTCTTACAGAAAAAAGGAATTTGGACCAACAGTGGCCTGGATGATGTAAGGACCGTGCCATAAACTGTCAAACTTGCCATGCTTTCCTTTTTCTTCTCTCTTGGAGTCCCACTTCATAATTTTGTCTCCTATTTTGAAATCTGTGGCCTTGGTTTTCTTGTCAAATAACTTCTTAATATTTTCTTGAACTTTTAGAGCTCTGTTATAGACCTCTTCTCTTGTTTGTTGGAGATGAATCGTCTGATTTATCCTCCTTACCATACTATCTTCTTCTGTCTGAATCTCTTGGACAATTTTAATCACAGGTACCCCAAGGCTGGTAGGAAACACTGCCTCTGTCCCATAAACAAGATGATATGGTGACATCCCAATGGATTTCTTTGTTGTAAGCCTGTTAGCCCACAAAGCATGCACTAACTTGCTATGCCATGAATTCTTGTTTTCTTCAAGAAGCTTCTTGATAATGGTCACCAAGCTCTTGTTTGATGATTCAGCTAACCCATTACCTTGTGGGTAATAAGAATTTGAATGACTGAGTTCTATCTGATACCTGTGATAAAAATCAATCATTTTCTTGGATCCAAAAGCAACAGCGTTATCAGTGATTATTTTTCTTAGGCAGCCAAACCAAGAGAGGATGTGGTCTTCTAGGAATCTAATGATAACAAAATCTATGTCGTTCCTAGAAGGTATGGCCTCTATCCACTTTTTGAAGTAGTCTGTGGCTGTAAGAATCCACTTATGTTGTGCAGAAGAAGCGGGGCATATTTCCCCTATGAAATCTAGTCCCCATTGCATAAAAGGGGCCTCGACAGTAATGGGTTGTAATGGTAAAGGGAGGAGTTTTCTTTTGCCTTCAAAATTTTGGCATTTATGGCAGGAAATTATCATTTTACGGATGTCATTGAAAAGTGTAGGCCAGTAATAGCCAGCTCTAAGAATTTTGTTAGCAGTGGCTTTCCAATTCAAGTGGCCTCTACACTCTCCTACATGGAACTCCTATTTAATCCTCTTTACTTTAGTTTCAGGAAAACATTTAAGCAATAGGCCATTTGTATTTTTCCAGTAGAAACATTCATTCAGTATGCTATAGTTTCTGGCTTTTAGCTTTAGGAATCTGGCCTTAGTCTTTGATAAATCAAGAGGGGCATTGAGGTTTGTGAGCACATACAGGATATCAGAATACCAAGGAGAATTTTGAAACTATTCTTCAACAGTAGGATCGGGCAATCCTTCCTGTTCATCCAAGGCATATACCATGTTAATTTCAAGGGCTTGAAAATTTGATTCAACCATTAGTTGAGCTAAGCCCTGACCCTTGATCATTTTTGTGGGTTTCATTTCTAGGTCATATTCTAAAATCATGGCAATCCATTTGCCCCTCTTCCCACCTGGGTCTTGGGACAAAATGTCTTTAACCACTATGTTTGGCACATAGGCTGTGGTGTGAGAATGAAGTATATACACCCTAAAGTCCTTCAAGGCCTTTACCAAGGCATAGGCCTATTTTTCCATTATGTTATATTTCAAGGGTGCATCCCTCAAAGCCTTGCTGAAGAAAGCAATAGGCTGTTCCATTCCCTCTAGATTTTTCTGCAGTAGAACTGCAACCACTGTATGCTCAGAGGCAAATGAAAATATCAGGAAATCTTTTGAGAAATCTGGGTTGATTAGGAAAGGAGCCTGGGTGAGTGCAATTTTAACCGATTCAAAATATTTTTTGGCCTCAACAGTCCATTTAACCCCTACACCTTTCTTTAGCATGTTAGTCATATTCCTGAGGTGTTCAGATAAGTTGGGAATAAACCTCCTTAAGCAGTTAATTTTCCCAATAAAGGACTATAAATCTTTAATGTTTCTCGGGTGCATGATCTGTAGTATTCCCTCAACTCTTTGTGGGTCTATCTTAATTCCCTTCTCAAATATGATATGGCCGAGAAGCTTTCCTTCTGGTAGCCTGAATATAGTATTTTTGGGATTTAATGACAGACCAAACTTCCTACATTTTTCAAAAACTCTTCTCAGATGTCTTAGGTGTTCCTCATCAGTCTTGGAATATACTGTTATGTCATCTAGATAGATGACAATGAAGTTCCCTATTTCCTCTGAAAAGGCTATGTCGATCGCTCGTTGGAAGGTTGCACCAGTGTTCATCAATCCAAAAGGCATTGTTACATACATAAAAGTGCCCCATGGAGTGGTAAAAGTTGTCTTGAGTTGGTCTTCTGGGAGTACTAACACTTGGTTATAACCTGAGAAGCCATCTAACAGGGAGATCCGCTTAGAGCCAACTACCCTCTGTAGGATATGTTCCATCTTTGGTAAGGGGTAATTATATTTAAGTGAGGCTCTGTTAAGGTTCTTGAAATCTATGCACAGTCTGATCTCACCTGTTTTCTTTCTCACAGCTACAAGGTTTGAGACCCAATCAGAGAACCTCACAGGAACTATTGTTCCTGCCTCGTACATCTTCTTTATTTATTTTTCAACTACAGGTAATTGTTTTGGGTTAATCCTGCGAAGTTTCTGTCTGAAGGGTTTCTGGTTCTCTTTCAACGGTATTTTGTGTTGTATGATGTTTGTGTCGTAAGCCTTTAATTCTTTGTAGCTCCAGGCAAACACGTCAATGAATTCTTTAAATAAGTCAATGTATTTCTTTTTCATGTCTGCGGGCAAGGACTTAGCCAATTTTATCATCTAAGGCTTGTCTTCAGTGCCTATATTTCATTCCTCAACGTCAGAGTCTAAGTGTTCTATGGCGGGTTTTTTCGCTACATCATCAAAATCAAAGAGATCCTCTAAAGGTGCCAGACCTCAGGGTATTTTTTTATCTTTTGCCTGTAGCACCTCTATTTCCTCTTTATCTGCATTTTTATATTCTTCGGTCGGATTTCCAATTCCTTCGGTTAACATGTTTATTTCAATGTTATGGGGTGATATTTCTTCGTACAAGGGCTCTTCTCTTAGGCATCTATCCTTGGATTTAGAGTCTGAGTTAGAGAATTCGAACTCGTTCCTGCCTATCAGGAAATCCTCAATCTGTTTAGCACCCTTAAAGACCTGCCAATATTCTCATTGTTAGGCACTGCAAGTCTGAATTTGGTTTGAAGGATGATTTGTTTGTCATTGGGAGTCTTATGATGTGAACTAGCTATGTAGGCTAATCCATTTGCAATTCTGTGATGACTCCTAGGGACAAACACTAGCTCATATTCAACAAAGGTCTTCAATAAGTCCATAGCATCATTCCTGTATGCTCTCAGCCTAGGGTGTTTTGCTGTGTATTCACCATTCACTTGTTTTATGATTAAATCGGAGTCTCCTTGAACAACTATTCTATAGGCTCCTAATTTTTTCAATATGTTCAGGCCAAGGATGGGAGCCTCATATTTCGCGATATTTTTTGTACATTTGAATTTCAGATTGAATGCATGACTCTCGGCATAGTCAGTCTCTGTGTTATGCAACCACACTCCCACCCCCGCAATTTTTCTAGTACAAGACCCATCGAAATTCATTTCCCATAAAGGTTCGCTCTCAGGTTTATCATTTATTTCTTTCCTATCATTAGTTTCATTGTTGTGCTGCAACGGAGGGTCCATTTTGTGGTGTGGAGGGATTTGTTCTTTGTGGTGCATATGGGGTTCAGAGCGCTAACTACATAGTTGTTTGCGTTCTGTTTCTTGTTTACTTGGAGTTTCAGATTTAGTGCACTATCCAGAGGATTCTTCTTCATTTCCTTTGAGTCCAGAGTGGCCATTATGTCAAAATCTATGGGCGCTGCCTCGTGGTTTGTATCTCTATTTCCTAGTTCTGGCTCCTCTACAGATTCATCATTGCAGAGGATAAAGGAGTTCAGGTCTATGTGTACAGAGTACAAAGGTGAATTTTCAGGCTTTTCGAGGCTGCTAATCAAGAATTTCAGTTGTGCCTCTCTATACAATCTCCTAAGTTGGCTAAAGACAGGGATTGTGGCATACGCCCCATCCATCTACATTGTACCTTGCATCTTGGCTCCCCATGACCTCGATAGTAGAATACCATACTTAGGAGGCACATCTACCACTACAACATCCATAACCATACGTTTTGCTCGAATCTGGGTCAAGTTCACACACAGGTCCTTGATTATGCCCAGGAACTTTACTCTGATAGAGTCAAATGAATATAAATCTTTATAAGGATGGGTTATCTCTAGGCCTAACCTCTCCATAACTACCTTAGGCATCAGGTTGTGTGAAGCCCCAACGTCATGCATTGCGTTGTGATGGATCTTGTCATGGATATTGAGACTGAGATAGAAAGGAGGCACTACCCCTTACTGAAACTTCCCTTCTATCGTTGGACCAAATAGGAGGGCTGGTTGATCATCACTCAGATTGACAGTATCACCATTTTTCCCTAGATTTAATGCTTTCAAAATTTGGCCTTTATACACATCCTGAGTGGCCAGGTCAGAGAGTGGGACAAAGATTTTAATTTTAGCAATGTCACTCTCCAAATTGAAGAGAGATTGACTCCTTGTGACACTCAACTCTAGTTTGTTAGCCACTACTTTAGTGGTAGAATCAGTATGCTGATTCTCACTATGTATAGTTTTCGTAGCAGTTTTTTCAGGAACACTAGCTGTAGTACTAATGCTACTTGTTGGTTGACTTTGTTTATTAGGGACTTGGTTGTCTTTTACTTTGTTCTTCCCAGAAATTTCAGTTGTTGATTTGCTATTTTCAACAGTTTCTTTAGGGGTTTTCTCAGGCCTTTTCTTAATGGTAACCTCAGAAGCTCTTGGTTTGGAATTGTCTAAGCTCTTTTTGCTTCCGAGCTCATACTGTTCTCTGACCTACATGATGGCATTTTCAAACCCAATTCTGTAATCCTCAGATTCTAATCTTTCCTCATCCCAATATGAGGGTGAGGGCTGATCTTCTTCCATGGTACAGTTGTGGATTGATTTTTCTATTTCAAACATGTTTATTGTGGTTCCCCCAGACTCTTTATGATTCCCTCATATTCATCAAGAAATTTCTCTTGAAATGGGGGAATAACTTGCTGATCTGAGTCTCTTTGTGTGTTGGGAGTGGTATTGTTTCTCCTAAAGTTCTGGTTATGATTTTGGTTTCTGTTTTGATTACTAACTGAGGGAACCATTTTTTCCATCATTTGCTGCATCTTTTCCATGTTTTTGGCTAGATGGTCATACTTGGGATCAGATGTGGAAGCTGCAGTGTCATCCCTATATGTTACCCTTTTCTAAGCCCTCATTCTAGCTTTCTTCTCAATCAGGTTAGCCTCGACACTCACTACTCCCTTTTGCATATCTTCCAGTGTCTTGTAATCTCTCTCCCTAAGCTGGTAGGCCATATCAGCATCAAAGCCTTCAGGGTATTTTACTAAAGCCATGCCTTGAGGAGGCTTGATATGTGGAGGAAGGGCATTATAAACACTATTGAACCTTCTAGAATAGTCATGGACACTCTCCCCTACATTTCTTTTAATGTTTTTGTATTCCACTAGGATTTGGAGAGGGTTGGTATTGACTTCCCATTTGTTTATGAAGGATTGATAAAGAGAGGGAAGGTCATGGATGCTATTAGGAGGTATGCCTTTAAACCATTTCTTCACATCACCTCCTAAACTCTGGGAAAATATTCTCATTTTTCCTGTCTCATCGTCTATCTCCATATAGTCAAAAGAATCTTCCATCCTATCTACATGGTGCTGAGCCATGGTAGACTCTTTTGTAGTGAAATGTGGGATCTTTGATTGATAATCATTGGGTAAGGGCACTAGAGGCTGAGGTAACACCAGAGGTGCATACCAGGCTACCATGATGATGTTCTGAGGAGGTAAAGGGTTGGCTTGAGTGGCTGGTATGTGGAAGATGGGGATACTAGGACCAGCAATAGTCCGTTGAGTAGATTTAGGATGACAGAGCCCCAAATTTTGAATGAAATGAATATCTGGAGGTGTGGATGGGGGAGTCTCTATGTCCCTAGTATGTTTACCACTTTGAGATGGTGAACCAGGAAACCCAACTTCTGACTGGTCTGGGTTACTGAATGACCTAGATCTTGGTAATGTGCTTGGGGAGTCTAGGTCAAAAAGAGGGTCTGATAGAGCTGTAAAGTCTTCTAGTGCAGAGTTAGCTCTATGGATGTGTATGGAAATAGTTTGTTTTCTGGGTGTAGGATATTTCCTAATGATACCCTCAGGGTTGTAAACTATTTCAGGTGGGTTTGGGTTAGGATAAGCTCTTGTATGAATGGTTCTTGAAGCCAGAATGTTGTCTTTAAACAAAGGAGCTTAATCCTACTTTTCACTGCTATTATAGATGATGTTGGAATGAAGGAAGGTCTCCCAGTGGAGTATTATGTGAAAACCAAGGTAATCAGTAGGCCTACTGATCACCAATGGAGCCTTTAGTCATTACAGAAATATGGAGTCGCCAGGTGGAATGTTTAGAATGTTTCAAGAATGGTATACTGTCCACCATAGTGATTAAACATCAAGCTAAGGCTACTACAGTCTTCTTTGAGTTTGTGAAGTGTTTAAAGGTGTGTTTTACTCAAAGTTCCCTAGTGGAGTCGCCATTATGTTGGAGTTCCCATGTTTTGGTAAGTTTGGCAATACCAAAAGATGAGACAACATCGAAACCACTTCAGACCTCAAGATCTAGCCCTCTGGGGTCCAAAGAGGGATCTCTCTATATAGGCAAAGGTTTTATCTCCTTTAAGATCTGTGTTAAGATATTAGGCTAGTTATAGGCACGAGTTTGTTTGATTGATTCTTTGTTTGGTTGTTGGGAATCAGAAAGGAAGGGTTCAATGTGAGGCAAGGATGTGCAAAGAGGATTTTATACAAAGGAGGGATGATTTCAAAGAACACTCGAGACCATTGGGCAATGGAGTCAGGAGAGGGTTTACTTTCTATTCAATATGTAGGCTTTTAGTTGGGCTAGTCATCTAAAGCATTGGATCTTAAAGATGATAGTGTGGCATGAAATGGAAAGAAAGAATGTGAAGGGTAAGGAAGCCTCCAAGGTGACCCTTCAGGAATCAAATGCAGGGACAGGACATGCCATTGGACAACCTCTGATCTAGAAACCTAAAAGGTTAGCTCTTCGGATAAGGAGACATTAAAGAGTTAAACACAAAGGTAAAGGCCTAAGATCAGAGAGAGACTTTGAACTCTCAATGCTTTGGCATCCAACTTAAGGGATCTTAGAAAATTTCAGCTGATTGAATAGGATCCTAGTGAGACAAAGACTATGTTTTAAACTCCCAGTATCCCAATTAATTCGATTAAAACCTAGCAAGAACATCTGAGATAGATTTATAAATTCATACATCAGCTAGTAGTATATTGTAGGCACTACACTGGTTAAATTAACTTAAATCAATGCTCAGACAACACATATAGTAGAAAACATCAAAGGCAAGGAGAGCAGAAACATAGGGTACCAAGCAAGGGTAAATCCTATGCCAAATTTCTGATGAGTGCCAGAAGAAGTGAAATGTGATGAACTACAAAGGAAAACAAGGACAAATATAGAAAAACATCACCGCTGCTTTAAATCAGGATCCAAAGAAAGATGCTTGTCATATTAAAGAGCAACACCAGTCATGTACAACATTGCCAACATCTTGATATTCAGTCTGAAAAAATCTTCCTCGGCCTATCTTACAACTTTACACAGAGAAATATATCTCAAGAGAAATAGCTTACAATTCATAGATATCTGATCAAAAACCTTTTCAATGAGTTTTTCTTGAGTTCTTATAGCTGAGAGAGAGGCAGAGAAAGCAGGTGAAACACTAAATGAAACATTAAAATAGGGCAGAGGAAGAGGCTTGAGGACCATTTTGTCTTAATATCTATGCATTAATCTTCAGTAATCCTTTGAGGAAAGAGTGGTCTTCGACAGGCTGAAATTTACTCCAGGTATGTTCTTCGATGTACTTTGCTCTAGTACTCTGCAGTACCCTGGTGAATAAAAAAAAGACAAATAGATGACTTCAGGTCTGCCATACCATGTAACAAATGCTTCTGGCTAGAATTAGGACTGTTGTGAGGGATGAAATCTTCTCGGGGACAGAAAGTAGAATAAAAACAGTATGGGTACTGTTACCTTTCACGGGAAAGAACATTCTCCTAATGGTGACACTGATATATCGTTTTCTGTGCATGGGGCCTTTTGTGTGATTCATGAGGTCTTCAATCTGGTACTTTGCCTTTAAAACACAGAATTGAGGCTTAACATCTTTAATAATGTGCATTAGGACTCCTTAACTCTGTACTGATACTCTTTGCCACTTCATGACTGTCTCTGTTAGTGAAATGTGAGCTTTAGTGGCACTGGAGAGGTTTTGCAGAGTTGAACTCTGTCCTTTAATGAAAATTTACGCTCTAAGCACCTCTTCAGGCTCTTCTCTGTAATATCAGGCTCAAAACTCGGCTTTCTCAGTGCTCTGTGCCACTATAACAGTGACTATGAACCATGGCGGTTTCCACCCCCTGTAACCCTGCAAAACACGTAAACATGTTAAGAAATCCATGCATGGGGAGGGTGGACACAATGGAGGGCCATGAGAATGGCAACACGACTGGGGTAAATGTGGTGGATGCAAATGGAAAATGGTGGAATAATGCAAGATGGTGGTGAAAAATGCAGCGAAACAGTGGGAAAATGGTCTGGTGAACGTTTGGTGGAATGTAACAAACTTTAATGCAAACATTAAAACTTGACCTTTGAATGAAATACAAAGGAAACAGATGAAAATGCGATGAAAACGTATGAAATGGGTTGATATTGTGGGACCCAGCCGTAGGCAGAGGGAAATTAGATATGGGCCATTAGATCGAATGGAATGGACGGTTATGATCAAATCAGAGGGAGAGTGATAGGAGGGTCAAACTCCAATGAGTGATGGAGCGATTGGCCTGTTAGGGTCCCGTGACTTGGCTGATTGGCAAGCCAAATGACATTGTAAATCCAAACCAAGATTTGGAGCCTAAGGACCTAGCCTTCCTAGACTTAGAGAGGGCTCTCTCTATATGTGTCAGGGATATCTGTGTGTTTGCTTATTTGTGTTCTGATTTTAGGCTAGTTATGAAGTAGATTTTTTGGGTTTTAGTTTTTAAGTTGTGAGGGATGAAACTGATCAAAGATATAAAATAGATAACAAGATGTTAGATTAACTAGGCTATGGGGTCAAAAAGTCAAGAAAGCTATTAGATGACGATACAAGGCTGTTGAAGGGCCGATTTGATTCAAGATAGAAAGGATCTTAGGGAAAAATGGAGTAAATGGACATCAATTTTGTGAACAACAAAGAGTTTCAAGTGTAACTAGTTTAATAGATAACATAAGCATGGTAGGGCGAACCATTAATCATGCAAAATGTAACTACAAGCTAATCAATACTTAGAAATAAACATTCAAGCCATGCATAGAAGTATAAGACCCTCTAACTTTGGGAAATGGCTATCAGACTTTGGGGAAAACAATTAAGGAAGACAAACAACTCGAAACACTATGTCGAAACGCCTAAACACAGTACTTCAAGTTATTGGGCACTTTGAACAACAAGATTTGCATAGTTTTAGGCAAAGGGCTAGATTGAAACTAGGCCTCCTTGGTTCAAACAAAATGATAATCTAATCAGTCAAAGAGAAATTTCATAGATGGAACTATAGCTAGCCATAGGTAAGCAGGGCGTACCGTAAGAACTTCTTAGCATGTATAAAACCATAAATGAAACAAGCAACAATATCCTAAAGTTGTTAAAGAGCAGTTAAGAATTCTTTAATGCAACTAAGGAAGAAGAAAACATGAAGGCTATGAAGATTCAGGAAATTTGAGGTGCCTCCATGGGCATATCTCAAATTTGTTCTCTATTGATCTATAGCAAGCAAGAAACATGTATCATGAATGAAAACTAGAAGACAACAACAAAGCAAGAGACACTATACCATTCTACCAAGTCATGGAATCCATCAACAATCCTTCATCATTCATCCAAGAACATCCAAGAGGCAATCCAAAAGCATAACACAATTATTTTCTTCCAAAGCTCATATGACCATATATTGCTTCTCTTCTCAAGTTCAGCCTTGTTTACAATGAGAGCCTTTGGAATATATAGGCTCAAGTGAGGAAAACCTCATGGTTCAACTTGCATCCTCATTGGCCTAATCAAAATATCTAAACTTGTCTTTGAGGCTTTGCAAAGCCCAAGGCACAAAATATCTCATAAAATATCTAAGAAAATGCTAAAAATGGGAATTATATTGACTTTACATCATTTTTCATGTGCAAAAATAGCTAAACGCACATTTGGAAAAAGCAGATTTTAGAGGTTCAAAAATTACAAAAATACTTCAAATTTATATCAGAAAAAGGTCCCCTGACTTGCCGGAAACATTTGGCAGCCTTCCTAATGTCAAAACAAGGCTCATGATGGCTCGTTGGAAAGCTCTGAGTGTCTAATTTCCGGCGCAACTGAAATTTCTCCAATCCGATGCCCAGAAGTCCTCCAAATCTGCACCTGTGTGTAAAAAGCCAGAAAATTACAGTCTGCTGATAGACCGGGCAGAGTGTGCAAAATGCGAGCCTTTTTCGCCGTTTTGAGGGGGCAGATGATCTCCAAATGCTCTGAAAATCGCTGAGGACATGCTCATGAAATTATGGCATCCGATGATACCATTCTCCTCCCTTGATGAATCCTCAAAATGAAATGGTGAATTTATGAGTTTTTGATCAAAAACTCAAAAATGCCAAAAAACCAAAAGTTGTCAAAATGGGCCCAAAATTGGTGTGCATGACCCTCAAGGGTCCTTAGCAAAATTTTCCGAAGCTGAAGCCAAAATTTCAAGTGCTGATGTGCCTTTCTTCTCTTTCCGTGCCGGGCGCTTCCTCTTTTCTTCCTTCAGTTTCTCTTGGGTGGCCTTTAGCTTGCGCCGGGCAAACTGATTCAACTTTTGATAGTGCTGTGTCATCTTCCTTTGCAGCTCCAGGTCTCTGTTTGCCTTTTCAAGCTTCATCTCCAAGTGTTTATTGGCTCTTTCTAGCCATGCCTCCTTATTCCCTTCAATTTCTTGCTCAAGTAGTGCAGTGAGGGGAGTGGATTGAAGATGGGCTTGTTCTTCTTCCTTTTGCTTTTCCAGGGCTCTTTTAAGCCCTATGGTTCTAGGCCTCTTCCGCCTAGGCTGGTCTTCTTCTTCATCTTCATCAAACTCACCGATGAGCTCTTCTATCCTTATTTGTGCTTTAGCAGCTTCATTCTTGTATTTGATTGCCTGTGTCTCATAAACTGCCATGTGAACACTCATCTGTCTATTTTGGATCTCCAAGAAATGATTGAAGCTCTTTGCCCGATGAAGGTCATTCTCCAATGCTTCAATTTGACCCTCTCGATGGATTAGAAGGTTTTCAAGAATGCGGGCTTCATTATCACTATCATCACTTTGGATTGGGATGACAGCCAATGCACCTCCATGTTCTTGACTTTCTCCTATCTTGCCTTTCCCTTTGCCTTTGAAAGCTAACCTTGCACTCTTCCTTCTTGGCATGCTAGTGAGAGGTTTCTTGGGCGATTTTCTTTTGCTCTGGATAGATTTTGTTACCTTTGGAGTAACCACCTTGAGCATTTGTTTCTTTGTTGTCCCGGGCTTAATCTTCTCAGGAGAGGTAGGTATGATGGCCTTGCCCTTATCACTTTGTTTGTTACCTTCCGGAAAAAGCCCTTCCTCTTGAAACTGTTGTGCAACTTGAGGAGGCTGTACTGTGTTATGAGAGAACTGCTACTGCTCATCTTCTTCATGGTGTTCAAACTGTTGTTTCTGTTCACCAATATCAAACTGCTGTCCTATCTCAACCCCTGTTTCAGTTTGTGGTTCAAGCTGCTGCCCCTGTTCATCAAAATCAAGCTGTTGTCCTTGTTCATCAAAATCAAACTGATGTCCTTCACCATTTCCTTCATGTTTGTCCTCTTCTTTTTCCACCTATTCATGTCCCTCTTCTTCATGCTGTCCTGACTGTTTTGTGGTAATCTCGAGCCTTCTAGGAGTAGGCCTGCTGGACAAAGGTACAAGGCGATGAATAGGCTGGGTGGTAGATATATGGACAGGAGGAACAGTGGAGAAATCTGGGTGACTGATAAAAACATCCCAAGAAACCCCTTTCTTCTCCAACTGATGTAGAATGATAATTTTGATCAGAGAATGATGGAAAAGGGAAGCTATTTGCAGAGATGGAGTCTTCTTCTGGACTAAGGATGCCATCTTCTCGATGCTTTTGCATAAAAATTAAGGGAGATTGAGCTGCCTAGTTCTAGTGAAATGCATCAATAGTCGGACATGATAGGCATAAACTCGAGTAAATCTCCCTTCACAAGTAAAATACTTCATTATGACCTTCATTAGGGGAGCGTAGCTGGCAAGAAGATAAGAGAAAGGAAAAATATCAGTGCAAGTATCTCTGTGCTCGGGCTTGATGAAAGGCTTGTAGTCATCCAAGTCTAGATGGGTCTGTTTGAACCATTTCTCGCCATGATATGGAATTTTGGTGGCTTTAGACACTAACCTCTGGGAAAACTTGAAATCAAGGTCTGCTACCTAGAAATGTTTGCTTTCGAACCTCAGGGCGCATAGGTGTGTCAAGGGCGAGAAACTTTTGACCTCCTGTACCTTCTGGCAGAAATCTAAACAACCTACCTCATGAAAATTGAAGAGGATGGATGGATGTGCATTGACCTCCTCTGTAGAGATTGGCTCATATTTTTTATGTAAACCACTTCTGATGTCTTTCCTGGGCGGCATTTTGGGCCAAATATGCTATTGAAGAACCAAACAGCCTCACTGCCTTTAAACTGCCTTCTTTAAGCTAAACTATGTCAATTCACTCTTTTGATAGTAAAAAATGTCTTTGGATGACTGTACAATGTTCCCTCACAATATAAAACCCTTTCTCCTTTAAAAAGTGGCCTTCCCACCTTTAATGTATCTCAGCCAGCAGAATTTTTAATAAGAAACAATACAGTGAAATAAAGACAGGCTGTTAAGTGAAATTGATGGGTATAATGTAAAATCACCTTTGATCTGTGATTTTTGGAGGTTAACAACCTATTTGTATCTCTGACCAATGATAAACTTCCCAATATTCACAAACTTCCTCTTGTCTAGCATGCCAATCACTCAACAAAACTTATATCTCATCCAGTCAACCTTTAGTGTAAGCACACAATCAATTTCACAGTTTATGGAACAAGGTGGCAGAGTTTTGAAAAATGCTTCAAAAGTTTCAATCAAAGGCTGTAGGATTTTAATCCTTTTAAAAACCAAGGCTCCACTTTCAATACAGAATCCCAGTCCTTCTTAGAAGAATGCCTTGGTACCCTCTGAAAATCAATTTCTCAAATAAGTTTGAAGAGAAACAGGCAGTTAAAAGTGTACACAGTGTAACTGTCTTTCTCTGTGGGTGATAGGGGTAACCTGTCCCTTTGGTATTTCAAAGAATAAAACACTCTTGTAGGAAAGGTGAAAACATAGAGTTTTTAGCTCAACACATGTTCTTTCCCTGTAGAGGACCTCATTAGCATATCCACCACTCAATCATAGTTTAAACAACTGATATCTCCACAGCAGAAACACAGTTTGTTATATATGGTGATAGAGTTTTAATATGGAGCAGCTCCTTTGATTGAAAACTCAAAACTTCACATGGATTTCATCAATAGGAAATGACAATATAGACACAGTCAAGAAAAGGGGCAAAAACAGTCCAAGCTTCTTTTGGTTAAAAGGCAGAGTTGACATAATTTGAAATGCTTCTATGGTAGTAAGGAAAACAGCTCGTACCTAAGCCTCTTCAGCAGTTTAAACAACCATGGGCCTGTTTTCAAACAAAACGCCCTATTCCACTTTGACACAGTCCCTCAACATAAGTAGTTCAAAACCTGATTTCTTTGGCTTCCAACCTTTTTCTAGCAAGTGTGAATTTAAGGGGGAGCTGTAGAATACCTCAAAATGTTATGCAAAACCTGCTTTGTGAGTTGAGGTCACCTTGGAGGGAGTTTGGAGAGCGTTTGGAGGTCAGAGGCATGCACGGCACCCTTGTGGAGAAGAACGCCGCGCAGAAAACTTTTTCGGGTGGCCTGTCGGGTTGGTGTCGAGCGCCCGTGACCCGCCACTATAGGGGCGCCGCGCGCAGCTACAAGAGTGCCGCGCGCGTCTATTGCGCAGTTTGAAAATTTCGCCCAGGAGCGCCACGCACTCCTACAGGAGTGCCGCGCGGTGAAAAAACACTTCAAAACTTGAAAAAATTTCTGCAAACTGATTTGAAACTCCGTTCACCACTTGGATACTGTAGAGAGGCTTGATTCCTCGCTTGGGGATTTTTGGAGATGAAAATTTCCCTTCGTTTTACTCCTTTGAAATAGCAACCACCCAATGGTCACTTTTCATAACTGAAATGAAATTGAACCCTTAGTTGGTCTTTGCAAAGTGTTTTCAAAGTTTTTCTTTCTTCAATAATATCCTTGGTGTACTTATGAACTTAGATTTTGAAATGATGTTGGCAGCGGAGGTTTTCATGCTTTTTAAACCATCGATGACTTGAAAAGGTGTTTTCTGCTAACATTGTCCCTTTGGTGATAATTTGGCACAGAAGCTCGAGCTTTAGAAAATGACTTAATGAACTTGTAGACCATCCATTGACACCTTTTTAACACTGTTGGTGATCATTTTAAAACATAAAATCCACTCCGAATCTGTTAAAAAATACTGAAAACCACTCTGTTATTTGAAAAGATAGGGCTTGTATTTTTAACTTGTTTGACAGTTTCTGTCTCTAGGTGTCTCTTCAACCCTTTTCCCAACTATAGGTGTCAACAACTGATTTGGATTTATTCAGATTTTGCCATGGTCTTCTATCAATTAAGCAGGGTGTTCCTCCAACCTTTTCTTCTGCTCAAAACATACCACTATGGTGTATCTTGACCTTGAACTAATGAAAACCTGTATTTGTCTCAAGCTTTCCAATAACTTACAGTATGTCAAATTACCCTTTTTACACATTTGAACAATTATTTCAGTGGTGATGTCTCTTGATGATAAAAGCCAGAATTTTCTTTGCTAGCTGTGATAAACAGTTTTGAAAAGGCACCTTTTTATAAATAGAATTGCTCTCAATAATGACATGCTTGATTAGCTTTGCATGCCTGTCCAAGGTTTTTTTTTTTTTAAAACTCAGATCATAACCTTTTTATATCTTTGTGTTTAGGAGGCAAGTATGTGAGATATGAAAAAGCAGCTATAATTATTCACAGACACCAAGGCTTTCATCGGCCATTTTTCCTTCTAATGGAGCTCTGAAATCACCAATCCTGCTGCATCTGAAAAATAAACTTATCTTTGTGGTGGAGTGTAGATTGCAACAACTAGACTTGCACTAGCGCTTTGAATGATATCAAGATGTCTTATGTCTGGGGCTATGTACTACTTGCCTGCCTTTTCTCTATGTTTATCTGGAAACCATAGACCTTATCCCATAGCCCAACAGAAACATAAGAGCACACAGAAGTCTTTTTTACTGAAGTGTCTTCTTGCTCAACACTGATTTGAGCCATTCATACTAGCACCCCTGCAGAGATTTCTTGTTACAATAGCTTTGATCAATGAAGTCTCTTTTGGTTGCGCCATGACGATGATGCCTGAAACTTTATTCTATGCTCTTTCTTAGGACATAAAACCAAAAACTTTGCTTTCTCTTGATTTGATCATTTTAGATCTTAGCCCTGTTTTTTATTATCACTTTCCCTTAGAAACCTTGAGTCACTGTTTCACTGTCTAAAAACAAACCTGTCTTACAGTCAGTTTTGCAATTCTTCAAGTCAACATTGGCCATCGCCCTCTACTTGGAGATGAAGGAGGTGCCTTAACCCTCTGCTTATAGATGAAGGAGGTTCTTGGCCATGACAAATTACAAGTTTGTTTGACAGTGTTGTCTTTCTTCTACTGTGTTTTCATGTTGAATGAAGCTGCAAGGTCTTGATGAGAAACTCTTTGTTCTGTAGATACATCTCAGGCTTATGTTCACATTGAGAAGCAGTTGTTCTTCTAATGTGGAGTCAAGAATTTTCTTCTGAGATGATGACATGTGTAAAATTCATAAACAGTGTAAAACACCTAATAATCAGCTTGAGACTGTGGTCTATGCAGTGATGAGACTTAGGGGTGTGTAAGTGGCACGACTTAGAGCTGTGATTAACTTCATTAGCAAAGTGGGAGGTCTGTCATGATTGCTCTATAGCAGATGGAGGTTTTTTGGCCTTTTGATAGTTGCCAAGGGTAAAATTCCTTAAAGCACCACTTCCTAACTTAGGGGAGGCTTTTGAAACAGACTTGGATTGTCCTTTTAGAGCAGACATGTAGACTTAGTATGGCTGGGGTTAGATAGGATTGGATAATGGGATTTCAACTTGTCATGGGCGAACTGAAAAGTAAAGAGAGAAAAATGTTTTATGGGTGTTTTCCTAGCTGGAAAATTTGACAAAGTTTTAAGATCAGCTGTCGGAAAACTAGGCTGTTGAACTAGTCATCACTAACAGGTAAAAAATACTGATGACTCACAGTGGCTCCATTTGGGGAGGGCAGCTCCTTTTCAGGAGGTGTCCAGAACTTCAGATCTGTGGCTTATGAAGACCAATGCCTTGCCCATTGGCGCAAATTGTCACTTTTCTTCGATGCTACTTCTGAAAGAGACATCATGATTAGCATCGATGATATTTCTACCTACCCCACTATCTTTCCTAACACTTTTTCTTCCTTTTTTTTTTTTGGTGAATTTGAACTAGCATCCTTTTGACAATGCATATTTTTCTTTTTGCAAAATGAAGCTATCTAACTCTACACTTATATCTGCCAGGAGTTCAGATTAAACTGATGAACTCTTTCATTATTCTACCTATGCTAGATCAACTATCAAGATTAAGCTGTTTGACAGGATTTTGTTCTCTAATCTAAAACACGAAATTTAAAAGATGATCAAATCAGGATTAGATAGTCTGATTTGTCATGCATTTGCTGCATAACAGGACAAACTGCACACAAATATTATTCTGCAACAAAGGAAAACTAGAAAAGCGGGGTTAAGATGTACAATGTATTTTTCATCCCTCGCTTCTCTCTTTGGTTCGGTTTTAGGCATGTGGAACCAGAATCTCTCCCTAATCTACACTCTGTGATAAGTCAATCTTACACAATGTTGACCATATTTTTCACTCACTAACTTATCAGCAAATAAATTTAAACATGCTCAGCTATGATTAGGCTAGATAGCTGAACAAGACATTGAAGTTCTAGTAGCGGCATTTGGACTTGCGCGCTTTCTGAAAGACTATTTTTTGGAGCATGAGGCTTTTGTTCTATCTTCACTCGCCCTCTTTTCTATTTTTTGATGTTTTTTTTACTTTTATGTTTATCTATTTTTAAAAAAGTGGTATATACAATGAATGAAAGTGTTTCAAACTCAGAAATCTTGGAAATGACGGATTTTAAGCATCTTATCCTCGTAAGGATCTCCTCTCACCCTTAGCCCACTCAACTCTTGAAAAGAGAAATTTGGAAAGTTTTCTCTCTCTAACATGACACAAGGATTCATGCAAGAATCTCTAAACAAACCGGTATCTTCCCGCTGTACCTCTTTGAATATCTGATTTCCACTCCTTTCCTTACTGTATATCTTCCTCAAGTAATGCATGTACTCTTGGTCATTCTTAAAATAGATAATGACATCATCAAGGTATGCAAAAATGCAGAAATTGAAAAATGGGAACATGGGCTTCATGAATAGATTTCTGATATTGGGTGGTTTTGCAATTTTGATTCTGAAATTAGATCTACCTCCCACAAACTAAATCTTTATGCTGTCTACTTTGCAAGGGAATATTTTGATCACAACCTGAAATATCATCTTGCGAAAACACATGATTAAAAGCACTTTTAATTGGTATATCATGGTCTTGGGTAGGAAAAATAAAATTTCTGTTATAGAGACATCCAATAGTATTTCTAAAATTGAAACAGACTCTATGACCAACTGTTTTATCCATGATTATTACAGTTTAGTTCAGATTGTTATGTTTTCTCTTGTCAAAGTTATTCTTTGAGGGAAAAAAAAGTATCACAACATTTTCCCTTGTTTTTCTTGTAGAAATTGGTATTCTACATGAGATTTCTGATTTTAGCATTTCTGATTTCTTCATGAAAAGACAGAATATGAGCCAATTTTAGTAGCTCAGGTATGTTTGGACTACAGCTATCATCTTTGCTCATAAGAAGTTTATCAGGTATTTTTTCCGGAATTTGGGATGTTAAGGCTACAGTCAAAGCTTCATTTGCAGTAGAAGAGTTATGTTGTGGTAAATCTTTGAAGTATGGTAGAAACATTAAACTTCCCTGCTCCTGAGTTCCAAACAGGTTTATGATGTGTAAGTCTTCTAAAGCCTTTACCCGGAAAAAATTTCCGTAGGTTATTGCTGGTGTTTGACTAGGGTTAGAGCAATTCGCTTGATAGTACATAAGGGTTTGCACTTCTTGCTCTAATCCCACCTTATAAGGGGCATACTTACTTTCTTCAAGACACAGTTGTTCATGATCATGGTAGTTTTGAGTGTCTAGTTCATCATAGAGGACCAGGGGCAGCTGATGTGGTGTATCTAAGTTTATTTCAGTCTCTTCTGACTCTTCCTCCATGTCTTCATCAATATGCAGAATAAAGGAGTTCAGGTCGGAATGTAAGGAATATTGGAATGTTGTCTGGCCTCTCTTGACTACTAATCATGTATTTCATGTGTGACTCTTGGTAGATTATTCTTGTTTGGTCAAACACAAGAATGGTGGCGTATGACATGTCCAGTTGAATATTCCCTTGGAGTTTGGCTCCCCAAGATCTGGATAGAAGCATCCCATACTTGGGAGGGATGTCTGCCACTACTATATCCATGATTAGATGTTTCGCAGGTATTTGGGCCAGACTAAAACAAAGGTCTTTGATCAAACCCAGGCATTTGACTCTACTCGAATCAAATGAATAAAAGTCTTTGTATGTTCTTGTGATTTCCAGGCCTAGTCTTTCCATTACTACCTTCGGCATCAGATTATGCGAGGCGTCGGAGTCTAGCATGGCATTGTGGAGGATTTGGTCGTGGATGTTTAGGCTAATGTAAAATGGAAGAGTAGTTCCTTCTTGGAATTTTCCCTCTATTTTCGGACCGAACAACACTTCAGGAGTGTCATCAGCCAGATTAACAGTGTTCGCATCATTCCCTAGATTCAGGACTTTTAACACTTGGGATTTATAAGAGCTTTGGGCAATGAGTTCGGTAAGAGGCATGGTGATCTTGATCTTGGTGATTTCACCTTCAAAACTAAAAGGCAGCTGAAGTTTTGATATGTTTGTTTCAGCTTTTTCAGCCATGACCTTCTCTATGTTTTGAGTTTGTTGGCCTTGTTTTGGGATTTTGTTTGCCATAGTGCTTCGGTAACTTTTGTAGAAGTACTAGGAGCATCTGAGTCAGGACTAGTTTGGGTAAATTTAGTTTTTTTTTTTCACTCTTCTCGACCATGATTTTGTTACTGTTTACTGCTTTCTTAAGGATGGTATCAGGGGTTTTAGCAGTATCTGAGTTACCTTTCCTGGAATTATCTTGGTTTCTTTTGCTTCTAAGGTCATACTGCCGGTGAGCTTCTATTATAGCATTTTGAAAATCTATGGTAGGGTCATCGAGATCTTCATAGTTGGCCTCATCCTGATTAGGAGAAAAGAACGCTTGTTCTTCTTCTGTGAGGTAGACCTCACTCTCATTATCAGACCCTATAAGGTTCAAATGACTTTCATCAATGGGTTCTATATCCCTATCCTCTTCTTCCACATAATTTTCATTGAATGGTGGCCTAATTTGTTGGTCATTTTACCTTGGTCTATTTTTAGGCTGCTCCCTCCTAAAATTTTGGTTTCGGTTTTTGTTTGGAGGGTTTGGCTGGTTGTCTCTTACAGGAGCCTTTTCATTTATCCTTTCCCACACTTTTTCCATGGTTTTGACTAAGTCATCTATTCTAGGATCTAGGGAGGGAGATGAAGTGGAGACCTCATCTTTATATGTGACCTTCCTTTCTGATCTAGTCCTAGCCCTTTTTTCTGTTAAGTTGGCATCTGCTTTTATGGCTATTTGTTGCATTTCCTCTAAGGTAGGGGGATATTTGTCTCTCAGATGATATGTCATGTCCGGATCGAAACCCTCGGGGAATTTTTCCAAGGCTAAACCAAGTGGGGGTTTGAAATGAGGTGGGAGGGAGTTATACACACTATTGAACCTCGTACAGTAAGCCTGGACACTTTCCCCATTTTCTCGTTTTAGGTTGTTATATTCTGATAGGATTTGAATAGGGTTCTTTCGGACCTCCCACCTGTTCTTGAAGGTTTGACACAGTTCTGGGATGTTGTGGATGCTGTTTGGAGCTAAGCTCTTAAACCATGTTTTGGGTTCTCCGCCCAGGCTTTGGGCGAATATTCTCATTCTGACAGTCTCGTCTTGTACCTCCAGGTATTCAAAAGAATCACTAATCCTACTTATATGCTATTGAGGTGTGGTGGTGTCTTCTCCGGTAAAGTGTGGGATTTTGTCTTGATATTTATTTGGGAGAGGAGCCAAAGGTAGTAGCAACACCAAAGGTGCGTACCAGGCTGCCATGACGGGAGCTAATGAATGATGTACAAGATGAGGACTAGTGGGATGAGCTGAGGTGGTTTGAACAGGTGTGGCGGATGAACTTGGACTAGTGATCTGGTTTTGAGCAGATCGGGGATGGTAGGAGCCAAAGTGATGGAGAATCTGAAAGTCAGGGGTGTGGAAGGTGAAGCTTCTATACTAGGACTCTGTGGTGGGTCTAGGGGTTCAAGATCGTCAAATTTTATCTTACTATGTGATTTTCTTCTGAAAATAGTTTTTGATGACTCTAATTTAAAAGGTGAATTTGGTAGGATAGTGAGATGTTCAGGTACTGATCTTGTTTTACGGAGGGATCTACCAGTAGCCAGATGGTCAGTTTCGAAATCTCACCACAGAATCTTCTCTGGGTCATCTACTATGATAGGGGGATTTGGGTCTGGATGGGATCTGGTGTTGATTCTTCGTGAAGCTAGATTTTGAATCTAGAGTTTAGAGAGGATGGTATTGAAGAATTTTTTGGATGAGTGGTCTCTCTAAAGTTCTACTAAGGTCAAGGATGGTAAAAATAAAAGGGATGGACTAGTGGAGTCGCCAGGTGGAACTTGGTTGTTTTTGTGGAGATAGCTATGGTCCACCACCAGTAACTAATCTGGAAATATTTTTTAAGGTTTTCTGAATTTATGTGCAGCATATGGTTTGTTAAAGTATTCTAAACTTGTTTCAACACTTTGCTAGGGTGGCGATAACAAAAAGAGTTTACTCTAAATGAGTCTATGGACTGCTTGCTTGTTCAAGTATCTAAAGGACCAAAGAGTCTATAAGAGTTTGCTAGATTGTCATGCACTCAGTGTCCCACCATCTCCCGCTATGTTAGTGAGCGATGGGATAGGTCTATCGGATAGTAACCTAGTGTTCGGTAAAATAGTAAGGCCTACTGGAGGCTAGTGGAGTCTCCAGGTGGATCTTTTAGTTGTTTTGAGGTATATGTGTATGGTCCACCACCAATACTGACAAAAACCAATCTAAGGGAGTTTTTTGGGGTTTTTATGAGCTCTTTATGTTGTCCTAAGGTTTGTAAGACTGTCCTATAGCTGAGTCATCATTTTGCTAGGATGGTGAGACAACCAGATTCTACTCTTCTGAGTTTGACTGAGATTTTGAAGTTCCTAAGGGATACCTAGGATGTTTTGACTCAAAGTCCCACCGTGATCGCCATTATGTTAGTGAGCGGTGGGATAAGTCAATCAGATAGTATTCTTAAGGTCTCTTAAGGTCTAGGTAGTCTAAGTTTGTTTAATACTCAGAGTCCCACCGTGATCGCCATTATGTTAGGGTCCCGTGATTTGGCCGATTAGCAAGCCAAATGACAGTGTAACATCAAACCAAGCTTTGGAGCCCAAGGACCTAGCCTTCCTGGAATCAGAGAGGGCTCTCTCTATATGTGTAAGGGATATCTGTGTGTTTGCTTATTTGTGTTCTGATTTTAGGCTAGTTATGAAGTAGATTTTTTGGGTTTTAGTTTTTAAGTTGTGAGGGATGAAACTGATAAAAGATATAAAATAGATAACAAGATTTTAGATTAACTGGGCTATGGGGTCAAAAAGTCAAGAAAGCTATTAGATGACGATACAAGGCTGTTGAAGGGCCGATTTGATTCAAGGTAGAAAGGATCTTAGGGCAAAATGGAGTAAATGGACATCAAGTTTGTGAAAAACAAAGAGTTTCAAGCGTAACTAGTTTAATAGATAACATAAACATGGTAGGGCGAACCATTAATCATGAAAAATGTAACTACAAGATAATCAATACTTAGACATAAACATTCAAGCCATGCGTAGAAGTATAAGACCCTCTAACTTTGGGAAATGGCTATCAGACTTTGGGGAAAACACTTAAGGAAGACAAACAACTCGAAACACTATGCCGAAACGCCTAAACACAATAATTCAAGTTATTAGGCACTTTTAACAACAAGATTTGCATAGTTTTAGGCAAAGGGCTAGATCGAAACTAGGCCTCCTTGGTTCAAACAAAATGATAATCTAATCAGTCAAAGAGAAATTTCATAGATGGAACTATAGCTAGCCATAGGTAAGCAGGGCGTACCGTAAGTCCTTCTTAGCATGTATAAAACAATAAATGAAACAAGCAACAATATCCTAAAGTTGTTAAAGAGCAGTTAAGAATTCTTTAATGCAACTAAGGAAGAAGAAAACGTGAAGGCTATGAAGATTCAGGAAATTTGAGGTGCCTCCATGGGCATATATCAAATTTGTTCTATACTTATCTATAGCAAGCAAGAAACATGTATTCATGAATGAAAACTAGAAGACAACAACAAAGCAAGGGACACTATACCATTCTACCATGTCATGGAATCCATCAACAATCCCTCATCATTCAGCCAAGAACATCCAAGTGGCAATCCAAAAGCATAACACAAGTATTTTCTTCCAAAGCTCATATAACCATATATTGCTTCTCTTCTCAAGTTCAGCCTTGTTTACAATGAGAGCCTTTGGAATATATAGGCTCAAGTGAGGAAAACCTCATGGTTCAACTTGCATCCTCATTGGCCTAATCAAAGTATCTAAACTTGTCCTTGAGGCTTTGCAAAGCCAAAGGCACAAAATATCTCATAAAATATCTAAGAAAATGCTAAAAATGGGAATTATATTGACTTTACATCATCTTTCATGTGCAAAAATAGCTAAACGCACATTTGGAAAAAGCAGATTTTAGAGGTTCAAAAATTACAAAAATACTTCAAATTTTCATCAGCAAAAGGTACCCTGACTTGCTGAAAACATTTGGAAGACTTCCCGATGTCGAAACGAGGCTCATGATGGCTCGTTGGAAAGCTATAAGTGTCTAATTTCTGGAGCAACTAAAATTTACCCAATTTGATGCCTGAAAGTCCTCCAAATCTGCAACTGTGTGTAAAAAGCCAGAAAATTATAGTCTGCTGATAGACCGGGCAGAGTGTGCAAAAAGAGAGCCCTTTTCACCGTTTTGAGGGAGAAAATGATTTCCAAATGCTCTGAAAATCACTGAGGACATGCTCATGAAATTATGGCATCTGATGATACCATTATCCTCCCTTGATGAATCTTCAAAATGAAATGGCGAATTTATGAGTTTTTGATCAAAAACTCAAAAATGCCAAAAAACCAAAAGTTGTCAAAATGCGCCCAAAATTGGTGTGCATTACCCTCAAGGGTCCTTGGCAACATGTTCTAAGGCTAAAGCCAAAATGTCGAGTGCTGATGTGCCTTTCTTCCCTTTCCGTGCCGGGCGCTTCCCCTTTGCTTCCTTCAGTTTCTCTTGGGTGGCCTTTAGCTTGCGCCGGGCAAACTGATTTAGATTTTGATAGTGTTGTGTCATCTTCCTTTGCAGCTACAGGTCTCTGTTTGCCTTTGCAAGCTTCATCTCCAAGTGTTTATTGGCTCTTTCTAGCCATACCTCCTTATTCCCTTCAATTTCTTGCTCAAGTAGTGCAGTGAGGGGAAACGATTGAAGATGGGCCTCTTCTTCTTCCTTTTGCTTTTCTAGGGATCTTTTAAGCCCTATGGTTCTAGGCCTCTTCTGCCTAGGCTGGTCTTCTTCTTCACCCTCATCAAAATCACCAATGAGTTCCTCTATTTTTGCTTGTGCCTTGGCAGCCTCTTTCTTGTATTTAATTGCCCATGATTCATGAACTGCCAGGTGAACACTCATCTATCTACTTTGGATCTCCAAGAAATGATTGAAGTTCTTTGCCCGATGAAGGTCATTCTCCAATGCTTCAATTTGGCCCTCTCGATGGATTAGAAGGTTTTCGAGAATGCGGGCTTCATTATCACTGTCATCACTTTGGATTGGGATGATAGCCAATGTTCCTTCATGTTCTTGACTTTCTCCAATATTGCCTTTCCCTTTGAAGGCCAATCTTGCGCTCTTCCTTCTTGGCATGCTAGTGAGAGGCCTCTTGGGCGATTTTCTTTTGCTCTGGATAGCTTTTGTTATCTTTGGAGTAACCACCTTGAGCATTTGTTTCTTTGCTGTCTCGGGCTTAATCTTCTCGAGAGAGGTAGGCATGATGGCCTTGCCCTTACCACTTTGTTTGTTACCTTCCGGAAAAATCCCTTCCTCTTGAAACTATTGTGCAACGTAAGGAGGCTGTACTGTGTTATGAGAGAACTGTTGCTGCTCATCTTCTTCATGCTGTTCAAACTGCTATTTCTGTTCACCAATATCAAGTTGCTGTCCTATCTCAACCCCTGTTTCAGTTTGTGATTCAAGCTGCTGCCCCTGTTCATCAAAATCAAGTTGTTGTCCTTGTTCATCAAAATCAAACTGCTGTCCTTCACCATTTCCTTCATGTTTTTCCTCTTCTTTTTCCACCTATTCATGTCCCTCTTCTTCATGCTGTCCTGACTGTTCTATGGTAATCCCGAGCCTTCTAGGAGTAGGCCTGCTGGACAAAGGTACAAGGTAATGAATATGCTGGGTGGGAGATATATGGACAGGAGGAATAGTGGAGAAATCCAGGTGAATGATAAAAACATCCCAAGAAACCCCTTTCTTCTCCAACTGATGTAGAATGATAATTTTGATCAGAGAATGATGGAAAAGGGAATCTATTTGCAGAGATGGAGTCTTCTTCTGGACTAAGGATGCCATCTTCTCGATGCTTTTGCATAAAAAGTAAGGGAGATTGAGCTACCTAGTTCTAGTGAAATGCATCAATAGTCGGACGTGATAGGCATAAAATCGAGTAAATCTCCTTTCAAAAGTAAAATACTTCATTATGACCTTCATTAAGGGAGCGTAGCTGGCAAGAAGATAAGAGAAAGGAAAAATAGCAGTGCAAGTATCTATGTGCTCGGGCTTGATGAAAGGCTTGTAGTCATCCAAGTCTAGATGGGTTTTCTTGAACCATTTCTCGCCATGATATGGAATTCTGGCGGCTTTAGACACTGACCTAGGGAAAAACTTGAAATCAAGGTCTGCTACCTGGAAATGTTTGCTTTGGAACCTCAGGGCGCATAGGTGTGTCAAGGGTGAGAAACTTTTGACCTCCTGTACCTTCTGGCAGAAATCTAAACAACCCACCTCATGAAAATTTAAGAGGATGGATGGATGTGCATTGACCTCCTATGTAGAGATTGGCTCATATTTTTTATGTAAACCACTTCTGTTGTCTTGCCTCGGTGGCATTTTGGGCCAAATATGCTATTGAAGAACCAAACAGCCTCACTGCCTTTAAACTGCCTTCTTTAAGCTAAACTCTGTCAATTCATTGTTTTGATAGTAAAAAATGTCTTTGGATGACTGCACAATGTTCCCTCGCAATATAAAACCTTTTCTCCTTTAAAAAGTGGCCTTCCCACCTTTAATGTATCTCAACCAGCAGACTTTTTAATAAGAAACAATACAGTGAAATAAAGACATGCTGTTAAGTGAAATTGCTGGGTATAATGTAAAAATCACCTTTGCTCTATGATGTTTAGAGGTCAAAAACCTGTTTGTATCTCTGACGAATGATAAACTTCCCAATATTCACAAACTTCCTCTTTTCTAGCATGGCAATAACTCAACAAAACTTATATCTCATGCAGTCAACCTTTAGTGTAAGCACACAATCAATTTGCAGTTTTAGCAGCTACAGGTGGGCAGTTTTTTTAAAACTTCAGAACATAATCAAAAACCAGCAGTTTTAATCCTTTCAAAAACCAAGGCTCCACTTTCAATATAGAATCCCAGTCCTTCTTAGAAGAATGCCTTGGTACCCTCTGAAAATCAATTTCTCAAATAATTTTGAAAAGCAATAGGCAGTTAAAAGTGTACACAGTGTAACTGTCTTTCTCTGTGGGTGATAGGGGTAACCTGGCCCTTTGGTATTTCGAAGAATAAAACACTCTTGTAGGAAAGGTGAAAACACAGATTTTTTAGCTCAACACCTGTTCTTTCCCTGTAGAGGACCTCATTAGCATATCCACCACTCAATCATAGTTTAAACAACTAATATCTCAACAGCAGAAACACAATTTGTTATATATGGTGACAGAGTTTTAATATGGAGCAGCTCCTTTGATTGAAAACTCAAAAACTCACATGCAGTTCATCAATAGGAAATGACAATATAGAGACAGTCAAGCAAAGGGGCAAAAACAGTCCAAGCTTCTTTTGGTTAAAAGGCAGAGTTGACATAATTTGAAATGCTTCTATGGTAGTAAAGAAAACAGCTCGTACCTAAGCCTCTTCAGCCGTTTAAACAACCATAGGCCTGTTTTGAAACAAAACGCCCTATTCCACTTTGACACAGTCCCTCAACATAAGTAGTTAAAAACCTGAATTCTTTGGCTTCCAACCTTTTTCTAGCAAGTGTGAATTTAAGGGGGAGCTGTAGAATACCTCAAAATGTTATGTAAAACCTACTTTGTGAGTTGAGGTCACCTTGGAGGGAGTTTGGAGAGCGTTTGGAGCTCCGAGGCATGCGCGACACCCTTGCGTAGAAGAACGCCGTGCAAAAAAATTTGTCGGGTGGCCTGTTGGGTCGGTGTTAGGCGCCCGTGGCCTACCGCTACAGGGGCGCCGCGCGCGGCTACAGGACTGCCACGCGCGTGTGTTGCGCAGTTTGAAAATTTCACCCAGGAGTGCCGTGAACTCCTACAGGAGTGCCGCGCGGTGAAAAAACACTTCAAAACTCACAAAAATTTCTGCAAACTGATTTGAAACTCCGTTCATCGCTTGGAGACTGTAGAGAGGCTTGATTTCTCGCTTGGGGATTTTTGGAAATGAAAATTGTCCTTCGTTTTAATCCTTTGAAATAGCAACCACCCAATGGTCACTTTGCATAACTGAAATGAAATCGAACCCTTGGTTGGTCTTTGCAAAGTGTTTTCAAAGTTTTTCCTTCTTCAATAATATCCTTAGTGTACTTATGAACTTAGATTTCGAAATGATGTTGGCAGCGGAGGTTTTCATGCTTTTTAAACCATCGATGACTTGAAAAGGTGTTTTCTACTAACATTGTCCCTTTGGTGATAATTTGGCACAGAAGCTCCAGCTTTAGAAAATGACTTAATGAACTTGTAGACCATCCATTGACACTTGTTTAACACTGTTGATGATCATTTTAAAACAGAAAATCCACTCCGAATCTGTTAAAAAATACTGAAAAATGCTCTGTTATTTGAAAAGATAGGGCTTGTCTTCTTAACTTGTTTGACAGTTTCTGTCTCTAGGTGTCTCTTCAACCCTTTTCCCAACTATAGGTGTCAACAACTGATTTGGATTTATTCATATTTTGCCATGGTCTTCTATCAATTAAGCAGGGTGTTCCTCCAACCTTTTCTTCTGCTCAAAACATACCACTATGGTGTGTCTTGACCTTGAACTAATGAAAACCTGTATTTGTCTCAAGCTTTCCAATAACTTACAGTATGTCAAATTAACCTTTTTACACATTTGAACAATTATTTCAATGGTGATGTCTCTTGATGATAAAAGCTCGGATTTTCTTTGCTAGCTGTGATAAACAGTTTTGAAAAGGCACCTGTTTATAAATAGAATTTCTCTCAATAATGACATGCCTGATTAGCTTTGCATGCCTGTCCAAGGTTTTTTTTTAAAAAACTCAGATCATAACCTTTTTATATCTTTGTGTTGAGGAGGCAAGATGAAAAAGCAGCTATAATTATTCACACACACCAAGGCTTTCATCGGCCATTTTTCCTTCTAATGGAGCTCTGAAATCACCAATCTTGCTGCATCTGAAAAATAAACTTATCTTTGTGGTGGAGTGTATATTGCAACAACTGGACTTGCACTAGCGCTTTGAATGATATCAAGATGTCTTATGTCTGGGGCTGTGTACTACTTGCCTGCCTTTTCTCTATGTTTATCTGGAAACCATAGACCTTATCCCACAGCCCAACAGAAACATAAGAGCACACAGAGGTATTTTTTACTGAAGTGTCTTCTTGCTCAACACCGATTTGAGCCATTCATACTAGCACCCCTGCAGAGATGTCTTGTTACAATAGCTTTGATCAATGAAGTCTCTTTTGGTTGCGCCATGACGATGATGCCTGAAAATTTATTCTATGCTCTTTCTTAGGAAATAAAACCAAAAACTCTGCTTTCTCTTGATTTCATCATTTCAGATCTTAGCCCTGTTTTTTATTATCACTTTCCCTTAGAAATCTTGAGCCACTGTTTCACTGTCTAAAAAAAAACCTGTCTTACAGTCAGTTTTGCAATTCTTCAAGTCAACATTGGCCATCGCCCTCTACTTGTAGATGAAGGAGGCGCCTTAACCCTCTGCTTATATATGAAGGAGGTTCTTGGCCATGACAAATTACAAGTTTGTTTGACAGTGTTGTCTTTCTTCTACTGTGTTTTCATGTTGAATGAAGCTGCAAGGTCTTGATGAGAAACTCTTTGTCCTGCACATACATCTCAGGCTTATGTTCACATTGAGAAGCAGTTGTTCTTCTAATGTGGAGTCAAGAATTTTCTTCTGAGGTGATGACATGTTTCCTGTGCTTGTAAAATTCATAAACAGTGTAAAACACCTAATAATCAGCTTGAGACTGTGATCTATGCAGTGCTGAGACTTAGGGGTGTGTAAGTGGCGCGAATAAAGCTGTGATTAACTTCATTAGCAGAGTGGGAGGTATGCCATGATTGGTCTATAGCAGATGGAGGTTTTTTGGCCTTTTGATAGTTGCCAAGGGTAAAATGCCTTAAAGCGCCACTTCCTAACTTAGGGGAGGCTTTTGAAACAGACTTGGATTGTCCTTTTAGAGCAGACAGGCAGACTTAGTATGGCTGGGGTTAGATAGGATTGGATAATGGGATTTCAACTTGTCATGGGCGAACTGAGAAGTAAAGAGAGCAAAAATTTTTATGGGTGTTTTCCCAGCTAGAAAATTTGACAAAGTTTTAAGATCGGCTGTCAGAAAACTAGGCTGTTGAACTAGTCATCACTAACAGGTAAAAAATACTGATGAATAACATGGCCTATGACCATTGGATTTTATGTGAGATCGACGACGGAGATTGCATCAGAGGATCGCAATCACAAAGGGCAGAGGGTAGCACCATTTGAAAATTGTGATAGCGATTGGAGCAGGGAAGCGAGGGCCATCAGATTAAAAGGGAAATCAACGACGGAGATTGCGTCGGAGGATCACGATCGAAAAGGGTGGGGGTGCCACCGTTTTAGAATTGTGATTGCGATTGGAGAGAGGTTACGATGACCGTCAGATCTTTAGTAAGATCAATGGCGGAAAACAGTCTCGAGACCCATAGAACAAAAGTGTCATTGCATCAAAGTTTTAGTTTTAACACAGGAATGCGCTCTCGACCGCTTATCCGATTGTGATAGGCGCCTCATGCTTTGGCACCTGGTCTTGGTGGTGGGTTACGTGGGGAGTTGGTTTCAGGGCTAGGTCGAAGGGGGCTAACCTGCGTATAGTAAAAAATGTGGTTTTTGGTCTATTTTCAATGCATTTTAAGGCCAAAAAAGGGGTAGCGGTAGAGAGGAAAAAGGGGTTATTAAGCCAAAAAAGGGGTGTTTGCAAGGTTTAAAGGGGATTGGAGATGAATTAGAGGGTTTAGGAAGGGATCTGGGGGTAAAAAGGGAGACTTTGACAAAGGGGAAAAAAGGGCTAAAATGGGACATTCTACAGGGATACAAGGGGCAAATGAAGGCCTTTTTTAGCACATTTTTTCACAGTCAGTGAGGCCTTCAGATGGAAACAGTAGTGAGGATCTTTTCAAAGGCAATGAATGTAGAGGGGTTTCAGGGATGATGTGTTTTCGGAGGAGATTCATTCCTTGAAGGCTCAAAAAATAATTTAACCACCTGTTTGCTTGACACACATTTTATAGGTGGCTAACAAGACAAAGAGACAAAGAAGGAGATATGGAGATAAGGGGGTAGATAAGGAGAGATAGAGGAATATAGTAAAAAATTTTAAGAGTGAAGAGAGGGAAAGAGAGAGATGTGGGAGAGAAAGGGAGAGAGAGGAAGGAAGAGAGAGGATGTAAGAGAGTAGAGACAGTGAGCGAAATAGAGATGAAGTTGGAGGGTGAGAGAGAGGTAGGTAAGATGAAACAAATAGAGAGAGAAAGGAGGAGAGAATGAGAGGGAGTGGTAAGGAATATGGAAATATAGGGAGAGAAAAGAATATGAGGGAAGAGAGAGAAGCGAGGGAGAGGGTGATAAGAGAGGGAGAGAGAGAGAGAGAGAGAAAGGAGGGATGCATATATAGATAGATTGGAGAAAGAGATTGTATGTTATGGGGGTGATATAGAGAGACATATGTAGATAGAGATATTGTTGGCAAGTGAAGAGAGGGAACAAGAGAGAAATGGAGAGAGGGATAGATATGGAGTGAGAAAGTGTGTGTGTTTGGGGGGTGAGATAAAGATATAATGAATAAGATATCAAGGGAAATATAGATATATATGGAGGGGGGGAATGAGGGGGGGGGAGAGGGAATAATATTTCTTGAACTATATGCATTGATTTTAGTTTATATGGTGATTTCTAATCCTATTTGATTTCTTGCACTAGATGAATTGATTTCAATGTAGATAATTTCTAATCCTATTTCATTATTTGTACTAAATGAATTAATTTTAATGTTGATTATTATTTCTAATCTCATATGATTCCTTGCACTAGATGCTTGGATTTTAGTGTAGATGTTGGTTGCTAATATTATTTGATTGCTTGCACTAGATGCATTGATTTTAGTGTAGATTATTTCTAATGCTATTTGATTTTTTGCACTAAATGCATTTATTTCAGTGTAGATGGTGATTTATAATATATTTGTTTGCTTGCACTCAATGCATTTATTTCAGTGTAGATGTTGGTTTGTAATCCTATTTGATTTCTTGCACTAAACGCGTTGATTTCAATGTAGGTGGTGATTTCTAATCATATTTGGTTGCTTGCACTAGATGTGTTCATTTCAATGTAGATGCTAATTTATACTTATATTTGATTGCTTGCACTAGATGCATTGATTTCAATGTAGAGGATTTCTAATCTATTTGACTACTTGCTCTAAATGCATTGATTTTGGTGTAGATGGAAATTTCTAATCATATTTCATTGATTGCACTAAATGCATTGATTTCACTGTAGATGTTGGTTTTTAGTCCTATTTTCTTACTTGCACTAGATGCATTGATTTTAGTATAGATGTTGATTTCTAATGTTATTGATTTACCCCATTAGATGCATTGATTTCAGTGTAGAAGTTGTTTTCTAATCTTATTTAATTGCCTGCATTGGATACATTGATTTTAGTGTACATATTGATTTATGATTTTATGTAATTGTATTTATGATGGTACATTAATTTTAAATTGATTGGATTAACAATGTGCCTCGATTCCAGTGTAAGCAAGAGAGACAAGGTATGATGTTTACTACAACAACTCGAGCTAAAGATTTTAACAGTTTATAATTTCAATTGTCTTTTTCATATAATCGATATGAAAATATGACAAAATTAAAAAGGGTGACATTAGGAATAGTAGAAGAAAATAGTTTGGGAGTGATCACAATTAATACTATTTGTAATTGAGTACATTCTTATTATTCAAATTTTCTATCATTCAACCCTATTACATTGTCAGTTTGCATTCAAAATGTATATTTCATAATTTTTCATAATTAAAGTTATCAACAATATTTTTCATCTCAACAAACTGAGGTAGCTAAGAAAATTTGAAATTAAAATGAGCAGATTAATCTCACACATATTTAGCATATTTAAAATGACCATATTAATATTAGATTTATTTACATATTATTGATAAAATTAAGCATATGTTCAATAGATTTTCCTTCGCCGCACATGATTGAAACCATCCTATATCCATCTTAACTTCGGATCTATCACGCCCCAAGAGGGGTCAAATCAAATCTCTCTAGGTGCAAACCTCTCCTCAAGTTTTACACTAAAAAAAGAGGTTTGTACCTCTAGATATTTGATCTCTCTCAGCGCTTGATAAATCAAGTGTGAATATGCATCCAGGCTCGTATTATGTACAGAGGCCATCTCCAAACCAATATAATAGAGATGTTGTAATGTAATGTTTAACATTTTCACTAAATCAAATTACATAGAAATACAAATAAAATAAAATTGAAAAAAATAAATTATAATAAAAATATTAATGTAATGTAAAAATTTAAAGTTCTGAAAATAAATAAATAAATAAAAATAATCCCATAAGAATAAAATAAAAATAAAAACACTGATGGTATTAACCCATAGTGTTGGGAACCAATGGATTGACTGATGGTATTCATGTATAATATAGCTTATTTAAAAGGGAAAATTAAACTAGAGTTTTGCATATCAAGAGATTGGATCTAGGTTGGTTTAAAGTCATAGTTAATATTGTTTTTGAATAAGTTCACTAGGATTAAAGTAGATGATGATAAGGTGTTCTGTTAAGGTACTCATGGTGTAAAGGTCAGTAAGAGAAGATGGATTTAGGCTACTTTAAAGTCATAGTTAATGTTATTTTGGCTTAAAGTAGATGGTGATAAGGTGTTTTGTTAAGGCACTCATGGTGTAAATGTGATTAGTTCAAAACTTGGTGGGAAAAAATCTATCCAAATTAAGAGTTAGTGTAACCCAAACCTAATACATTAATGAGGCTACATAAACTAGTAAATGTCTAAACTCACATAAACTAGAAAAATAATAAGTACAATACAATTCAAAACCAGATTAAAAATATTATAGGAAATTAACACTTTCATAGTTTAATTCACCAATTTGTGGGGTTAGATTTTAAGTCACACGGGGTCATGTTAAGGCCCCAAAAATCAGTGCAAAAGCATCAGGGAAACCACCCAGCGAGGGACTTAAAAATGTCCGTTTTCCATTTGGAATGGTGGCTTCGACTAGATTTATGGGACCAGTTTCTGAGTGAAATATAATTCGGTGAATGGATGGATTTATAATTGTATGTAACTTGGTAGATGGAAGTAATAGTAAGCTTGCAGTAAATAATATATCTATCTATTATGTATCCCAGGATGAAATATATTCTCTATGCTATTTATAAAAATTATCTTTCAGTGGATGAAAATTAAGATCATACAAACACTTAGAGATATAAAAACGATTTGAAATAATTGATTTAATTCAATAGTTAATTAAATCAATTGGATAAAGCTTATATCATAACTTTTAATGCATGTATTGAATATGTACCAAAAGATAACAATATAACATTTTCAAAAGTGAGTTAATGGAAAATTGTATTCAAATAGATACATGAAACAAGACATCATAAGTTAAATACCCATTCCTCAGGTGAAACGAAAATATAACATATAGGGTAAAAGTACCATGCATATGTTCACTTTGCTCATTTGAGAAAAAGTACTTGGTCCAGCCGATTCTATTCAAAAAAATTGAAGAATACAAAATTGAAACTTCTCTAATGTCTTATTTTCAAAATTTCAGGACCCCTTCTTCAAAAGACATGAAGGGGTTTATAAATAAAAAGAAAAATTATTAAAATAGTTATTATAATAAAACCTGAGGAGGTTCAAAAAATATCTCCTTAAACTAAGTGAAAATTAAAAAGAAACATAATTTAAGGAGGTTACTTGCTTGATGATTGTCGTGATGTCTCATCAGCCATTCGTTCCTTCAAATGAAGGATGTTAAGCATAGGCTTAACCTTAGGAGGTTGGCCTAGTCTGATGTATAGTTGTCTAGTGAAAACAACATCAGAAAGTGGAGGCATCATGTAGGAGAATATATCTGTAAGACAACATAGCATAAGCCATTGACTATGAGGCTTTACCAAGAATCTCCAATACTTATCCAAATATATTTTTTCCAATTTTATGACGTGTTATTCTTTTACCTTTGAAAGTTATAGACATTTTCTTATGAATTATTTTAGAATAGGAAGCACACCAAGAGGAAATCTATCAATAAGGTTTGCGTTGATGAAATTTTGAGAGGAAGTTTCTGAAACGTTAGTAGCCACATATTCGCTCTGCAAATGGCTCTTTCAACATGCTTCAACTATATGTCCCAGCAAGTAAAAAATATTTAATTTTTCGAGTATTAAATCCTAGGCAGTTTGGCCTTTTGACCATCAGCATAATGTTGTCAGGTGACATACTATGAAACCTTATCATCAATTTCCTCAAAACTAACCCTGTGGTCTGATATTTGATTCATCAGTGAATCATTTTTCTCATAGAATTCAATATTATTTAATAATTTAAAAAAAAAAATGACTTGCTACAGTGCGAATAAGGTATTTAGTTCCATGTCCCCTCTTCTAAATTCATCAATCTTTGGATTATCTTTCCATTACGCTACATAAAACTACAATTGATGAATTTGATTTTCCCTTGAAATAATTTCATTTTGGTGTTGAATCTTCAATTGGTCCATGCTCTCTTAGAGCTATGTCACCTGTACCTGTAGTTTTTGGTTGAAATTTTTCTTCTCTGCCTGTAGCTCAAGTTCTAATTGGATGATTCTTTCATCAATTGTTGAACCTCATAATTTTTATCAATAGTTTCAGAGGCAGGAGCTCCTACGAACTGAGTTAGGCGAGTTAGATCCTATGAGGGATATTCCTGTGAGTTATTACAGACAACCTCCATTGAGAGATCTCCTTGGATAAGGGTTTGAGATTGCTATGATCTTCTTTTATTTTGTCTTCTCATAACTGCTTTATGTCTAGGATTGTAGAAAATATCCAAAGGAGGGATTTCCTCAATGTTAAGTACAATTTTACTACTGGGGAAGGCTAGGATGAACTCCACTTTCTCAGTGCTTACTAATTTTTCATAGGGCCCAGTAATGAACGAGTCCTGACTTTTAGTTGGAGGTGTATGCATGATCTGTTCTTGATTAGTAACTATAACTAATTGGTCTCCCTGGAGTTTTAGGTTAAACTCCTTCCAAAAATCACTTATATTACTTGGCAAAACTAAATCCATAGTTTAAACCTTGACATATTTATCTTGGTTAGTTTTACTAAGGACTCCAATATCCTTAGGTGTCAGTTCATTTTCCTTTTCCTTATGTGTTCAGGTTTGGGAATCTTCTACCGTTTTCAATGGAATTCCTTCTAGTCTCGTGTTCCTGTAGTGTTTAAAATTTCATAATTCTAGTGGATGGAGGCATAGCGCTTCCAACTTCTGAACTGTAGAGTTATTTTCGAATCACTCAAATAAGTCATCAAAGTCATAATCTTAATGTACAAAAGGCCTAATTTTATCTTCGATAGTAAAATTATTGGAAACTTTAATCGGGTCTTATTGTCTGTTTGAAATTGAAAAAAAATTCAAAAATTCAATTTGGCTAATATCTAAAACTGCATGCTTGTAATTTACTGACCATAAAATCCGCAATTAATTGGAAAGGAAGGCCATGATGCTTTCTTATCTTCATTTAGAAACCTGGTTAATCCATTGCCAACAGTTTGATATGCTACTTCTCTTGCGAGAAGATTATTAGGAACATACTAGGGTAAAACATGGGGCCGAGTTGGACTCTGAAATACTCTGACGTAGGTGAACTAATCTTCTCCAAACCAATGGAGAAAAAAACAGCTTGAGCCTATTTTGACAATATGTGGGATTTCTCATTAAAAATTGCTTGAAACAAATGGAGAATGACTTCGCGGCAAATTTTATAAAAATGGTTCTCGAATTTTGACTCCCATAACATGATATGATATACATGAATGGGTAGAGGGTCTTGGGTAGTCCATTTCCAGCCCATGGTTGGAATATCTTAGGTGAAACACACAAAGTCCATGATATAATCACTCATATAAAACGGGGGGGAATTTGGAGGAAATAGAACGATTTTTACTATATTACAAAATTAGAGTAGCAATATTATTAGACATAATGTTTCCCCAATGCATAACATAAGAGTATGTAACTACTTCCATTAGGGGAACACATTCTACTAAAATTTTTGTAGTGTCATGCTGACCACTGACCCCATACATCGTTGCAGTAAAATAATAGTAGGGACTAGCTAGAGAGTTAGTAGAATGCATACCCTTGTCATCATTCTTGTGTTTATTGGGGTTTCTTATCCATTGCTTGATTAGATTTGATTATAGCTCATTCTTGTTGGCGAACTGTGCTAGAAATTCCATGTCAGCTTCAACTCCTTGGATTTAAAGGAACCTATCATCATTCCTCTACTGGTTAGAAAAGTCACGTGCTTGATGTTGAGGTTATCAATTATCCATCTTACGATATCTTTGTATGGTAAGGTTTTAGATCATGCAGAAATTCGATGCAGAAAATAATTGGTCGCTTATTCTATAGTGACTTATGAGGAACTAGAAGCATCAATAGTAACTTTCCTCTCAAACTTTTGAGGTTTCATATCCTCAAACAGTTTGTACATGGCTTCCCATGAGGAGGATCCACTTTGAGGTCCACATGTCGTGTCTCTAAACAGAGGAAGCATCTATGTTCTCTCGATTGCAGCGGGTTTAGGATTCATATAGGCCATCGATTTCTTAGCTTTCTTCAAAGCTTTAGACATCTCCAAAGAATTATATTTATTTGGGCCCACCTAAGAATAAATGAGAAATTAAAAGTAGAAAGAGGGAACTCTTTATTTTACAAATGGACAAGTATCGTAGTAATGGAAACACTTAAACAAATTAAACTTGGCACACTCTTAATATATGAATTCAATACTTCTTGCAGTCAAATCATTTTGAAGGCATGGGCTATAAAAGCGTTAAGTTATGGAATTAATGGTTGATATGGGTTGATGTTCCCATGTAATCATTCTAGCATTAAAACCAGATCCGATTGTGATATAAAAATTGCAATATCAATGAAAATTGATGAGGGGAAAGAGTGTTTGTGTTGTGAAACTGCAATTTGTGATTTTTGATAGACTATATCGCATCGATGAATATGGTTTATGGGGAAGAATGATTATTTTTGTGAGAATGTGATGCGATATAATATATCACATCGGGAAAATATGGAGGGTGACACTAGGACTGTTGAGGTTAAGTTGTGAAATGTGAAATGCAATTTGTGATAGCGTACGTGGTGGAAGTGGTTCCCATAAAGTGCGTTTGTTATATATAGAATCACAATATGTTTCAAGTGGCTTTTAGGATTCATACATGCTTCATTGTGGTAATTCAATAATGCGATCTTTCTCTGCTTGAGTTCTTTTAAGGCCAAAATTCAAGGTTTTTCCCCCTTTTATTCCTATTTCTATCTGAATGAATCACTCTAAGTTTCTTAATTTTTTTACTCTAAATTTTTTAAAAGTTTCCCTATGATTTCTAAGGTAACTAAGCTAAAATAATGGGGGTTCTTGAATAGCACAACATGTCGTTACCATCTTAAAAGCGGGGGTCATTTAAGTGCCAAAATGGTAAAATATTAGTAAACGAATGCCTTTCAATTCAAATTTGGTAATATGTACGAGATGGAAAATATAACACACGTGACTAAATGTATACCTTTGTTTTAAATCACACTACAATTGGGTCCAATTTTGGGATATAAATATCTATCCTCATTACTTGCTCGAGAGGTTCCAAATGAATATAGAACCATTGCTATTGATACCAATAGATGCATGCAACCCAAAGATTATTTAGATGTTATTGAATAAATGTTTGATTATGGGATGAGAGCTCCAAAACGAAACTGAGAGAAAGCAATGAACTCATCCTCATAAGCATTTTTATTAATGAGGCTTTTATTTTCATCAATTTTCCATTAGTTTCCCTCATTTTCCTCGTCACATGAAACCTATGACCTTTCACCTTCCCTTTCTCTTATTTTCCATTATTTTCATAAATAAATGCCGATAAATGTCACTTTGTCTTTCCAAAGCATTAGACATTACCTTTTCCAATTTCCATATCCATCATAAACCATATGAACACATACACTATGATGTTTTTCCCAATATTGAGCTTGGAATATATGTCCCAACATTCATATACATATGTACATATACCAAACATCATATCAAGGTATACCAAAACATATACACAAACACCTTCCAAAACATTCACTCAACCAGCGAATAAGGAATGATACATAGCACACATCTTATCACCCATCTCCCATGTAGCTTTGTCGGGCCTAAAGTGATTCCATTTTACTTTAATGTACTTGATTGATTGATTAGGTTATATATATAATAAGTTGTTATTGTAAAGGAGAACATTGATGTTTATGGTTGAAAAAATGCTTTGTAAATACTAAATATTCCTTTCTATTACAGATAAATGTATTACTAAGATCAACGAGGAATTATATATATATATATATATATAATTAAAAAAAAATATAGTTTCAATAATTCAAAATACAAATCTATGTAAATATTGCACTTTTACCTAAAGATTGAATATATGCATTTTTGAGGTAATAAATAACAATCAAACATATATATCAAGATTGATGGAAGAGTGTATATAGTCTATCGATATAAACCTATTGCAAGATAAGATGTGTTATATCTATAAAGTAAGTTACAAAAAAAATAGTATAACAAGAAAATAAATCTAGCTTTATTTCATAATTAATGATGAATTTAGTATGATAAATGTGGGCATCCTATGCAATAGCTATTGGAGATCAAAGTGGTTTAACTATACTTACAATTAATTTTAGAAAATTAATTCTTATATTTCATATTGTTTAATATTTTCTTAACTAATCTCATTCATTCTTTTAATGTGGGGAAATATTGTCTCAATGAGTAGAATAAAGATAAGAAAAATTGTATTTCCTTTAATATTAAATTACAAATTATAAATTTATTTTGAATCTTGTCTATCATATTGTTTTCACAAATTAAATTATGAAATTTTATCTTCACAACCTTGCTTCCACTAAGCCTCTCTAATGGTAGATGAAACTACAATTCTAAATTATATCAACATTAAATTTACCAATATTAAAAAGATCTCATCTACAAAATAGTAATATATCAAGCTCTTTAAAAACAAACTTATTTAATAATGTATAATCTATTAAAACTTAATTTTTTTTTAATTATAATTATACCTAATAGTTATATGGAAATATTTTTCTCTAAATTCATTCATTATTCATTAAAAGTAGTTAAAATTTTTTAATATATTCTTGAATATATGTTATGCATTTGTTGTATGTTCAATTTCAATCATGTTTCTCCACATTCAACCATTAAAATGATTTGGGTATCAACATTAATGGATCCTCATAATTCAACTACATTTTTACCATTTCTAACATTTAATTAAATAATATTGGCCAGCCAAAAAAACTCACTTTCTACAAAACTACAAATAAATTTAGAAAAATAAAATTGCAAAGGTGCATGTTAATATATGGCAAACGAATATTATAGACAAATGGAAATTTTCACCTAGCTATAAAACTTAAAAACACCTCTTTCCAAAAAAAAAAAAAAAACAATGTCAACCATCCTTGAAAGACCAGCATTAGTTGAATTTTTTTAACTCTCAATAACTTAAAAAAATGCAATTACTTAGCAGGTACAGAAATCTATTACATTTTGGCATTATCGATTGTATGTCAATATTCTAGTTTCGGGAGGGGAGGCGCTTCACACTGAGGTCTGCAACGTCGATCCCCCCAAAGTGATCATCTGGAATCCAGTCACCAGTGGTGGGATCCCTCATCCAAGAAACCTTATTTTTCTCCTCCCCGTAACACTTAGATTGCTGCTGTGACATGACCTCCATTATCACTCCATCGCTAATACTGCTGGCCAATGAACTCACCACTCTGCCCACGGATGTTGCAAATCTAGTTTTTCCAATTTTATGATGTGTTCTTCTTTTACCTTTGAAACTTCTTGACATTTTCCTATCAATTCTTTGACGATAGGATTCGCGCCGGGCGGACATATCTCAATAAGGTTTGCAACGATGATATTTTGACTCGAAGTTTCCACAAAGTTAGTAGCCACATATTTTCCGCTACAAATGGCTTTTTCAACATGTTTCAACTATATGTCCCAACCAGTAAACAATATTTCCTTTTAAGAGTCTTGAACATTGGGTACGTTAGCCTTTCAGCCATCAGCATAATCTTGTCAGGTGACATACTATGAAACCTTATCATCAATTTCATCAAAACTAATCCTCTGATATTCGATTCATCAGTGAATCCTTTTTCTCACACAATTTAATAATATTTAAGAATTTTTGACGAAAAATGACTTGTTGTTGTGCCAACATGGTACTCAGTTTCAAGTCCTCTTTTCTAAATTCACCAATCTTTGGATTATCATTAAATTACGCTACATAAAAATGAAATTGATAAATTCTATTTCGCTTTTAAATAATTTCATTTTGGTGTTGAATCTTCAATTGGTGCATGATATCTTAGAGATCCTTCACTTTTACTTGTAATTGTTGGTTCACATTTTTCTTCTCTGCCCGTAGCTCAAGTTCTAATTGGATGATTCTTTCATCAATTGTTGAACCTCATAAATTTCTTCAATAATTGCAGAGGTAGGACCTCCTATGAACTAAGTTGGGCGAGTTATATCATGTGAAGGATTTTCCTGTGAGTCTTTAAAGACAACTTCCATTGAGACATCTCCTTGGATAAGGGGATGAGATTGCTCTAATCTCCTTTTATTTTTTCTGTTCATAGTTGATTTATGTTTATGACTGTAGAAAATTTCTAGAGGAGGGATTTCCTTAATGTTAAGTCTAATTTCAGCACTGGGGAAGGCTAGGATGAAATCCACTTGCTCAGTGCTTACTAATTTGACAGAGGGCCGAGCAATGAACGAGTCACAACTTTTAGTTGGAGGCATATGCAAAATCTATTATTGATCACTAACTATAACTAGTTAGTCTCCCTAGTGTTTTAGGTGAAACTCCTTCTGAACATCACTTATATTACTTCAGAAATCTAAATCCATATTTTGAACCTTTACATATTTATCTTGGTTAGTTTTATTAAGGAATTCAGTATTCCTTCTAGTCTCATGTTCCTGTACTATTTGAAATTTGGTAATTGTGGTGTATGGATGCATACGGCTGCGGCCAACTTCTGAACTACAGAGTAATTATCGACTCACTCAGATAAGTCATCAAAATCATCATATTAATGTACAAAAGGCATAATTTTATCTTCGGTAATAAAATTATTGGAAATTTTAATCAGGCCGTATTCTCTGTTTAAAATTGAAAACAATTTCAAAAATTCAATTCGGATGATATCTAAAACTTCATGCTTGTAATTTTCCTAACCATAAAAACCACAATTAATTGGAAAGGAAGGCCATGATGCTTTTCTAGCTTCCTTTAGAAACTTGGTTAATCTGTTGCCAATAGTTTGATATGTTACTCCTCTTGCTCAAAGCTTATCATGAACATATAAGGGTAAAAGATGTGGCCGAGCTAGACTTCCAAATACTCTCACATAGGTAAAAAAATCTTCTGCAGACCATTTTCCAATGGAGGAAAAATCAGCTTGAGCCTGTTTTGACAATATGTGGGCTTTTTCTTTAATGACAGCTTGAAACAAAGGGAGAATTACTTCATATTACATTTTATAAAAATGGTTCTCGAATTTTAATTCCCACACCATGCTATGATATACATGAATGGGTAGAGGGTCTCAGGTAGTCCATCTCTAGCCCATGGCTAGAATACCTTAAGAAAAACACATAGTGTCCATGATATAAGCACTCATATAAAACGGGGGGGAAATTTTGGAGGAAATAGAACGATTTTTCCTATATTCCAAAATCTGAGTAGCAATATTATTGGACATAATGTTTCCCCAATCCATAAAAAAATAATATGTAACTGTTTCCATTAGGGGAACCCATTCTAATAAAATTTTGGTAGTGTCATGCTTAGCAATCAGCCTATACATCATTGTAACAACATAACTATAGGGACAAGCATGGGAGTCGGTAGAATACATACCCTTTGTCATCATTCTTTTGTTTATTGGGGTAGCTTCTCCATTGCTTGATTAGATTTTATTTTAGCTCATTCTTGTTGGTGAATTAGGTTAGAAATTCCATGTCATAGACCTTTTTTGGGTCTGAGATGTGATACATCATATTCAAGTCCTTGCCTTTAAACGAACCTATAATCATTCTTTTGCTGGTTAGAAAATTCCAGTCCCCTATGTTGAGGTTATCAATTATCAATCTTATATTAATTACATATTTACCAAGCACTAAAATGGATTAATTTTCTTACATTTGAGATTTGATTCCTCTTTTTGGTAGATGGGTGGTTAAAATGCTTCTATATTGGTTTTACAAACTAGTTGGGAAGGCAATGTGTAAGTATGCAAGTCCCTCTTAAAATAAAAATAAAATATCCTCTAAATAGAAAAGATAAAAAATAAAAAGATTTATATGTTATGCATTTTTAAATAGTTGTCCATATGACCTAATATCATGTAAAATAATTAAAAGTAAAAAAAATATGTGAGTAAGATTTTTAGACGTTATGCTTTTCAAAAATATTTTAATAACTCATATCAACTTAATATATATGAATATATAGAAAAAAATATTAAAAGAAAATATTTTAATGTCCTATAGAAAAAAATATCCAATGCACTATGAATTAATATAAAATGAATCAACACACATGTTATGCAATTTCTATAACATTCAAAAATGCAATTTATGAAGTAAATATTTACACTTTCTTTTTGCACTCTAAAATAAGTTTGCAACAAAAGTGTAACCTCTTGTTTTATTCCTTTACTTTTTACTTTATGTTACATGAGTTGTTATGATAGACATTCAGAATGGGTAATGGACGAGGCATTACTTCACAAAAAAGATTTAAGGAAAAATCATAGGAGGGAAAGAGGTTCTATGTAGAACAAATTGAGGGTTAAGCAGTTGATGCTTGTTCTGAGTATGCTTGTTTTGAGTTGTCCAGAATCGATGGGAGTTGATGCTTGTTCTGAGTATGCTTGTTTTGAGTTGTCCAGAACCGATGGGAGTACCAGTGGAACTCAGGAATTTACCCTATAGAAGTAAGACTGGATTTCCAATGCTGTGGTGAGACTTATTGTCTCAAAAAATTACCCCATATCTGGTTAGGAGCAAGGGAGGACTTATTGTCTCAAAAAATTACCCCATATCTGGTTAGGAGCAAGGGAGGAGCCGAGGATATAATCACCTCGCTCAAGGTTTGGTGGATGGAAGGTCACTAAGAAAAACCTGTACTCTAAATTAGGTACAAAGTTCACCTAAGTTTATTGTTTAATGTTTTTCATTTAATGTTGCAATTTATAGTACATAAAATAAAAGTGAATTTATATATTTGAATTCTATGAGATTAATCATGCATTTCATTCTAGAATTATATATTGTTTTACTCTGTCTGTGATAGATATGTAATAGTAATAGTATGTGAAAACTATTAATGTTCACATACTACAATAGTGAGTAATGTAGAACACATAAGACTATGATGAATATGTAAAATGTATACTACTGTAGTGGATATGTAAAAATATATGCTACTGTAGTGAAAAATGTAAAATATAAGTTACTATAGTGATTTATGAAAAATACAAACTACTTTATTGAACTATGTAAAATACAAGATATAGTAGAAAGCTGGTTAATCTTTCAGTTGCATGGCGGAGGCATGGCTAAAAATTAACTTCAGAATTTTCAGTTCCAAAGCCGAGCTCTCAGCACCTGGCGGATTCAACAATGGAACAATGGCAAGATAATCCTGGTGGGTGGTTACCCTTACCCACCTCACCTGCCGGGATCTATTGGATCGCGAAGGATATATTAATCCAACGGCCTAAAGGGTGCTAGAAAACCGTTACAGATGGAGGTCGTAGCATCACCCTTGATGCATGGCATTAATCACCAGCGTTATGAACTCGACCGGACACAAAGATACAAAACAAATAATATTCCCAATCAAATATTAGGAGCAGCTACGGGTAAAAACCTCCGTGAGAGATGGAGTCGTAGCACCACCCTTGAGGCATGGCATTAATCACCAGCGTTATGAACTCGACCAGACACAAAGATACAAAACAAATAATATTCCCAATCAAATATTAAGAGCATCTACGGGTAAAAACCTTGGGATTATTTTTGAATTGTTTTTCCTTGCTCGCGAGTGCATGATAAATTCAATTATGTACCCTACTAGATTAATGCATGTACAACCGTGATGGTCTTGCTGATGCGCCATCATATGTGCCAAATGCATGTGGTTAAACTCATATAGTGTGAAGAAAGAAAAGCTCAACTTCCTAGACTGAGAACTCGAGGTTAATGTTAATCCGAATAATGTGCAATAATTGCAAGGTAAATAAAGTATTGGTTGTACTAAATTTTGTTTTTTTGTTAATTATGATTACGCCTAATAATTAGATGGATATTTTTATCTGAATTCATTCATTAAAAATAATTCAAAAATTTGAATATATTCTTGAATATATGTTATCCATTTGTTATATGTTCAATTTCAATCATCTTTCTCCACATTCAATCATTAAAATGATTTGGGTATCAACATTAATTGATCCTCATCATTCAACTCCATTTTTAGCATTTCTAACATTTAATTAAATAATACCGACAAACCAAAAAACTCACTCTCTACCAAACTACAAATCTCTTTTTGGAAAAAGTAAATTGCAGAGTGTCAACCATCCTTCAAAGACCATAATTAGTTGAATTTTTTTAACTCTCAATAACTAAACAAACCCAATTACTTAGCAGATACAGAAATCTATTACATTTTGGCATTACCGATTGTATGCCAATATTCTAGATTGTATGTCAATATTCTAGTTTCGGGAGGGGAGGAGCTTCGCTCTGAGGTCTGCAACGTCGATCTCGCCAAAGTGATCTTCTGGAATCCAGTCACCGGTGGTGGGATCCCTCATCCAGAAAACCTTCTTTTTCTCCTCCCCGTAACCCTTGGCTTGCTGCTGCGACGCTACCTCCGTTATCACTCCATCGCTGCCATTGCTGGACAACGAACTCACCGCTCTGCCCACTGACGTTGCATAATTTCTGACTTCCTGCACACAAAAAAGAAGACGATACAATAAATACTGATGTTTATTCTATTTTTTGTTTCGTACACATATAAAACAGCAGAGCTACACAGTAGAGTTAACCCAATTACTTCGAATCAAATCTTCAGAGAATGTGAAAGTAGGTACCAAGTCTGAGCCCTGCCAATGTGGGTTGGTAGATGTTTGATAGATGATAAATTAAGAGCAGGCACAAACTTTGCCATAGTGAAAGCCACCAGAAAATAGAATATATACGAAGTGTGTAGCACAAGCAGCGAAACGCAAGCTTGTTTGTCTTTGGTCAAGGGATATGACCTGCGTGGTGCAAAAGTACAGAATATTATTGGCCTACTGTGAGACTCTTTTCTTGACACGCTCTGAATTAGGTTTCATGGGATTAATAACATGAGAGTGCGTTATTTATACAAAGCTTATTTGGTTTGTTGACTAATATCACATAAGTCGGCCTAAGAAAATAAAATAATAATTTATTATTTTTATTTAAAAAGCTAAAAAATATTGTAAATATATGAGAAGGAAGGTTGTGCAGATTTATAACTATTGAGATATTAATAATATATGCTATTATTTTCTTACTTTTCTTAATTAGGGAATTGAATTGAAAATGGGTTTATTAAATATATTTCAAAAAGTATTTAATAATATTTCAGGTATTTTTTAGTATGTTTTTAATATATATTATCATGTGAGTTAGTTTTACTAGGTGATCAATACCTTATCATGTGGGTTTATATTAAGGGATATATATTGAGGAAAAATGACATATTATATTGAGGGGTATATAGGAGTAAATAATTTTTTCAATAGAGAAGCAATATTATACCAGGTGGATTTATATTAGGGGATATATATTGAGGAAAAAATGACATGTTATATTGCTGCATATATAGGGGTAAAGGGTTTGGCGCTCTACAACCCAATATGGGCATGCATCTCACGTAAAGAGATAAACATGTAAATGTAAACGTAATGTTTAACATTTAACATTTTAAATCCAATGTCAACCCTCTCTAAAAACCAATCTAATTATTATTATGTATAAACAAAATATAAATTTAAAATATAAAGAGGGTTATGAACACTCAAAAAAGAGGTATGATAAATAAATATAAATAGATCTATGGCAAATACATAAAACCTCTTCTTATACTTACTCCATAGGTATGGTAAATAAATAAAAATATAAATAAACTAAAGGTATCGTAAATAAATAAAATAACAAATACAGATGTATGGTAAATAAATAATTACTCCATAAATCTTCTTATATCTAAATACCATGGGCTAAATACTATATTTATAAAAAGGTATGGTAAATAAATAAATATAAAAGAGGCATAAATAGGTATGGTAAATAAATAAAAATATGTGAATAAAAAATTTTCGGTAATCATCACATACGAAACAATTTCATCGACCTTGGGAATGTTTCCAACCACTTGCCGCCGCGTCGCCCAAGCAGAGGTTGTCGACGTTCAGAATGTTTCCAACCACATGTCGCCATGTCACCCAACGAGAAGTCTTCATGTGGTAGCACGGAAGGCCACAAAATTTTGTGAACGGTCAAAGTACACTGCACCAGGTCGACATCATGACCTCCACTACACAATGATGAGCATTAACCAATGTGCCAAGAGAGTTCCTTTTTAATCCTTTGGAACTACGTTGTATTTAAACTTTATTACGACAGGGCTTGGGGCTAATCCCTAGCCCCTAGTCATCCCTTCGCCATGGGACCGCAACCAGGGATTTTGGGGGCTAGGCCTTAGCCTCCCCATCGTAACTATAACATAAATTGCCACTGCTCCAACCTTGTGACCAGACTCTTTTGAATGCCACTAGACCCCAAATTAGAGACTTGCTGCCATCATTAAATGCCACCAACACCTCCAATGTGACCACTGGAACTTTGACCATTGGCAAATGTTAATGGTGCATATTTTATTTAAAAAAAAATAAAAAATTGGCCACATACAATATCGTTTGAAATTCAGATTTAGTGCCTTAGTGGGAAAATTAGCAAACTAACAATTTCACCATGAAATTGGGCATTCTGGAACTCGGTTAGCGGAGTTGGAGATGAAATTGTAGGATGGTGCTCGATTTGGTGGAATTTGTGGTTCGTTTAGTGCCAAAAACTTGAGGAAGCCATAACTAACTCATTTTTTGACCAATTTTGGATCATAAAATGGATAGACATAGATTTTTGCGCATTATGGGCCATTGGAGTATGTTTCAAAGCTGTATGAGAACTGGAAATGTATGTATTCACAATTTTGAGCATAATTGAAGAGGGACAAGCCACTGGAAGCTAGACCAAGGAGACATAGCCCAGGAGGGGAGAGCTCCTTCATTAAGTGTTTTTGTGTTATTGTTTATGCTGATGTTTATGACTATTATATGTTGTTGTTCATTGTTTTTCTTATGCTAAGTTTCTCAAGATTTTCACATAAAAATACATGAAAATAACTCATTTTTAACTTTAAATTTACCTCAGAATCCTCAAGCACTTTGTTTATATTCTGAATTTGAAAATCATCACACTTTGTTGTAGGTGCTTGTACATATTTTCATTATGAAATTTTTTTAAGGCCATGTTTCATTTTGTGAATATTTACCTATGTTCAGTGACAAGTTTGGATGTTGAAGGATACCAAGGAATCTTAGAGTAGAGCCTCGTCTCCATGAGCTAAGATTGGATTACATCAAGATTCACTTCCTTGTATTCTTTATATTTAACTTTATATGCTTACATATTTACATTTCATCATGCTTTCTTAGCTTCTTGGCAATGCTATTATAGAGAGAATGTGGAAGGATAACCTAGACACATAAAGTAGAGCCTCTTCTCCATGTTTTAAAATAGACTAATCTCATTGACCAATCATTTATATGCCTTCATAGAGTAAATTTGAATGCTTTCTTTACATGCTTTCATAGAGTAAATTTGAATGCTTTCTTTACATGTTTTCATAGAGTAAATTTGAATGCATTCTTTACATGTTTTCTTTACTTGCTTTTTAGAATAGTTGTCTTGTTATTCCCACATGCATTTCACTTTTCAAAATCCTAAATAATGACTTCCTAATCTAAATGGATCTAAGGTCCATATATTTTTGTCTTTTTCCAAGTCTACTAGCCGAGATTGATAATTAAATATATGTTGTAATTTAGTCCCATAAATTAGACTTACAGCCTCCCTTCTAAGAAAAGTTTAATCTAAGAAAAGCATGTTAATTCTGGTTAACATATATTGAAATGGGGCAGAGCCCGAAAGTATTCACAGTCAAACTAAAAAACCATATCAAAAACTAAGCACGCAACTGGGTCTCAAGTACTCGAAAGCTTGGAAACCCTCGCCTGCAAGATAAGAAGAGGAAGGCAAAGTATTACTGTATGAAACATTATGGAAAGACTATTGGGGAGAAATGTGAATGGCACTTACCGTCAATAAGGAGAAACGAGCCAATGGAAAATCTTCATTCCAGAATGTCTCAAGATCACCAAACTGAGCCTAGCCAGTTCCAAACAAAAATGACCATCACTGAGTTAGAAATACGAAAACCCAAGAATTTAAATAAAATAGGAAGTCCATGTTCAAAATCTCTCTCCAAATTAATATGAGAAAACTAGCATGTAAATATTACCATAGAGCCAGGTATGTAGGAATTTGCTGGAAATAACAGAGGCTTGTCTAATCCATGGAGCCAAGATAAAAAGTGTTGAGCCAACCACTAAGATGGAAGGCGAAACAATTTTCACAGTCGCGGTTCAACCAACGGAGCCATTCCAATGGTGCCAAAGGGTTGCACATCTTATCTCTAGTTCTGTCCACCAAAAAAGGAAAGAGAACGGATAAAGAAACAATAAGTCATAGTTCCCTGAGGCTAGTAGAGCTCTCATGGTGAAGGCATGGCTAGAGAATGACTTCAGAATTTTGCAGTTGCAGAGATGAGTGCTCAACATCGGCGGAATCAACAATGGAACAATGGCAGGAGGATTGGGGTGGTTGGTTTCCCTAACCCACCTCACTTGCCCAGATCTCTATGGATCGTGAAGGATATTAATCCAATGGCTGAAAGGGTGCTAGAAAACCTTAAGAGATGGAGGTCATAGCACCACCCTTGAGTCATGGCATTAATCACCAGCGTTATGAACTCGACCGGACAGAGATACAAAACAAATAATATTCCCAATCAAATATTAAGAGCAGGTATGGGTAAAAAAACTTGGGATTATTTTTTAATTTTTTTTTTCTTGCTGACAAGTGCATGATAAATTCAATTATGTAGTCTACGAGATTAATGCATGTACAACCTTGATAGTCTTGCTAATGCGGCATCATATGTGTCAAATGCATGTGGCTAAACTCATATGGTCTATCATACCATCAATCACTTAAGTTTTGGGTCAATGTTGCCAACTCATTTAGTGTCACCGATATGTTCAGGAGAAGTGACCCAATAATTCCTCAGCCTTTGCAATACTCATAAAGCTTCATTTCATCACCGTACTCCCTAAACATTGCTTCATCAGTTACATTTTGTCTCTAAAATGATTAATCCCATTTCATGTACTTGATGGGGGATACATCAAGGCCCTCCTGTGATGATTCGCTTCTTGTCGGCATCAGCTCATCATCCACGAAGTTGAATTAGGAATTCCCTTACAGTAGCTTGGATCTTACATACATCAGTGGCAAGTTTCTCACTTCCGGTGATATATTGACATCACTTCCCTTTGACCGAAAGATTTTGTATGGTGTTTGACATAAAATCATCTATTCACACCGTGCAAAATGTACGATAGTACCTTGAGAGCCATTATCATCATCAGTGGTTTCTCTCACGCCTGTTAACGACTTACATCATTGGTTGGTAATCAAATGGTGTCTTCCCATGTTCCACTTCAGGTCACATATTCTTATGGTTAGAATCATACTTGAACAATCGAGTGAACAAGATAGAACACTCCAGATCTAGTTTCATCCATCTGGGTTGCCATTTCAGGAGTAGTACCACATCATTCAGAATATGGATTTATATAGATGGTCATCCTATCATGGGTATATATCTGTACATGAAGTTCTGATGATATCATAGTTTATATGCTAAATATGGGTATGCCTCCCTCAACAATTCATTTCCAATATGAAAAGGATATCATGATGTAATGTATCATAATTAATGCAGGTCACTGTCCACTTCAAATCCTACTCATCACATCATAAAGCATATAATTCAACATTATCATTTTTGACTTCATGCTTTAGGGGGGAACTGTTACAGGTCAATTTGGGCATCACTCCCGAAGCCTAGATCAGTAAAAATTAGGGTTTATCATACTCTAAATCATTTGCTACATTCCTTAAACAAGTCATCCCATTTTTTGTTTTCATCCATGAAATTTTCACTGGTTGAAGTCTAGTTGAAGTGCTCCATTGAGCCATCAACGCACCCCTAGATTGCACAAAGTGCTTTGAGGAGCATTTAATCCCATGCAATGCATCGTTGCAGATCATCTAGGCCCACTTTAGAGTACATTGATTGACTTGGAGTGAATTTTTTAAATGATTTTGGGAATCTTCTCACCATCTAGTGGCTTCTATAAGTTGTTCTAGCTATCACAATATTTGATAACTTCGAATATGAACACCATGGAGCCATTAAATCACTTATCATCCTATTCCATGGAACAAGGAAACTTCCTCATCCATTTATGGAAAATCCATTAAATGAATAATTAAAGACAGTCTACCCTCATTTCTTATAAACTGAGCATTGATCATAGTGCACAAGAGAGGAAGAATTTGAATTCTTAGAGTTATCCTGGTAATATCACAACTCTTTGAGGTATTGTTTGCATGTAATGTTATACTGTTGGAGTGATGTTGTTCATGTGATGATGATAGGACTAAAGCTGGAGAGCATTGACATCGAATCGATCCTACTGGTTGTAACTTCTCCTTCTACGTTATAATACAAATATTTGCTCCTAATACATGTGTTCATATTTTTATGTGTATTTTCAAATGCAATCGATTCATTTTGATTAAGATGAATAAATCATATGAATTTATGTCCTTTTTTTTCCTATGTCAGCCATTGCAGGTACCAATAAAGCGAGTTCAGTTCGATTGAGAGTGACAAAAGTGACAAAAGGGAGATGAAGAATAGCGAGGGATAACATGTAGGTGTTATTCTCTTATCTATTTATCTTAAGGAAAAGGTCCAGTGTCTTTCATTTGTTGTTCTAAGTGCGACCACCACACTTAGGGGAAACTATCTATCCATAGATTTTTATTTTCGTAAAACAACTATATTGAGCGTGTATATTTTTCATGTTGTTTTGTTTTTGTTTCATTGTTTATGTAGCAAGATATGTTTCCTTTCTAACTTATCCTATTACATGTTGAAGTTGTTCCACTAACATTTGAAAAAAAAAATTGACCTATGAATCTTATGTAGGTAAGAAGCCTCTATTTGGTCTCCTAAATTTCATATTTTTATCCTCTTTTCCTTTCATTATTCCTCACATTAATCCATATTATGTTTCTCCATTCACAATTTATCATACCGTTTTCTTCATGCATTTTGAGAGAACACTGAGAGAATTTGCAATTAATTATTAGAGAATTAATATATTTTCATATATATATATATATATATATATGGAAAGCTGTGTGAGCCTTGTGATGTGTAGGAAATTTTCAATAAAGTATTATTCAAAGAGATTTGGGGACATAATCATTCAAGCTCATTTCAAGGAGAAGATCATGAGGATATGGATATCTCATCCAATATTTGTGTGATGATTTGAAGCGATCATATTTTGTGATTATGGAAATTGGTTGAAATAATAGTGGAGTTTTATTTATGATTTGCTTATATATTTTTCAAAGCAACTCATATATAAAAATAGGAGTGCTCTCTCTCCAAGATGGAGGAGAAGGTAGAGGAAAAACTTGAGACTTTGAGACTATTATTTTCTAAAAATGATTGAAGATATAATTTATCATTTTCTTGTGGTTATGAGTTGAAAGGATTTTTGTAGATTCTTTTTTAATAGGTGTACCGGGAAGGGTTGGGGGGTCCCCACATTGAGCTAAGTACACTTTTTTGTAGATTATTTCTCATAATTGTGCATATTCTAGTTTTTATTCTTTATGGTTATTGTATTTTTTTGTAGATGCTTGTACATATTTTCATTATGAACTTTTGTTAAGGCCAAGTTTCATTTTGTGAATGTTTATCTATGTTCAGTGACTAGCTTGGATGTTCAAGGATACCAAGGAACCTTAGAGTAGAGCCTCTTCTCCATGAGCTAGGATTAGATTACATCAATATTGACTTTATTGTATTCTTTATATTAAATTTATATGCTTACATATTTACATTTCATCATGCTTTCTTAGCTTCTTGGAAATTTTATTATAGAAAGAATGTGGAAGGATACCCTAGAATCATAAAGTAGAGCCTCTTCTCCATGCTTTAAAATAGACTAATCTCATTGATCAATCATTTAGATGCCTTCATAGAGTAAATTTGAATGCTTTCTATAAATGCTTTCATAGAGTAAATTTGAATGCTTTCTTTACATGTTTTCATAGAGTAAATTTGAATGCGTTCTTTACAAGTTTTCTTTACTTGCTTTTTAGAATTTTTTTCTTGTTATTCCAACATGCATTTCACTTTTCAAAATCCTAAACAATGACTTCCTAATCTAACTAGATCTAAGGTCCATATATTTTTGTCTTTTTCCAAGTCTACTAGCTGAGGTTGATAATTAAATATATGCTCTAATTTACTCCCATAAATTACACTTACAGCCTCCCTACTAAGAAAAGTGTAATCCAAGAAATGCATGCTAATTCTAGTTAACATATATTGAAATGGGGCAGAGCCCAAAAGTATTCATAGTCAAACTAAAAACCCATATCAAAAACTAAGCACACAACTGGGTCTCAAGTACCCGAAAGCCTCAAAACCCTTACATACAAGATAAGAAGAGGAAGGCAGAGTATTACTGTATGAAAAATTATGGACAGAATATTGGGGAGAAATGTGAATGGCACTTACCGTCAATAAGGAGGAACGAGCCAATGACAAACCTTCATGCCAGAATGTCCCAAGACCACCAGACTGAGCCTAGCCAATTCCAAACAAAAACTAACATCGTTGAGTTAGAAATAAGAAAACCCAAGAATTTAAATCAAATAGGAAGTCCATGTTCAAAATATCTCTGCAAATTAATATGAGAAAATTGGCATGCAAATATTACCTTATAGCCACGTATGTAGGAATTTTTTGGAGATAACGGAGGCCTGTCTCAACCATGGAGCCACGATAACAAGCATTGAGCCGACCACCGAGATGGAAGGAGGAAGAGTTTTCATAGTCGTGGTTCGACCAACAGAGCCATTCCAATGGTGCCGAAGGGTTACACATCTTATCTCCAGTTCTGTCCACCAAAGAAGGAAGGAGAAGGAACAAAGAAATAGTAAGTAATAGTTCCCTAAGGCTAGCAGAGATCTCATAGCGGAGGCATGGCTAGAGAATGACTTCAGAATTTTGTAGTTGCAGAGCCGAGCTCTCAGCACCGGAAAAATCAACAATGGAACAATGGCAGGAGTATTAGGGTGGGTGGTTACCCTAACCCATCTCCCGTGCTTGGATTTCTGTGGATCGCGAAGGATATTAATCCAATAGCTGAAAGGGTGTTAGAAAACCTTGAGAGATGGAGGTCGTAGCACCACCCTTGAGGCATGGCATTAATCACCAGCATTATGAACTCGACCAGGATTATTTTTGAATTGTTTTTTCTTGCTGGCAAGTGCATGATAAATTCAATTATGTAGTCTAGGAGATTAATGCATGTACAACCTTGATAGGCTTGCTAATGCAGCATCATATGTGCCAAATGCATGTGGTTAAACTCACATGGTCTATCATACCATCCATCACTTAAGTTTTGGGTCAATGTTGCTAACTCATTTAGTGTCATCGTTATGTTCAAGAGAAGTCACTCAATAATTCCTCAGCCTTTGCAATACTCATAAACGATCATTTCATGACCGCACTCCCTGAACATTGCTTCATCTATTACATTTTGTCTTTGAAATCATTAATCCCATTTCATGTCCTTGATGGGGGATACATCAAGGCCCTCCTGTGATGATTCGCTGCTTGTCGACATCAGCTCATCATCGAGGAATTTGAATTAGAAATTCCCTTACAGTAGCTTGGATGTTACATACATCAATGGCAAGTTTCTCGCTTCTGGTGACAGATTGACATCACTTCCCTTTGACTAAAATATTTTGTATGGTGTTTGACATCAAATCATCTATTCACACCATGCAGAATGTACGATAGTACCTTGAGAGCCATTATCATCATCGGTCGTTTCTCTCGCGCCTGTTAACGAATTACATCATTGGTTGGTAATCAAATGGTGTCTTCCCATGTTCCACTTCAGGTCACATATTCTTATGGTTAGAATCATACTTGAACAATCGAGTGAACAAGATAGCAGACTCCAAATCTAGTTTCATCCATCTCGACTACCATTTCAGGAGTAGTTGCACATCATCCCTAAAATGGATTTATACAGATGGCCATCTTATCATGGGTCCAGGGAAAATTTTAGGGGCGATGTTTAGCCCGAGGGCGAAATTTAAGGGATTTTAAATTTTAAAAGGGAGAATTTTTTATATAAAAGCTATTTTGTATAGTTTTATATAACTATCCCCAAAATTATTTTAAAAATAATTAATTATTATGATTTAGTCCAAAAAAATAAAAGCACATAAAACCTGAAAAGCTAGATTCATCTTAGCATTTGGACAGACTTGGGTTGTATTCGCCCCCATGATTTACTACATTGGAGGGTTTTGGAACTACATTTGCCCCCAATATCTAGAATGGCTGCAGGTAAAGCTTGCCCCCAATATCCACTATGGCAGGGTAAAGCTTTCATGTGTTGGTTGGGCTACACATGTCGACATAATGGTGGCAGAGGGCCTACACAAACCCCAAATATTCGAACCCCAAATATTCGAGCAATGGGTTTAAACTGCATTTGCTTGACTTGGTCCCTCTTCATGTTCACAGATTCTTCCCTTGGTGCCATGACAGTTAGGAAATTTTTGAGAAAACCAAACCTCTGGGATGCCGAGGTAGGGGTTGTTACAAATAACCTGGATCTTTTGATTTGTGTGTCATTGAAGTATATAAAAGAGTAGTTTCGAGCTTAGGCACCAGTAGGGTTATGGCTATCCTCGATAATCATATCAGCAAGATAGGATGGTGCTACAACAATACAGATGTCAATGGGTTCTTTGGAGATAGCTATTTTGATCCAGATACATGGATTAAATGCCTAATTTTAGTATATTTAATGTTTAATGGAATTGATAATGTTGTGGGGATGAGCCTGAGAAATGAATTGTGAGGTTCAAAGGAAAACTGGAATGATTGGTACACATTCATGCAGAAAGGAGCCGATGCAGTACACAGAACAAACCCTAAAGTGATCGTTATAGTCTCAGGCTTTAGCATGACAGTATAAGATCAGTCATTGAATAGGTAATGATCCCCTATGTTGCGTTGCCTGTGTACTGTGTGAGGCCGCTCAAGGTTGCGGGTTCGAGGATTCAAGTCAGACCTGTAGATGTTTAAATTCGTACAACTGGGGAATCTAAGGAGTGTTTCCTTCTTAATCGTAGTGTTTTGAGTGGAAAATTTCAAAGCTTGTTGGTATTTTGGGCGTTTCAAGTAAAGACTGGTACCGTAGCTCTTCTACATGTCTCAAACATCTTAACCTTTGAGATATTTAAATGTAATGTCTCAACATCCATCTGTCTTTTCTTTCGATTTCACGAGTTGTGGTCTCCAGCAGAGAGATGAAAGATGAAAGCGAAAGTAATGTTTTGGAGAACATTTTGTTTGGTTATGCTATCAAGCGTAAATATTGAATTGGGAAAGCTTGAAGTTGGTTGTGGTCTAGAATATAGTTTAGCTGATTGTATATTGAATATCCTAGTGTAAACCAAAGGCAAGGTTCTCTGAACTATCGAATTTGGACAAAAATAAATCTAGCTAAATTCGATCTCTAGTTCATGTTAAAGGGGTCATTTTTGTAGTCTACGAACCTCAAGTGGGGATTTAGCTAGTTTCCTTTTAGGAAAATTGAAGTGAAAACTGTTGCAGTATGGAGGTCTATATTTATCAAGTTTTAAAGAAAACCTGAGTGCTTCTCTTTTATTATGGTACAGAGAATGATAGAACAATTTCAAATATATTTATTTATAAAGTTTCTTTACTGAATTATTTATTATTGCTACTGATCGAAGTTTTCATGGTGTCAACCTTATCTGAATTGGATCACTTTTTATTTTTGGCACATGGTTTTATTTGAATTCAAGCAAAGGCTTTGTTCTTTGTAGAAAAATCCCTAGAATTGATTTTTACGATAGACGTCGAAGTGTAAATTTGTAAGGTTTGTACTGCCCCATCTTGTACATGCTTTATATATCTATTATTTTCATAATAGTTGAGTAGATCGGTGACCTGGTAAATATTATGCTATCATCTAGATTTTGTAAACTGTGTGGGGATTGGTATAAAAATGCTCCATCAGGGGTGGAATAATGTTTGGAATTATAAATATCTTGGATAGTTTTTTGTTTCTTGTTGGCATATGAGTCTTGAATGTTCAATGTACGTAAGACTTGAAAGTCTTGAATGTGCATATATGTAAGATTTGGAAGTCTTGAGTCTTGACTTAAAGATAGGTGGCTGGATTGATTTTAAGCAATGAAGGATTGAATATGAAGATGTGCCAACCACAAGTGTGTGAGGACGGCCAGTTTGGGTCGTGTGAATGATACCTTGTTTTGGTGAATAAAATTTCTCAAATCCATGTGAAATTGATGGGTAGGTAGTTAAGTGAAAACATATCTTACTGTGTTCTAAGGGGTAACTCTGTCGGTTGAAGTATTTGCATAAGGTATGTTGCTTAAACGGAGGTCGTAGGTCACCAGTTCAAATCTGGTTGATTCCATTGTGGTCGCTAGTGGGTATTGTGGTTGGTGGTTGAATTTCCCTCCATGCAGATATTCCAGGGAAGAGGGGGAATCCTGTAAGGTTTTCCTTGGAATAAAAAAACATATCTTACTATGATCTTTACCAAGGAGAGAATAACCACCTTTTAATGCCTCAGCAAACTAGACTAAAAGGTAATGGGTTGTATTAAATTTTTCATTTGTCTCCTTAACCATTTTTCAGTTTATCTTGCTGTAATTGAAAATGTAAGATTATTTTAGGTAACATATTCTATCTCTAGAAAGTGGGTTGTTGGAATGTTGTGTACAATCTGTGTTTGCTGTATGTGAAGTTTGTATCATGAAAATCTGGAACTAGCTATATTTTTGAAAGTTTCTTCTGCTATTATTAGTGGGCTTAATGGTTAAGAGCATGTGTTTCCTCCTATAAGGTAACAGGTTCAAAACCAAAGGGGTAGAGTATGTATTCCTTCATAGACTTAGCAGTCAAATCTTTGTGTGGAGGTGGGTCCCTTGTCCCATAAAAAAGAGGGTCTCATACACCAATTTGGTGTCTGGCTTGGCCGTGACCTTGAAATTGGATTATTATTACTATTATTGAGAATGTTTCTAGCTTTGAATGGTTGATGTTTCCCACCAAGAGATTGAGTTGCTATGTTTGTTCTTTTTCTAGTTGATGAGTTAGGTAGGAGGCCATGTAGATGCTCACTAGATGGCCAAGCATAAGTAGATGTAATACATTGTGGCAAAGAAGGAACCAACTCTTCCCTCTATTGGTTGATGCTCTGTAAAAAGTTTTGAAGCTGTAGTAGAAAGTGCCCTTGTCATGGTTGATGGTCTACATTTTCCTAAATTGTTAGCTATACCGAAAAAGTGTGTGTGTTGATTCGTATTGTCAACGTCATCACATCGCTTGGGTTTTGGTTTCTATTTTTTATGGGTTCTCTCATGACCTCATGCTCATGTCCAATCCTCAGCATAGAGGATCTTCCTTGGGTGGAGTCTATGAACAGTCTAGTCCCCATTTCATGGACAAAGATAAGCTTTGATTGTATCTTCTTTTCAGAGTATATTTGGCATTTTCTGTTTTCTAGGATGGAGCCTAAGTTGGAAATTCCTCGAAATCATTGAATTTATGCTAGTCACTTAACTGTCCTGGCCAGGAACACGGTATTATGCAGAAATTATTATAACTCGTAACGTTTTCCAGTTAAAATGAAATCTAGAATAGTGCCAGGTTTTAAATAGCCTTCTAGCTAGTTTATAGGAAAGATAGTCGACTTGAAACTCTTTGTAATTCTTCATAATTTTGCATGTGATTTGGCTCATTCTAAATTTATTGAGCAAAGGATTTTGTTTTGGGATGAAATTGACTGAGACTCAAAATCCTTAATTTCCTTTTGCAGATTTGAAGTGGTTTTCATTTTCTTTTTCTTCTTAATTTTCATACAGATTGCTCAAACATCAATTTTCTTACACAGGTAGATTTCTTTCAATTTGATAGCACCATTTTCATTGCTTCCTGTCTTTGGTTTAAACCCAATAGATGAAGAAATTTTTGCTTATTACTTGAATAGGAAAGTACATGGCCATAAGATTGAGATTGACATTATTCCTGAGGTGGACCTTTACAAGATTGAACAGTGGGATTTGCCTAGTAGGTTGTATTTTGTTTCTATTTATTTTGTTTTCTGTTATGTTTTAGGTATTTTATCTTCAAGTTAGTTTAAGATTTTTATATACTTTATCCTTAAGGTAAGGCTGCCTTAAATTAAGTTTGAGCAGTCTAGTGATTTTTTTTTTAAGCTCCGTGTGTGCATGCATCACATATTGGTAGACAATTAAAACAACTGTACATTTCTTCAGCAGCTTGACTATTCAATAATTGAACTTTATCTTCTCTGTTCAGGTTTCTGGTTGCTAAGTAACATGTTATTTTGAATTTGATTGTCCTGCTATTTTGGATAACTATGCTCTGTAGTCACTGGAACACCAATAATTATGCTGGTTACTGGGCTGACTTAAATATTTTATTCTTTGGTAGATAAAATTTGACTCCCAAGCAAAGATATATAGTGGCATTTCTTTAGTCCACACGATAGGAAGTATCCAAATGGCTCACGTACTAATAGGGCCACTGAAGCTAGTTACTGGAAAGCAACTGGCAAGGACCGGAAAGTTACATCTCAACAGAGTACAATTGGATAAAAAAAGACACTAGCATTCTACAGGGGTCGTGATCCATTTGGAGAAAGGACAGATTGGGTTATGCATGAGTATCGGCTTGATGAGAAGTAGTGCCAAGCAGTAGGTTTACATGTTTCTTATCTATCTCTTCTTCTTTGGATGTTGATATTTTTCATTTGTAGCCATTAAACCTGTGAGAAGTACATGATAATGTTGAGTCTCTCTGCACCATTAAAGTTGTTGGTATTATGAGATACTGTCTCTTGGGGAGTTTCTTTAGTTATAAATTATTTCAGATCTCTTTAAATGTCATTAAGAACTGTTTCAATAGGAAGTATTGATGGAATTAATTTTGCAGGAGACTTTTGTCTTATGTTGCGTCGTCAAGAAAAATGGATTAGTAACAAAAAGTGGTGACCAGTCTGTTGCCCCAATTAGGAAAAATGATTTAGATGGTGCACATAACAACACCTTACCTAGAAATTTGGCTCAAACATTCTATAGTGAGCATCAATCACCAGTTTTGCAAGAAGGTGAAAATAACACAAACTTAAAACTGCGATCTGAAACATCATCTGAGAATTTCAATGACATGACTGAAGACAATATTGAGAGATGGTTAGATGTGCTTCTGGATGATCCAGATCAAAATTGCAGCATGGAATCTCCAGTTGAGTTGACAAATAACGCAAATTTATGGGGCTTACTTCTTTTTGTTACAATAATATTGCAAAGCTCTCAATTCCTGGTAGATGTCACAACTAACTTTCATATAATATGTAATTAGAAAGTCTAACTCTCGTGAAATAATCAATTTACTACAATTAATGAAAAAATTTACTGTGTGTTTATGCTCTGCATTTAAATATACACTTACAGAAGGTTTAACATTCCAAAATATTTCTTTTATCTTTCTACTATAACATATATACTGACAATATTTCATAAATAACATACATTGATACTTTAATTCCATCCATGAGTATTGCAGGTCTCTTTTTCTGATCCTTCGTGGAAGAGAAATTATTTGAAAGATGGACTGGAGTGATGTTAAATTCTGATAGAAGAAACTAACTTATGTGCCTTTGCTAGGATGGTTGCCAAAAAAATGAACCTCACTGGACAAAATATTGCATCTGTGACACTAAAATTTATACCATGTATTTCAACTGGGTTACTCAATTGGCATGGAAAGCAACCTTATTTGAGCCATTTATTTTTCCTCCATAAATTTCAATGATAAACTATTTTATTATTTAGTATAGTGGACAATTCAAATATATAATGGAATTCTACCTGCCCTAAGTAGTAATTTCACATTTGGTAAAAATGTTCCTTGCAGATCCAAGATGAGTGTGTCAATTTTAGTGAGTGCTTTGACCTCTTTTGTTGGCTCTTCAAAAGGATTCATATCCACCACTTGGATAAGAACATGGAGTTACATTATCCATTTCTCTAAAGAATTTATAGCATTTATTGTGGGTTCACAGTATTTCCTTGATATTCGTTTATGTTTTTTTGTGAAATTGCATCTCATATTTCATTTATGAATGATAGAAGAGTACATAAAGTAGTATGTATCATTGGGCCAAGCTGTGGTTATAGTCTACCTCTCCCTACATATGCAAGGAATGCACGTATATCTTCTTTGGCCCATATTCTGAAGAGAGGTTCTACACTCTTTTTAAAATTCCAATTCTGGTTAAAATCTATGCTGCTAACATTGATCTAGCATTTTCAATCTTTCTCACATGAATGGGAAGGCATTCCTGTTAGGTAGAAAAACATCTATTTTCACTCAAAAGAGATGCTTAGGTGTTCTATATACCTCTGCTAGACTGCCTAATCATCCATCCATCACCAAACCGACGCCCTCCCAAAGAAGATGACTAACAAAGAGATTGTTGTACTCAGCGATAACCAATTCCCAAAATGCTCTAGTAACTCTACATTCCCACAACACATGTTACTTTGTGAAACCAGACAACAACCATTTGTTAGGCCTGAGGGGTGGAGCATATATTTGACCATTGGGATCTAGTTAAGAACCAACTATCCAAGTAGTCTAGTTGTAAGGTCATTCCTTGAACATTATTTTTAAGATTTCCTCTTTGCTTTTATACTTGTTGCTATGCTTTTGTTTGTTGTCTGATTTTCTTTGAGAACTTTTTTGACTCTTTAATATGTTCTCTTTGTTTTATTTATCTTGATCAAGCTAATACTATCATCTTTGCTTTAGTTGTTATGTCTTATGCAGATTACTGTATTTGGTTCTTACCTATTTTCCATGGTGTTACTGCCATTATGGAATGGTTATCAGAAATTAAGAAGAAATAATATCCCTCCATCCTAAGTAATAAACTCAAGGCTTCAACATCAAGATATCAACTTGTTAATTATAAGGTTTTCAGGTAGCAGAACCAAATCAACTCGCACTATATTCTCAAGAATATATAAAAGTTCCAATGAGTAGTCAACTACTGCTCTGGAGTCTAAATGCATTTAGGATGCTTTTGTGCCTAGTTTTTGAGATTACTCTCCTTTATAGAGAAGTAATTTGGGACTGGATACATGCTTTTAGGATGGTTGAATAAAGCACCATAAAAATGTTGGTTGCCTCCATTTGTTTTCTATTTATTTTAAATTGTAAATATTTTTTCTATTAACCTAACATGGTGAAATTGTAACAAGCTTCATGAGGTAGATAAATTCAAATCTCCTTAGCTGAATTGAGTAGCTAGTCTAGGTTAGGGGTATAAAAGCCTTAATAAGAAGAGTTGATGAGATCATTTTGACAATAAGACTCTCTAAAAACATCCAAACCTTTGCTTGTTGTCTAGCATTATTATGCAATTGTTCATTCTTTTGAACTCAAATTAAAATGAATCACTTTTTCTAGTCTACATACCACAATTATGTCACTAAGCCTGCTTGATTTTCCACCTCGATTTGTATAAAATTGTATATGATATGGATGCTACACAATACAACCTGGATGTAACCTGAATATGGGTTAAACACAATCTATCTCATATCTAGTAAAAGTTTAAAATAAGAATAAAAAACCCTAATAATAAAAATGACACTAGCGTTTCAAGTATAATTAAGAGAAAGCCTCTTAAAAAGGTATAGAGATCTTTCACAGTGTTTGTTTATGTTAGTTTTCTTGACAATATCTACACAATCCTGAATAGTTAATGGTTTAATAACATAAAAAGAACACCAACTCACTCAATGGTTAACTGGTAAATGATTTGTTCAATGCACTTTTCATATCAGTGTAAAGATGTTTGTAGGCTTAAAATTGAAATGCTTATGTTCTTATATAGGTTTTATTTGAAAGTGCTTCCTTTAAACTTAATAGAAGCATTATAGTTGGCCCAAAGAGGCGAGGCACCATAACTGGTTCACTTGTGCATGTGAAAGTTGAAACAACCCCCAAGGGGCTTAACACAAGCACTTTCATGTGGCTAAGATTTTATGACAAGGGGTTATTATTTTTTCAAAGTCACCTAGGTTTTGTATTTAGTCCCATCTGCACATTTCATGTAATGGGCGAATTGTAGTTTTTTGTGTTGCATGACATGGCACCAGCTGAAATCTGCGGAAGTGAGATCCTGATGATTGTTATTATGTAGTTTTAGTAAAAGTATTTTGTAATGAAACAATGTTATGGATTTTTTAGTTATCTCTCCTTTAGAGGGCTTAGTAATTGAATGTGTCCCCCAAAAAAACATAAAAATAACTTGCAACAAAACTATAGAAACAATGAGAGCGATAACTAACCACGAGGCAACTGTTTCATAGCTGTATAGAAAGACAAACAACCATGGTATTTTGCTGACCTCAATTGCATTCATGACTTTTTAATTGAAGCAAAACAAGTTTATGCTTATATGAGACGACACTGCCTTTTCAAATACAACTAGGAGTAAACATGTTAAAATGTGAAACCTCCAAAAAGTAGTAAAGATCCCAAATAAATTATTTAGGTTATAATTGTTATAACAATCTTGGATATGTTATATTTCATGGTATTTATTTTGGTAACATATATATTTATATAATCCACACACAGAAATGTATTGTATCCAAATATTTATAATAATCTACTGTATAAATATTCATATCCATCTTTGGTTCACTTGGTACTTCAATTGTCTCCCAGAATGGTTGGTATGAGACCATAGCTACCAAAAAATCAATATTAACAGAATTAATCTCAACAAAAGAGATGTCACTGAAAAAACATGGGCTTGATTTCTCATTAAAATTTTCATTTACAGACAATCTTGCCTTATAACCGTCAGGATAAGTTGGAACTTTGCACACTAAGAAAAAATTATGCCAAAAAACCCCTTTGTTATGAGTTTATATTATAACAAGACCTCCATGGCACAAAACACTTGTAACAACCATTGAATAAAAGCAATATTAAGGGTTACAAAAGAAGATCCTTGAGAACCCTAATTTTCTTTATCACATAGATGGCACGAAGAAATCAAATTACAATTTTTTTCACCCAAGTTTGAAGAGGTGAAATTATATGCTACTCTAGGTTGGAAAGGAGTAAGTTAATTAGTGGATGAAGTCAATCTTTTTTTAATGAAACTCTTCCCTTAATCGGGTAAAATTTTTATTGCAAGTTATAGTTCCACTTAATTGATGGAAATTTTGGCTTTGGAAATTTTCTTTTAAAGGTTTTGACCTATTTTAAGACTATCCACATCATCCAAATTTTGAAAAATGAACTAACCAAAGAGAAAATTTGCTTTCCTAAATAAATAAACTAGAAAAATAAACTTTCCAAAAATGCTGAATTTTTCCACTTATTGACTCACTCTATTAAGAAAAACACCTATTAATTCCCTCGATATCTCAATGAATTCCCATTGATCTTTAACTAGGGTGTACATGCAAAATGTACAAAGGCTATTGGTTCACTTTGTGACTAGTCAAATACCTCTAAATAGATTCTTTAGCCATATTTAAAGAAGGACGTGTTGTAGATATCAATGTCAACCTTGTAGGTATAGACATTTTTCACGTTGTCGTGTTCCTTGTCTCCAAATACCGGGCCTAATGGTTAAGAACATGTGGTTCCTCGTAAGATGTCACAAGTTTAAATGCAAAGGGGGTAATGTCACAAGTTCAAATCCAAAGGGGTAGAGTATGCACACTTTTGTAGACTTTAGCAGTGAAATTGCTATGCAGAGGCAGGTCCCTTGTCCCACAAACAAACGAATCTTATACACCAATTTAGCGTATGGTTGGCTGTGACCTTAAAATTAGATTATTATTAACATTATTAAGAATTTAGTAAAATTTATCAACTTATGGGTAGAAATTTTGTCCTGTGAAAGTCTTAAACAACTATCTTCTCTTGCAAGATGCCTCTTTATCATTTTTTTAATGTTAGCAGACACTTTATCATTTTTTTAAGGTTAACAGACTCTTTATCATTTTTTATTTAAGTACTCTCAATCAAGGAAAATAAGTTGCTGAAGGAAGTCTAGATGACGAAAAGAAGGAAGTAGGTGTGTATGGATATGTTTGATAAGTTAGGTCATGTCATCATATAGTTGCAGATAACTGGGATAGATACTCTACCTCATGAATTTTATCAAAGGAAAGGGTTCTCTTTTGTTGGAAAGATGCATGAAGGGGCACGGTTCACATATTGACTAGAATAAATCAACATAATATGTCCTCATATGAAATATGAGGTGGTTGAAAAAGATGGAGGAAATATGATTAGAAGTTCCTGGGAAGTGATATGTGAATAGAGAAAAGAAGAGATCATGAAAGATGCAACTATGGTCGCATGGAAAAGGAAATCAACATCTAATGACTAGTAGAATTGACCATGATATCTCCATGGGAAAGATATGTAAACATTGGGAAAGTCTGAAAAGAAAGAAGACCCTTAACAATCGAATATCTTGGAGATGTGTCAATATGTATGCAAAATGTTGATATTACAATAAGCAAATGTCATGATGAAGGACCATCAAAAAAGGTAAATTTTGTTTGATGTTCGTTTTTTATTTTTGAACATGTTTGGATGGGCTAATACAGGGCTACCGGAAGGGATTTGTGGATGTCACCTACAACTAGTACTCATATGGTGGATGAAAGATCCCAAAGGACGCATGATGTGGAAAAGGTATATGTATGAAGGAAAGCCATATATGGACTAGCATATAACTTTCTGATGAAAGGAAGCATGACATGACTAACATGGCTCGTGAATGAAAGTGATGGATGGTCAATGCCCTATGAAGAAGTCCCAAAAGATTAGAGTTGCATAATGTGAAAGATGAAATTCATGATATGGAATGTAGGATCTCTTCAACGAGCTGAAAGTACCATAATCTCCAACAAAGAGCTGCTATTGGAAATCAAGTCCCTGGTTTGGATGGAGCTTGGGTACATTCCTTTATAGGAATGTGTACATTCCTTCATACGAATGGGTATACCCTCCCTAGTTAAGAGGGAGAGATAGACACATCATTCTTGTCTTCACTTTGGAAGAAATAATGGAGGATTGGGTAAGCATCTGGAATCCGATACTCTTCAAGGATGTGGTAGGGAATCCACAACAAGAGTAGTGGTAAAGCACTATTATTCTTTGAGGACTGGGAATCCAGGATAAGAATAGTCCTAGGAGGACATACCCCGTGAACACCCGGGTGGGGTATGTGCCTTGAGAGACAATGATGATGGTGTCTATAAATCATTGGTCTCGCCAACATTGTGCTCTATTCTTATGGAGAGATAGAGCTATTAATCAAAGCCTTGTTATGTGACAATGATGGTTGATATGATGCTAAACAGATGGGTTTCCAATTCGACTCTTCTTATGAGAATTCTTCAGATTGAGAATGTCTGAGTACCTTGTAGGGATTATGAATGCCTCCCTAGTTAAGAGGGAGTGTTGAAATATGTAACTAGGTTCGGTCTTCATAATGAAATATGTAATCATGATTTTATGTATTTGATGTAATGAGAAAAACAAATTTATTATTGTTGTTGAGGCATGGGTTTCATGCTCAAGGAAATTTATTTTTTAGCTCTAGCTCCCATTGTGAGCTCCTAGGGCTTGTTAGCGAGTCTACAAGTCAAGAAAGTCATTGTCATGTATGAATGACCCATTTGGGAATATTATATATTGTAAAAGAGTTTATTTGAGTCATATTTGAGTCAAAAGACTCTCCAAGACCTCGTCAAATGTGCAAGCTACAAGTCAGCCTTCCCAAAGACAAGTTGGCCTAGAGACAGTTACAAGTCGAATTGCTTTCATGGACAAGAAAGCCTATAAAAGGAAGACTTCGACCACACTTGAGAGACACACTTCACTCATTCCTAGTTCGATCATAAGGAGGAAAAGGTGTGAAAAAGAAAGAGAATGAAGGAAGAAAAGAAGGATGTGATTTCTAAATTATTTTGGGCTACTTCTCCCGACATGTGCGAAGAAATTAGGGCTTCAATTTGTTGTAAGGAAGCCAAGTTACAGATCCAATGAAGTGCTAAGGATTGGGGAAAGTAATCACTGTTTTAAGCACCAAGTTCTCTAAGAAAAATAAGGATGCCTAGCAAAGGAAAAAGAGGAAAAAAAATATCCATTTTCCTCTCACACATGCGGCCTAGGGTTTCTAAAATAAGGGCCGAAAAGTGCAGAAGTTGTAGGAAGACTGAAATTGCAGAAGGGAAGGATGAAGTTGCAATCAAGGTGGTGTGAAGCCAAAACTAAAGACAAGGAAGAAGTAGCTCGTTTGATTTGGAAAAAGAGGCAAATTTGACCTGGTCTTGGAAGAGTTTTTGGTCAAGGGTCTAGGTCTTGGAATTTGTCAATTGAAGATTCTATAAGAAGAGGAATTCGTGTGGGTTTTCCTCTCAATATTGGAGAGGTTTTGGCCCTGGATGATCGCCTATATCTTGTGTCCTTTTACTTATTGATATTTATGGTTTGGTAGCTATTTGATGAAGGAGAAACACTAATAATAATAACTAAAGGAAGAATCTAACTAAAATAAGTAAAAATACATTACAAACAGTTATCAAAGAGAAGAGAAATCACATACCTTTCTACCCCCATATTTCTCAACAATTTATGTCAAAACTCCGAACTCAAGAAGTAATGCATCATGCCAATGTTCTTATCTCAAAATTAGTTGCTATTTATGCTTTCTATTTCTTCTTTCCACCTTCTAATAAGTTTCTATGAACCTGTAAGAAACGAGCCACTATATACAACACTAATACAAACATATCACATATGACAAATATATAATATAAGTTAGGATATGCCTCTCTTTTGGAAAGACCCATGCTCTGAAAATGTCCATCTATCCTGGAATACTGCGCACTCGATGCCTATGTGAGTCCATACAAGAAATTTTTAAGCTTGCAAACATGGGACTCTTTCCCATTTACATCAAATCCTTGAGGTGGGACTCTTTCGTATTTACACCTCAAATCCTTGAGGCTACTCTATGTACACTTCCTCCTCAATGTTCCTATTAATGGAAGCTGTCCTCACATCCATCTGATGTATCCTGCATATGATAAGTAAAACCAAGGACATAACTACTCTAATGGAAGTCTACCTGGTGACTAGAGCAAATGCCTTCTCATAGTTCACCCCCACTTTCTGGAAGAATCCTTGTTGGGTTGTTTAACAAGTAAACAAACACAAGTATTTATTATCAATCCGGGCTAATAGGACTTAAAGCATCCCCAAGTTATATGGGTTTTAGCTATGATCAAGTTAGAATATGATTTATCAATGATTAAAGAAATACATATTACAAATATAAATCTAAACTAAATAATTTCTAAATTCAAGTATGCAATCAGCAGCAGAAGAATCTCCTAACTTAAGAGATTTGTTTTTCCTTCTCTCACAAGATTAATTCATGAATTAGAAATAAAAAACCACTAATTGAGCAATATATTAAGATGCATGAAACAATAATTGAACAGGCTCTTAAATATAGAGATCCTAGTTTCCCTTCATCACAGATTCATTCATCAATAATACTATTGTTAGAAAACAGGAATTCGGAAAATCATTAAAAAGCATGAAAAGAAGAATTCTAGATTAAGATCTTAATTAGATAGAAAGAATGTTTAACTTAAACATTTGATTGTCCTTTCATATGTAGAATAAGAATGATAATTACATTCATCAGCACCCATAAAACATCAGCATATATCCAATCAACAAGTTAAGCATAAAACAAACTAGTTCAGAAACTGCAACTAAAAAAAACTGGAAAGTGCACTTAGCTCAGTGTGGGGGCCCTCCACTCTTGCCTCGCACACTGAAAGTTCTTTCAGCTACTAAAACTTCAGTGGAGAAATCAACATATAACAACAGCAAATGGAATAGAACCGGTCTTCAATTAACTCTCCAAATTCTAAAAAATAATAATGTTAAGTCATACAATTTCTACATCAATGCCTTTAAATTCTGAGGCTTAAATAGATCAAATATGAAACAAATTCATCTAAAATGCCTCCTATATCCATGGTTATCCTTATCTTATCCAATCAGGTCGAATTGGATATACTAATATACCCATCTTATCCATATATAATTGAATTGAAAATGGGTATATTAAGATAATCCTTAGTATATGGTTATCCTTATCTTATCCTTATCTTATCCAATCATGGTTATCCTTATCTTATCCGATCAGATCGAATTCTCCTTGCTATTTCTTCCTAATACATGTGTTCATATTTTTTTATATTTTCAAATGCAATTGATTCATTTTGATTAAGATGAATAGATCATATGAATTTATGTCTTTTTTTGTCTTATGTTAACCATTGTAGGTACCAATAAAGTGAGTTCAGTTCGATTGAGAGAGACAAAAGTGACAAAAGGGAGATGAAGAATAGTGAAGGATCACAAGTAGGTGTTATCCTCTTATCTATTTATCTTAAGTAAAAGGTCCTGTGTCTTTCATCTGATGTTCTAAGTGTGACCACCACACTTGGGGAAAATTATCTATCCATAGCTTTTTATTTTCGTAAAACAACTCTATTGAGCATGTATATTTTGTCTGTTGTTTTGTTTTTGTTTCATTGTTTATGTAGCATGATATGTTTCCTTTCTAACTTAGCTTATTACATGTTGAACTTGTTCCACTAACGTTTCAAAAACCATTTTGACCTGTGACTCTTATGTAGGTAAGAAGCCTCTATTTGGTCTCCAAAATTTCGTATTTTTAGCCTCTTTTCATTTCATTATTCCTCACATTAATCCATATTATGTTTCTCCATTCACAATTTATCATACCGTTTTGACGTTAAATATGGGTCTCCCTTATTATTCTCAAATTAATTTATCTTCATGCATTTTGAGAGAACACTCAGAGAACTTACGATTAATTATTAGAAAATTAATATATCTTCATATATATATATATATGGAAAGTTGTGTGAGCCTTGTGATGTGTAGGAAATTTTCAATAAAGTATTATTCAAAGATATTGGGGACATAATAATTCAAGCTCATTTCAAGGAGAAGATCATGAGGATATGGATATCTCATCTAATATTTGTGTGATTATTTGAAGCGATCAGATTTTGTGATTATGGAAATTGGTTGAAATAATAATGGAGTTTTATTTATGATTTTCTTATATATTTTTCAAAGAAACTCATATATGCAAATAGGAGTGCTCTCTCTCCAAGATGGAGCAGAAGGTAGAGGAAAAACTTGAGACTTTGAGACTATTATTTTCTGAAATTTATTGAAGATATAATTTATCATTTTCTTGTGGTTATGAGTTGAATGGATTTTTGTAGATGATTTTTTTTAACAGGTGTACCAGGAAGGGTTGGAGGGTCCCCACATTGAGCTAAGTACACTTTTTTGTAGTTTATTTTTCATAATTGCGCATATTCTAGTTTTTATTCTTTATGATTATCGTATTTTGTTGTAGATGCTCGTACATATTTTGATTATGAATATTTGTTAAGGCCATGTTTCATTTTTGTGAATATTTATCTATGTTCAGTGACTAGTTTGGATGTTGAAGGATACCAAGGAACCTTAGAGTAGAGCCTCTTCTCCATGAGCTAGTATTGGATTACATCAAGATTGACTTTCTTGTATTCTTTATATTAACATTATATGCTTACATATTTACATTTCATCATGCTTTCTTACCTTCTTGGAAATTTTATTATATAAAGAATGTGGAAGGATACCCTAGAATCATAAAGTAGAGCCTCTTCTCCATGTTTTAAAATAGAATAATATCATTGACCAATTATTTATATGCCTTCATAGAGTAAATTTGAATGCTTCCTTTACATGCTTTCATAGAGTAAATTTGAATGCTTTCTTTACATGTTTTCATAGAGTAAATTTGAATGGTTCTTTACATTTTTTATTTACTTGCTTTTTAGAATAGTTGTCTTGTTATTCCAGCATGCATTTCACTTTTCAAAATCCTAAATAATGACTTCCTAATCTAACTAGATCTAATTTCCATATATTTTTGTCTTTTTCCAAGTCTACTAGCCGAGATTGATAATTAAATATATGCTCTAATTTAGTCCCATAAATTAGAATTTCATCCTCCCTACTAAGAAAAGTGTAATCTAAGAAAAGCATGTTAATTTTGGTTAACATATATTGAAATGGGGCAGAGCCCAAAAGTATTCACAGTCAAACTAAAAACCCATATAAAAAACTAAGCACACAACTAGGTCTCAAGTACCCGAAAGCTTGGAAACATTTGCCTACAAGATAAGAAAAGGAAGGCAGAGTATTACTGTATGAAACATTATGGACAGACTATTGGGGAGAAATGTGAATGGCATTTACTGTCAATAAGGAGAAACGAGCCGATGACAAACCTTCATGCCAGAATGTCCGAAGACCACCAGACTGAGCCTAGCCAGTTCCAAAAAAAAAAAAGCATCGCTGAGTTAGAAATACGAAAACCCAAGAATTTAAATCAAATAAGAAGTCCATGTTCAAAATCTCTCTACAAATTAATATGAGGAAGCTGGCAAGTAAATATTACCGTAGAGCCAGGTATTTAAGAATTTGCTGGAGATAACGGAGTCCTGTCTGAGCCATGGAGCCATGATAACAAGCATTGAGCCAACCACCAGGATGGAAGCTGAAAGAGCTTTCACAATTGCAGTTTTATCAACGGAGCCATTACAATGGTGCCAAAGGGTTACACATCTTATCTCCAGTTCTGTCCACCAAAGAAGGAAGCAGAACGGACAAAGAAATAATAAGTCATAGTTCCCTTAGGCTAGCAAAGCTCTCATGGCAGAGGCATGGCTATAGAATGACTTCAGAATTTTGCAGTTGTAGAGTGAAACTCTCAGCACCGGCGGAATCAACAATGGAACAATGGCAGGAGGATTAGGGTGGGTGGTTACCCTAACCCACCTCACTTGCCCGGATCTCTGTGGATCATGAAGGATATTAATCCAATGGATGAAAGGGTGATAGAACACCTAGAGAGATGGAGGTTGTAGCACCAACCTTGAGGAATGGCATTAATCACCAGCATTATGAACTCGACCAGACACATATACAAAACAAATAATATTTCCAATCAAATATTAGGAGCAGGTACGAGTAAAAAACTTGGGATTATTTTTGAATTGTTTTTTCTTGTTGGCGAGTGCATGATAAATTCAATTATGTAGTCTAGGAGATTAATGCATTTAAAAAATCTATAGCCTTGTTAATGTGGCATCATATGTGCCAAATGCGTGTGGTTAAACTCATATGTTCTATCATACCATCCATCACTTAAGTTTTGGGTCAATGTGGCCAACTCATTTAGTGTCACTAATATGTTCAAGAGAAGTCACTCAATAATTCCTCAGCCTTTGCAATACTCATAAACCTTCATTTCATGACTGCAATCCTTGAACATTGCTTCATCAATTACATTTTGTCTCTGAAATCATTAATCCCATTTCATTTCCTTGATGGGGAATACATCAAGGCCTTCCTTTGATGATTCGCTTCTTGTGGACATCAGCTCATCATAGAGGAAGTTGAATTAGAAATGCCCTTATAGTAACTTGGATCTTACATACATCAATAGAAATTTTCTTTCTTCTAACGATAGATTTACATCACTTCCCTTTGACTGAAATATTTTGTATGGTGTTTGACATCAAATCATGTCTTCACACCATGCAGAATGTACAGTAGTACCATGAGAGCCATTATCATCATCGGTGGTTTCTCTCGCATGTGTTAACGACTTACATCATTGGTTGGTAATCAAATGGTGTCTTCCCATGTTCCACTTCAGGTCACATATTCTTATGGTTAGAATCATACGTGAACAATCGAGTGAACAAGATAGAAGACTCTAGATCTAGTTTCATCCATCTGGGCTACCATATCAGGAGTAGTACCACATCTTCCGTAGTATGGATTTATACAGATGGTCATCCTATCATGGGTCTATATATGTAGATGACTTTCTGATGATATGATAGTTTATATGCTAAATATGGCTATGCCTCCCTCAAAAATTCATGTCCAAGATGAAAAGGATATCATGATGTAATGTATCATAATTGATGTAGGTCACCATCCACTTCAAATCCTACTCATCACATCGTAAAGCATACCATTCAACATTATCATTTTTGATTTCATGCTTTAGGGGGAAACTATTAAAAGTCAATTTGCACATAACTCCCAAAACCTAGATCAATAAAAATTAGGGTCTATCATACTCTAAATCATTTAATACTTTCCATACACAAGTCATGCCATTTTTTGTTTTCATCCATGAAATTTTCACTGGTTGAAGTCCAGTTGAAGTGCTCCATCGAGCCATCAATGCACCCCTAAACTGCACAAAGTGCTTTGCGGAGAATTTACTCCTATGCAATGCATCGTTGCAGATCAACTAGACCCACTTTAGAGTACATCGATTGACTTGGAGCGAATTGTTTAAATGATTCTAGGAATCTTCCCACCTTCTAGTGGATTCTATAAGTTGTTATAGCTATCACACTATCTGATAAATTCGAATATGAACACCATGGAGCTGTTAAATCACTTATCATCCTATTCCATGAACAAGGAAAATTCCTCATCCATTTATGGAAAATCCATTAAATGACTAATTAAAGCCAAACGACCCTCGTTTCTTATAAATTGAGCATTGATCATAGTGCACAAGAGAGGAAGAATTTGAATTTGTAGAGTTATCCTGGTAAGATCACGACTCTTTGAGGTATTGTTTGCATGTAATGTTATCTTTTTAGAGTGATGTTGTTCATGTGATGATGATAGGACTGAAGCTGGAGTGCATTCACATTGAATCGATCCGACTGGTTGTAACTTCTCCTTCTACTTTATAATACAGAGATTTGTTCCTAATACATGTGTTCATATTTTTATGTGTATTTTCAAATTCAATCTATACATTTTGATTAAGATGAATAGATCATATGTATTTATGTCATTTTCTGTCTTATGTTAGCCATTGCAGGTACCAATAAAGCGAGTGTGGTTCGATTGAGAGCGACAAAAGTGAGAAGAGGGAGATGAAGAATAGCAAAGGATCACAAGTAGGTGTTATTCTATTATCTATTTATCTTAAGGAAAAGGTTGAGTGTCTTTCATCTGTTGTTCTAAGTGCGACCATCACACTTAGGGAAAATTATGTATCGTAGATTTTTATTTTCGTAAAACAACTCTATTGAGCGTGTATATTTTGCATATTGTTTTGTTTTTGTTTCATTGTCTATGTAGCATGATATGTTTCCTTTCTAACTTAGCTTATTACATGTTGAACTTGTTCCACTAACGTCTGCAAAACCATTTTGACCTGTGACTCTTATGTAGGTAAGAAGCCTCTATTTGGTCTCTAAAATTTCATACTTTTATCTTCTTTTCCTTTCATTATTCCTCACATTAATCCATATTATGTTTCTCCATTCACAATTTATCATATCGTTTTCACGTTAAATATGGGTCTCCCTTATTATTCTCCAATTTATTTATCTTCATGCATTTTGATAGAACACTGAGAGAATTTGCGATTAATTATTAGAAAATTAATAGTACAATATATATATATATATATATATATATATATATATATATATATATATATATATATATATATATATATATATATATGGAAAGTTATTTGAGCCTTGTGATGTGTAGGAAATTTTCAATAAAGTATTATTCAAATAGATTTGGGGACATAATCATTCAAGCTCATTTCAAGGAGAAGATCATGAGGATATGGATATCTCATCCAATATTTGTGTGATGATTTGAAGAGATCATATTTTGTGATTACGGAAATTGGTTGAAATAATAGTGGAGTTTTATTTATGATTTTCTTATATATTTTTCAAAGCAACTCATATATACAAATAGGAGTGCTCTCTCTCCGATATGGAGGAGAAGGTAAAGGAAAAACTTGAGAATTTGAGACTATTATTTTCTAAAAATGATTGAAGCTATAATTTATCATTTTCTTGTGGTCATGAGTTGAATGGATTTTTGTAGATGATTTTTTTTAATATGTGTACTAGGAAGGGTTGGAGGGTCCCCACATTGAGCTAAGTACACTTTGTTGTTGTTTATTTTTCATAATTGTGATATATAAGGCATGGAAAAGGGATGATTTTTGTAGTAAAATTTATAAGGAAAAGCTTACGGGACCCACTTCCGCCACGTAGCCTATCACAAATCGCATTTCATATTTCATAACTCTACCCCGATAGTCTTAATGTTACCCTCCATATTTTCTCGATGTGATATATTATATCGCATCACCTTTTCACAAACATAATCATTCTTCCCCATCAACCATATTCGCTGATGTGATATAGTCTATCGAAAGTCGTAAATCATACTTTCACAACACAAACACTCGTTCCCTTCATCTATTTTCCTCCATATTGTCATTGCAATATCGCAATCGGAAAAAATAAGACGATCAGTATTTTACAAACATCTACACACGAGCAACACTACGACGCGATAGATCTGGTTTTAATGCTGGAATGATTACATGGGCTCATCAACCCATATCAACAACTAATTCCATAACTTAATTATTTGGTTGCAAGAAGTATTGATTTCATATATTAGGAGTGTGCCAAGTTTCTTTCGTTTAATTGTTTTCATTACTACGATACTTGTGCATTTGTAAAATCAAATTTCCCTCTTTCTTCTTTTCATTTCTCATTTATTCTCACACAAGAAAAAATAAATAAATTCTTTGGAGATGTCTAAAGCTCTGAAGAAAGCTAAGAAACTGATGGCTCGTACGAATCCTGCACCTACTGCAATTGAGAGAACACAGATGCTTCCTTTGTTTACAAGCATGACATGCGGACCTCAAAGTGGATCCTCCTCATGGGAATCCATGTACAAACTATTTGAAGATGAGAAACCTCACCAGGATCAGAGGAAAGTTATTTTTAATATTTCTAATTCCTCATAAGCCACTACAAAAGAAGTGGCCAATTATTTTTTGCATCGAATTACTACGTGATCTAAAATCTTACCATACACAGACATGCTAAGATGGATAATTGATAACCCCAACATCGAGGACATGATTTTTCTAACTAGAAGAGAATTATGATAGGTTACTTTAAAGTTGAGGACTTGACATTGATTTACAACATCCCATACCCCAAAAATTTCGATGGCATGGAATTTCTAGCATAGTTCGCTAGCAAGAATGAGCTAAAATAAAAATCTAATCAATCAATGGAGAAGCAACCACAATAAATACAAGATTTATGACTAGGGTATGTATTATATGGACTCCCTTGCTAATCCCTACTGTTATGTTGTTGTAATGATGTATAGGCTCTTTGGTCAGTGTGATGCTACCAAATTTTTAGTAGAATGGGTTCCCCTAATGGAAGCAGTTACATACTCTTATGTTATGGATTGGGGAAACATTATCTCCAATAATATTTCTACTCAATTTTTGGAATATAGGAAAAATAATTCCATTTGCTCCAAAATTTCCCCTTCATTTTATATGAGTACTTATATCATGGATGTTGTGTGTTTCACTTCAGATATTCTAGCCATCGTCTAGAAATGGACTACCCAGGACACTATACCCATTCATGTACATCATAGCATGTTATGGGAGTCAAAATTCAAAAACCGTTTTTATAAAATTTTCCATGGAGTCATTCTTCCTTTGCTTCAAGCCGTCTTTAATGATAAAGCCCACATATTGTCAAAAGAGGCTAAAGATAATTTTTGCTCCAATGGAAATTTTTTTGTAGAATATTGTTCACCTATGTCAGAGTATTTGGGAGTCTAGCTCAGCTACATGTTTTACCCTTGTATGTTCCTGATAAGCTTCTGGCAAGAGAAGTAGCATATCAAACTGGTGGAAATGGATTAACCAGGTTTCTAAAGGAAGCTAAGAAAGAATCATGGCCTTCCTTTCCAATTAATTGTGGTTTTTATGGTCAAGAAAATTACAAGCATGCATTTTTAGAGATCAACCAAATTGAATTTTTGAAATTGTTTTCAATTTCAAATAGACAATACGACCCGATTAAAGTTTCAAATAATATTACTACCGAAGTTAGAATTAGACCTTTTGTACATGAATATGTGGATCTTGATGACTTATTTGAGTCAGTCGATAATTACTCTGCAATCAAGAAGTTGACAACCCTATGCCTCCATCCACAAAAACTACCAATGTTCAAATAGTACAGGAACAGGAGACTAGAAGGAATTCCATTGAAGATGCTATAAGTTTCCCAACCCTTAACACAGAAGGAAAATGAAAATTAACTGGCACCTAAGGATACTGAAGTCCACAGTAAAACTGACCAAGATAAATATGTCGAGGTTCAAACTATGGATTTATATCTCCCAGGTAATATAAGTGATGTTCGGAAGCAGTTTAGCCTAAAACTCGAGGGATACCAAGTAGTTATAGTTACTGATCAATAAAAAATCGTGCATATACCTCCAACTAAAATTCAAGACTCATTCATTGCTAGGCCCTATAACAAATTAGTAAGCACTAAGAAAATGGATTTCATCCTAGCCTTCCACAGTACTGAAATTGTACTTAACATTGAGGAAATCCCTCCTCTAGATATTTTCAACAATCCTCAACATAAAGCAATTATGAGCAGACAAAAGAAAAGAAGGAGATCAAAGCAATATCAACCCCTTATCCAAGGATATGTCTCAATGGAAGTTGTCAATAAAGACTCACAAGAAAATCCTTCACATGATCTAACTCACCTAACTGAATTTGTAGGAGCTCTTCCGTCTACAACTATTGATAAATATTATGAGGTTAAACAATTGATGAAAGAATCATCTAATTAGAACTTGAGCTATAGGTAGAGAAGAAAAATGTCAACCAACAACTATCGATACAACTAACATAGCTCTAAGAGAGCATGGACCAGTTGCATATTCAGCACCAAAATGAAATTAGTTCATAGGACAATCAAATTCATCAATTGATGTTTTGTGTAAAGTAATTGAAAGATAATCCAAATATTGATGAATTTAGAAAAGAGGACATGGAACTAAATACCCTATTGGCACAACAACAAGTCATTTTTCTGTAAAAAATTATTAAATATTATTGCATTGTGTGAGCAAAGAGATTCACTAATGAATCGAATATTAGACAAGAGGATTATTTTTTATGAATTGATGATAAGGTTTCATAGTATGTCTCCTGATAGGATTATGTTGATGGCTGAAAGGCCAACCTTCCCATGATTGAAGAATCGACAAAGGAAATATTGCTTATTGGTTGGAACATATAGTTGAAACATGTTGAAAGAGACATTTTTAGAGAAAAAGAAGTAGCTACTAACATTGTGGAAACTGCTAGTCAAAATCTCATCACTGCAAACCTTATGGAAAGATGTCCTCCCGGTGCGCTTCCTATCATGAAAGACTTGTTAAGAAAATGTCAATAAGTTTCAAAGGTAAAATAATAACACATCATAAAATTGGAAAGAATAGATTTGGAAAAGTATTAGAGAGGCTTGGTAAAGCCTCATCGCCAATGGCTTATGCTATGTTATCTTACAAATAAATCCTCCTAGATGATGACTCCACTTTTTGATGTTGTATAGAATATGTTATTATTTCCCTTAATGGGTCCCACATATTATCTGAGAAACACCAAAGGGAAGAAATAGAGATATTGGTGTTAGACTAATATATTCATGCACATGGAGGGGGACCTAGTCAAGTTGGTCCTAAAATGTTTGTATCGGTGTCTAGATCCTATCATTCCATTATATCCTCACACTCTATGTAGTTCGAAATATACATATCCAAATCAATATGCTACATAGATGGATATATTTTGTGAAGTTTCACATCAAGCCCAACTGAAAATACTCACCATCAATTTCTGATGGGACACATAATATTGATTTAGGAATTTTTTGGCTCAGGTTATAGGGCATGAGAGCCTGCATTAGATTGGAGGCTTAGATTCCTAAATAATTCTAATCCTGTGTTGGTCCACAAGCATAATATTTTTCTGTAAACTCAATCCCTTTTTGGCATCCATCATTTTCTCAAAAGGCCCAAATTTTTGCATGATTGAAAAAAAATCTATTAAGGGTAATTGTGTTTTGGATTTGCAAATGGTTAGATCGATTAATGCATTATCCAAAACCAACCTTTTTAAAGGTGATTGAAACATCCTACGAAAATGATAAAATTTTAATGAATATGAGAACTGAAATTTAATGGCTCTAGCGTGCGCCGTCGGTAATCACAATTCTACTTCCCCATCGACACAACTCTTAGATTTGTTAGACAATCAATTAATTTGTTGCAAAAGAAGGGAACTGAGTGGAGATCCAGATGGGAATTTTGTCTTTGGAGTTTCAAAATAAATAGAAGGAAAGTTCCAAACCAATCATTATCCTCTTCTGATGGCACTAACTATAAGTCTATTCATGGATATGAAGGAACTTATAATTTTGATAAGCATTGAATCTAACTACAATGAATTGAATTACTGATTGAATGATCAATCCAAAAATGGAAATTTGGAATTATGACATTCATTTATTTATATTCAACGTCATTCTTTCAAGTATATTGAATTGCTAAAAGAAAATACATGAATCACAACAGGCATTTTAAAAAACCTATCTAATTCAGTTGGTCGAATTCCATTGAAAATAAATAGTGTATTAAATCAAATTACATAGAAGACCAATAAATTTTTTCACATCATGATTGGAAAAAATAGGTTAACAACATAAAGGTTGCAGAAAAAATGAAAGCGAGGGATAGCATTAGTTTAAACCACCATAGACAGAGCAGTAAAAATTCACCGAGTAGAGGGCCCCTCTTACCGCTCTACTCTACATTCATTGTCGATCGATCCCTTAGAAAATAAAAATAAAAATGCATAGAATGAACACCAAAAACTGTAGAATGAAGTTAAGCAATAACAGGCAGTAAAAATGAATCAACATATAAAAATATAGACGTATAAATAAAACTATCTGAGGCTTCACTTGTAAATTAGTTGTTGCTCGCCTCTTCAAATTCCTTGAAGTTGTCTCCAATGATTTTATATCCATGATAGAAGCTATAATTATATAGAAATTTTGAAAATCACAAAAATCTTTAACACATCATAAATTTCTCTCAAATCTCTTAAAATATACCAAAACCCTCCCGGCAATAGCAAAGATTTGGCACCAATGAGCCATATTTATGTACAAAAAAACCAGTTTTCATGGAAAATTCAGACCGAGGTAAACCTAGAGTGGACCTCTACATCACAGTGAGAATAATCAGTTTGCATTTCGCGGGTTAAGAATAACAACTTTTTGCGGGTAACAAATCTTTGGTTTTCATTCTTGGGCCTTTCATAACAAGTTTCATACTACTTTTCGCTTTCATAACCAATTTTACACTTTTCAATTTTAATGAAATGCACATTCAACTTAAGCTGTGCATTATTAAAAATAATTAAAATATAAACATTAAAAAATATTAAAATATACACATAATACTTTACAAAGCTCTCAGGATCACACTATTTTGGTTATTAATAAAATATAAAACCAAAATATATTGTTTGATTTAAAGCTTCATTTCATATAATCATGTAAATTATGTATTATTATGCATTAAATGAAAAAAATATATTCATTGGTACAAATATTATAGAAATTGATAAAACTAACACATTTATCCATCATTACACAATAAACCATACTGAAATATTTTGAATTACGTATTTATAATCATTAATAAAGGTTTATATATTATGAAAAATAAATAAAGTTCATACTGTTGTGGAGGTAAATCCCCTCTGCGGACAGAGGCGATCCCTACTAGCCCAGACCGGGTCTAGCAACAATCGTTCACGCTATAGTGCAAGTTCCCAATTGTAAATAAACCGACTAGCGATGAAGGCTTACCTAGAATCCAATGCTGTCGCTTGTAAAGGAGATAGTGCTCCCGTTCCTTAGCTCTGGTAGATCACAATCCTCACGATCTCCGTGATCAAACACCTGTACACACAAGAAACAAAACAAATGCAAGCGTAAAATCTAGTATATGCAACTATATGTCAGTCAGAGAAGACATAACTCATCATCATAATCAACAACAGGAGTGGAACCATAACCAATAGTCGCTTATCATTAATCAATGAAAGAAGAATACAATCATAGCTCTGACATTGAATTCTCCTTCGAAGGGTCGCCAGCGGAGCACGTCTCGAAAAATCCTGTTGGGGATGGGACAAAACTCTCTCTTCGGATGTCTCAACAATAATATCCTTGCTTGGATTTGGCCTGAAGGGAATGAATCAAAGCTCTTGCAGCATAAGGCTCTGATGGCTCTTGGGAACTTGGAGACTAGCTTGCAAAGGGAATGAGCAAGCTTTTATAGATGGAGGAAGGGGACTTGGGATCCATATAATCATGGGATTATCCCTATCCTCAAGGAAGCTTCCATGAGAGGTGGCAAACCACTTCCTCTACATGGAGATCTAGAGCCAAACCACCCAACTCAAATTAGATACCAGTTTATGAATTGGTTAGGATGAAACTTCTGCCATTTATTTTTAAAAAACACTCCTTAAAATGGCTAGCGCGAGTGCGAATCTGCTACAGAGCGCGAATTGGCGTGCCCTCTTTGAAGGATTTCCCCCATTGGCACGGGTGTTGAACTGGTTACCCGCGCCAATGCAAAAAGGGTCATTTTTAGGGTTTTTCACAAGGAGTTGTCTTCAGGACAATGGAAGCTCATGTTCAGAGGAATGCCATGAAAGTGTTTTCAAGTTATGTCACTGCTCACAGGTCACAGAATGAGTCCTCCAATTGTGCGGGATGGGGAATTGCAGGGACGGTGACAAATTGCTATGTAACAGATGCCCCCTAAAGCATGAGGCCCGAGAGAGAGAGAGGGGTGAAATGCTTTACGAGAATGTGTCCAACTCAAAACAATGCCGTCGGAAAACTTGCATAAAGAAGTACAACTGATATCTCAAATACATGATATATATGTGGTATGGGTGCAGCCATTCATAACAGAGTGTGTAATAATCCAGATTCAAGGCATGGACGCAGCCATCCAATGAGGATCGGTAAATAGACTCACGTATGGTCGCAACCATCCAATAAGTGAGTCATGTAACTAATCATGATAATCCACAAAATCGCAGCCTGGATTATCAGAGACAGAAATCCAGGGTCTTGCGCTCCATCTCGACCTGAACAAAGTAAAAGTTGAAGCATGCGAATATGTGGGCTGAAGTCGAACATGCAAGAACATCGCCTGATTACTAGCCAATGATGAAAGCTATTAACAGACATGAGAGGTACCACCATTAATGCCAATGGTCCTCAAGGTACTATAGGTATAATCTATGACATGTGAACAAGGAGCTGACGTCGAACACCAGCAGAATCACTCGATCAGAGGCCAATGATCAAAACCTCACGTCGAATGCGAAGGACCTGCCATTGAGGCATGCAGGCTCCAAGGTACCAGAAGGGAATCTCTAGATGAGATTCCTAGATAATGAGCTGAAGTCGATAGGAAGTGACCTGGATTGAAGGTGCGCCATAGTGTTTCCCACATCATCGATGTGAGACAGAGGAACATAATGTCTTTGTGAATCATGATCAGATGAGAATCAGAGGAAGGTTGAAACTTGCAGTGGTCAACTTCTCTTGAACATATGGCGGCATGACAGCGAGTTTGGCAGTATTTGACATCAACGGATCAGAGGTCATGGCGATGAGGCAAAGATCAGATGAGAGGTAAAAAAGGATTACCCAAACCCATGGAGGCAAGTGAACAAATGAGATGAGATAACCCCAACCCGACACGAATGCAGACAAGTGCCATGTTCAAGAGCGACATACTGCCGACACAACAATGGTGTTGGTTCCATTTTCCCCACCATTTCTGGTGAGTACCTCTTTATTTTTACACAAGCTTGAAGAGGATACCATATGCTTGCTATATAAGTCCATCCTAGTACATTTAACGAGCCCTAGGAAGGAGGAACTCGAATATTGTCATTTCGACTGAATCCGATGTCATCATGGTTTAACGAGTCTGAGAAAGGAAGAACTTGGTGTCTTTTCATGTTTAGAGAGTTTGAAAAGACAACGGAAAAGTAAACTCCAACGGTCCCTTTTCGTAAATATTTCCTCAGATCTGAAAAGGTAGGAAACTATGTCTGAGAAAACCTCCTAGTCACGATAGGCTAGGGTATTCATTTTTCGTAAATAATCCATCCCAACCTGAAAAAGGGGTAAACGTATACTGGGTAGATGTCGTTTCATGACCACTTTAACGAGATCTAAATGACAAGGGCCTCAGCGACCTTTTCATGTTTAGAGAGTCAGAAAAGAGCTGAAAGATGACTCCAAAAATGACTTTTTCGTGTATTTACTGAGTCCGAAAAAGTATAAAATAAAACTCGTGTCATCGTTTAAGTCGCGTAAAGACCTGTTGCTACACATAAAGGCAAGTGTAAAATCCATTCTCGACAAAATATATCAAAATATTAATAAAAAAATGACTTTTAAACCCAATTAGATTTCAAAAAGTTATAAATAAGTCTCAAATGGTAAAAAAAAAATTACTTTTACTATTTACCTCATTAGAGAGCAACAATAGTCCATTTTGTGTGCAAGCTTCTGACGGCGATTGCGACTGATCCAGGCTACCATTTAGTTCCACGTTTGTTCCAGGTAATAGGCGCTTCCCTAAGCTCCATTCCAATCCATTTTTTATATGTTTTTATTAAGTATTAGACTTCTGGGCAAGCCATTTTGAATTTTTAGGGCTCGCTCCATTGGTGCGGGTATCGGGCACGGACCCGCGCCAATGGATATTTCTTCACACATAGGTTGCGCCAATGGCGCAACACAATTTTCTGCTCAAAATTCTGAAAATATGAGCTATCTATGTGGATTTTCAAATATACCAAAGGTATAACAATGTATTCTTGATTGTGTTGATGCAGATATAAAGGCAAAAATGGTTATTGAATGGAAATAAAGGGAACATGGAGAGGAAGACAAAATGGCCATGGAGAATGAGGCCTGTATGACTGCACTCAAGAACTGTGGTCTTAAAAAATTCTTCCTCATGCCTTGCTTATGAGCTCAGCCAGAGCTACTAAAATACTTGGTCAGTATATGGGATGAGAATGAAGAAGTATTTAAACTTTGGGACAAAGTGCTGGAACTCGAGGTTTCCGATGTATATTTCATAACTAGGCTGTCGCGTAGAGGTCTAGTGCCCATCCTGATAGGCAGCAGACCATCTAGGGAAAACATGGAGCAGGTAATGGCGAGGGTGTGCCCAAGGGCACGAACCGGATCAGGAAGCAGGAAAGTGGACGTCCACACTGTCCAGGATCTAGCACTGAGAGTAGTGCTACACACCATCACATGAGCTGCGAGATCGCAAGCTCCACACGAGGAAACCAAGGCCCAACTCCTGCTAGCCGCTGAGTGTATGAGTCCAACACTGTTTGATTTGGCTACTGCAGTGACAACAAACATAAAGAGGCAGCCTAAAAAGTGCAAGCAAGCCAAATTGAAACAATTTGGCTAAGGTTCCATTTTCGTATCATTCATCCTGGAACGATTACTTATATTTCAGGGCCAAGGGGCCATTGTTGCTGAGCCAATACTAAGAGAGCCAGGGATGGCTCTCTGGGTAGCACTTATTCCCAGGTCAGGAGGAGGCCAACGTATGTCCTGGAGGCTAGATTTTTTTGGATGGTTACGGCGGCAACTGATTGTGGTCGAGGATTGGCCCTATGGTGGGACCGATTTCACTAGAGATCCCGATCTTCCGCTCCCGGAGGGGGATGACTGGGACGAGGAGTTGGGTATGACCTCTCTTTTTTATTTTTATGTTTTATGATTTTTTTTTGTAATACATGTCTGTTCTAATACCAGTTTATATGTATGCAGATGTCGGACCAGAGAGACCTGCCAGTATGTCTCCTATTGCACGAAGAACTCAGCCCGCAGCTGACCCTCAGGCGGAGGGTGCCGAGGGGGGAGAGTTGATCCAGAACCTCGAGGGGATCGCCTAGGGTATTCTAGACTACGCCCGACTGGCAGATGTCCCGATCGCGTATCAGAGACATACGGTGGGAGTGTCTAGTCACCTCCGCCAAATTTTGAGATGCTTAGTGCACGTGGTAGCATGTTACCACGAGCACCATGTGGATTAGACACCTAGGGCTTCTTTCATGCATATTTTTTGAGAGACATTTCGTTTTCGGATGTATTAAGATGAGTATGTATATTTTTGGTTTTATTTGATGCACACTATGTAAAAATTTCGACACATATATATATATATATACATACCTATTTCTGGATGGATCTTCTTACATGTGATGATGTTTTTATTTATAAATTGCGCAAATGTCTATCTAAAACCAAATTAGCTATTGCATCTGTTAATGTATTCATATGTCTGGGTATGTGTTGATATGTAATATAGTCAAAATTTCTTTCCAGCAGATGAATACGAAAATACAGACGTAAAATGGATGGATTTCTTACTGAATAATGCCCGTTAAGTTGTAATACTACAAGTTGCGAGTCTAGATACACAAGTAACTCACGAATTCCAAGGTCCACAGCCTCGGTTAATAATTCCAATGCAGCACTATATTTCGCGATATTATTTGTAGCAGGACCCAGACACACACCTTGCAAGTTAACCAACTCACCAGTAGGATCATAGATTACCCAGGCTACTGAAGACAGATTCCTGGTACTGCGAGAGGCACCATCCGCAAAACCCACAAATAGAGTAATAGACATCTGCACAATCCAGAAGACCCGATCAGTAGAAATATGATTACATGCACACAAATGAATATACACACCTATGTACACACACCACACTAAAAATAACTTCAAGCATAGTATTTCTTAAGGTACAACCCATTCCTAGGTTATGCCAATGGAACTCCTTCATAATCGATGAGCTCATAAGCCCCATTCTTCAATACTCATTTTACTATGTAGGGCCCATGCCACATGGGTTGGAGCTTACCTACCTCGAGTTTGTCGTGCACTTGGTTGTATAGGAGGACAAGGTCCCCTTCGACAAAGGAACGTGGAGAGACTGATTGATCAAAGTGCGCTTTGACCCGCTTTTTCTGTGCCTCAATGACCAAGATAGACAAGCAGTGGGTTTCATCCAACTGTTCCAAATACAAGAGACACTCTTCTTCAGGAGAAGTGTCAGGAAAAATTTCCACAACCAACTTTAAGGAAGGAATTTCGCACTCAACCAGAAGAGTTGCTTCCAGACCATACACCAATTGGAATGGTGTGATTTTGGTCGCACTCTTTGTTGATGTTCGGTATTCCTATAGAGTTGAGAAAAATTGGAGGTGCCAATTGGACTTATGAATTCCAACTTTTCGTTGAAGCATTGTGACCAAAACCTTGTTCACAGCCTCAACCTGGCCATTTTCCTAGGGGTAATATGGCGTTGAGCTATCGTGTCGTAAGCCCAATCTTGATGTCAGCTCAGCCATCATGTAATCTCGAAAGTGAGTACCATGATCGGTAAAAATGGCTTGAGGGACCCCGAAACGTGCAATAATATGGTTGAAGATAAATTGGGTAGTTGTCTTACCATCGACGACTAGTGTAGGCATCGCTTCGGCCCACTTCGTAAAGTAGTCTACAGCAACGATTATATATGCATGCCCCTCGGCTGAATGAGGGTTACACATCATAAAATCTACGCCCCATTTTGCGAAAGGGCCGACGGTAATGACAGGATGTAATGGGAGAGGTGGTGCCCGCATCTTGCGCTGAAAAACCTGACACGCGTGACATTTTCAGACTGCAACAATGCAGTCTTTGAATACCGATGGCCAGAAATAACCCGCACACAGAATATTTTGGGCAGTGGCATATCCAGACATGTGATCGCCACAGGCACCACTGTGATAGTCATTTAAGACTCTTTCTGCCTCTTCCAGAGTCAAACACCGACGGAGCACCGAATCTACACCAACCCGGTATAATGTATCTCCTACAATACGGTAGGGTTGAGACTGATGCCGAATCCGACGTCGAGCATCTTTGGTCAACTCAGAGCGGAAGGTTGATGTTTGAATATACACAATAATATCGCCATACCACAGGTCACGGGTGTTGATAAGGAAGAGGGTTTTGTCTAGCATATGATCTTCGGAGTGAGAGGGGGTGGAGTCTATCGGGAGGGAGCAAATGAGATCTGAAAAAACCAGTGATTTGGTCGACTTAACAGTGGTAAAATCCAAGTCGAACTCCTAAAGGATAAGGATCCATTTGGAGTATTTCCCCCCCAGTAATTGTCAAGATAAAATATATGTCATGGGGTTGCAATACGAAACCACGGTTGTTGTACGCAGCAGGATGTAGTGGCAAAAACGCTGCACAATTTGTACAACTGCTAAAGCCAGCTTCTCGATGTGAGCGTAACATGTTTCTGTGTCGAGAAGATTCTGTGATAGATAATAAACAACGTGTTCATTTCCATCATCGTCATCCTGTACCAGAACCATAGCTATGGTGCTAAAGGCGGCGGCCAAGTATAAAGTGAAATCACGGTGATAGTTCGAAGGCCAAAGAAATGGAGCATTAACAAGTAACGTCTTTTGCTTCTCAAAGGATTGTTGAGCAATGTCATCCCAATGAAAGGGAACATTCTGCTTTAAAAGACGCATGAATCCTTTGGCCACTTCTGCGTAGTTCGGTATAAAGCATCGTAGGAAGTTAGCTTTTCCCTGCAAACTCCGCAATTCATATAACGAGGAGGGTAATGGGAGATTGAAAATGGCCTCGACCTTTAGGGGATCGAGGTGAATCCCGTCCTTGGAGACTATGAACCCCAAAAGACAGCCAGAATCCATGCAAAAGATGCATTTATGAGGGTTGAGCCGGATATTATAGTGTCGACAGCGAAGGAAAATCTAGCAGAGGTGTTCTGGGTGGTCCTCTCACCGAGATGAATGAGTTGGAAAATCATCCAGATAAGGCTGAACGATATGGCGTATGTCGTGGAACGCATAAGACATAGCACGCTGGAAAGTAGCTCCAGCATTCTTAAAGACGAACGAGAGCCTTTTATAAGTGAAATTACCCCACGGACAGATGAATGTCGTCTTGTGTTGATCAGCAGGTAGAATATTTATCTGATTATACCTAGAAAAGCCCTCCATTAGGGAATAGATCTCACGCCCAGCACATTCGTCAATGATCTGATCTATGAAGGGAGTAGGATAGTTGTCCTTAGGACAGGCGCGATTAATATCACGGTAATCAACACAGACCCTTATGGTACCCTGTTTCTTATCTACAGGGACTATTTTGGAGACCCATTCTGTGAGGGGGATCGGGTAAATAAAGCCCGCATTCAGAAGTTTTTCAACTTCTTCTTTAATGGCAGCGGCTTTGCGAGGATGCACTGGGCGTGGGCGTTGGCTCACGGGTTTCGCACCAGGGTAGGTAGGAATCTCGTGCAATACTATACTGGGATCAATCCCGGGCATTTCCTCATAGGACCAACTGAACACGTCTCTGAATTCTCAAAAAAGATCAGTATAAACTCGTGTCTCATCAGGAGAACAAGTCACTCCCACGTGTATGTTCTCGACTATCTCCAGTTTAACGGAGATGTCGATCGGAATGGTTTGAGTAATGTTGCTCAGGTTTCCTTCTGAAAGCACCTCATGTGTCAATATGGGTGTCTGGAGAGGTGGAGTGGGAACCTGAGATGCAAAACACTCTAGACAATTTGACATTGCCCCCAAGCTAGATATGAATGAGAAACGATGATGTACATCGCTCCAAGGCAGCTCCTCAAGAGACATTGTTTCAACAATGGCTTCAATAGAAGGGAAAATATCTTTTTAAGAGGATCAGGTGAGTTGGCCTCGCCGAGTCAGGGGGATTGAGAATAGATCTCTAAATCCATGCTCAAAGGAGCATGCTGAGGAGGGGGAGGATTAGATGCGGTGACGATTTCAGAGTAGTTGATCTCTACCAGAGTTAAGGGCATCGATTCTCCAAACTCAGTCACCTGCTCAGGCATAGGGATGAGCCATGGGTCGTCAGACCTAGAGATCATATTAACTTGAGCGGTGTGCAGTGGCGGTGCAGGAAAAATGCCCATGAGGACGGGGTCTTTGAAGAGACCGGGTCCTATACTGTCAGGGGGATTTGGAATCTGATCCATGTAAGGAACATTGTTCTCAGAGGTGGAGGTGAAGAAACAAAACTCATCCAAAGTAATGATTTTTCCCTTCTGAGGGAACTTAATAAGTCAAAAGAGGGTGGACAGCACGCATAACATGGCGTGAGTCCAACTGCGGCTGAGAAGTATATTGTAGTTGATCTTGGCGTCAACTACTTCTACTTCTATGTTGACTGTCTTCCCCTGTAAGGTAATTGCTAAACTCTCGAGAACACCCATGGGTTTCGATTCCCAACCATTGAATGCCTCTAGGGAATTAGTAGACGATAAAAGGGTCGGAGAGCCAATGGCCTTCCAGCAGGCAGACGACATGACACAGGTAGAAGCACCTTCATCTACAATGGCCCTATGGATGTTAAGACCGTTGATCCCAACTTGAATAACAAGAGCGATCTAATGTGGAAGTCGGGGGCTAAATTTCTCTAAGTTGAAGGTGAGAAGATTAGAATCAATGGGATGGATCGCACCAATTGCAGACAACAAATCTCTCCATTGTGACGGGCAACTTTGAAGAACTTCCAATACAGACATAGCAGAAGGCGTTTGTGCTAAATCCTCAACAATACTGTAGTGCTGAGCGGCACCGGCGTTTGGATTGTAGGAAGATCTTCTTAGAACACCTTTAGAAGGTGGCTTCACAACAGGTTCAGCAGTAGGCTTCTCAATCTCCAACGAACTGGAGACAGGTGGGGGAGGTGTACTGTCCACAACTGCCTTCCCAGGTGCCTGACGCGATTTGTTGTAATCCTTCGAACTCGTAGCAATAGAGATAGGTGCAGCACCATTCATCATAAAGACCTAGGACCCAAATGGTGCAGATGGTGAAGGTTGTTCAACCATCTGGGTCTGTTGAGATGGGAACGGTTCTTTAAGAACTGGCGGAATCCCTTTTCGAGCCTTTTAGAAGTTGACTAACTTAAGATCGTCATGGAAAATATTTTGTATAATGATCTCCTTCAAAAATGAGGCAGGGGTACTTCGGTTTACATTGGGAACCGTCCTCGGTACGAGGTTTGGACTCTGGCTTTGGGGCGTTGGATTTAGATTTTCCTTTGCCCTTGCTTTTCCCTTTGGAGGTTTTTTCTGTAGGATTAGCCTGAACAGCATTAACCTCCGTAGTTTTTCCAGAATCGGGAGTTGTGGGAGGGGCAGAATTATTGGATGAGTTGGACTTCTGCTTCCCATTCGAAGATTTATTCGAATTTTGAGACACGGAACCAATAACACCATCCACTGCTGGGGTAGGTGGAGCTTTAGAGGTTCCAGACCGTGGAGCATCAGGAAAAATATCATAAAGTGTGCCAGACTGAGAGTATACCAGATCCAGATATTGGGCATGTGCTATGGCTTGTTCTTTAGTCACACACGCTCCCATAGCAATATATTGGGTGATTTTGTTAACGAAGGAGGTGGTGAACCAATGAGTTAGTATCTGATCAAGTATATGGAACTTGATTAGCCTACGATGACGTCGCCACTCATGAAGGTGATTAGAAATGTAGGTGGCCTTGTCCTGCTTCAAAGAAGTCAGGAGGTGTGTCCCGGCTTCGTAGCGAACCGATAACTGAAAATGAGTCAGAAAAGTCATGGCTAACGTATTGAAATATTGAAATATGCGAAGGGATAATTCGATATAGCACTTGGCAGCAGCGCCAGTCAAAGTGCGCTAGAACAGGCGCAGACGGATTGAATCATCCACCCAAGAGTTGGATGAACACCAAATATGGTAAGTCATCACATGAGCTTGGGGGTACTCCCCAGCTTTACCCTCAAACTTGGGGCAATCACCGGGTACCTTGGTAGGAACTGGAGGCCAATAAGGATTGTGCGGAATTGGATCATTGGTTAATTTCGAAACATCCGGTAATTCCAAGGTAGCCAAGAATGACATTGGTGGATTAGATGGCATGCCTGGCCCTTGATAAGGACCAGTACATGTACTCCACTCTGGTTGCAAATATCCTTGCCCCCAAGGGTTATGTCCCATAGGATTCTGACTGTAGGGTGTATAGGTCGTATAACCAGCCTGATTTGTTTGCTGGTAACCAGCGTACGGGGCTTGATAACCAAAGTATGGACCCTGATTATATGTCGGCCCTGTGTGAGCAGCATGTGGATTCAGCTGCTGAGTATAGGTGTAGCTGGGTTGTTGAGAGTAATAGCTAGAACCTTGGGGCTGGCTATAATTCGGTCGGTATTGACCATGAGAATAGTAACCGCCTTGAGGTTGAGTGAGCTGTTGATAGGTGGGACCCTGCTGAGCCTGATAATTAGAGTGCAGCGGTTGATTTTCCTATGGCATCGAATAAGTCGGCTGTTGGGCAGGGTTGATGGGATGTACAGGATGGCCTGGCTAAATAGGCTGACCTAGCTGAGCGGGTTGTCCTGGTTGAATAGGTTGATCCGCATAAACAGGTTGTGTCGGTTGTGCAGGATGACCTGGCTATTGAGGAGCACTAGGTTGTGCCGGATTGGCTGGTTGGCCTTGTGGCAGGACAACAGGTTGTGTCAAATTTTCCAGTTGGCCTAGTGGCAGGATACCAGGTTGTACCAGATGGGCTGATTGGCTCGGTAGCAGAATAGAGCCAGGTGGTTGTTGATAACCAGTTTGACCCGAAACAGGACCATAAGATGGTCCTGGCTGATGTGAAATGTTGGGACCAAGAGGATACTGCGGTTGCATCGGTTGAGAAGGTTGGACTTGCCCCCTGGGACCGTATACCAGCCCCGGTTGATACCCCAATTGACCTGTGAGTCCTTGAGGTTGCCCAGGTGGGACTCTAGGGAGAGGCTGCACGAGTTGACCGGAAGGGTTGTAATACTATCCTTACGGACCGTATAATGGCCCTTGCTGGCCCGAATGGTAGCCCTATATGGGCTGTCCCTGCGGGTCATAAGGATAGCCAGGCTGGCCTAAAGGTTGGCCTTGTAAAGGTTGTCCTTGCGGGTTATAAGGTTGTCTAGCCTGGTTATATGGTAAACCCTAAGCATGAATTTGAGCCTCAGGAGGAGGTAAACGTAAAGGGTTCCCATGCTCATCGTACTGATATGGAAAGATGTACACGGGTGTACCATCCTGTTCATAATGTGAAAAATATGAGAAGTTGGGATCTTGAGAGGACTGTCCAACCTCGGGGTTTGATTGTTGCAGGGACAATCGATACTCCTCCGGAGAGATATTCTCCGGCATAGCAGATGCTATGTAGACATCTTCGGGAAGCGATGTGGTCCTTACGGACTGAGTGGTAACAGCGGGTGCTGATGCAGCCACACAGACAATGGGCCTAACGAGTACAGAAGTGACCTGAGGGGATGACATAATGGGTGTCCATGGACACATCCCCAATGAAGAAACAATCGGCCTCATGGAAGTGGCTGATACCCCCATAGTGGCAGCGGCGGCAATAATTTGACCCAAGGATCTATACCCTGCCGGTAGTGAGGGACCCAGTGATGACATAACAGATGGTTCAAGGTTGTCTCTTGGAAATAACTATCGAGGGAATAACTGGTAATATTCATCAGATGTAGGGATTTCCTCGTTAGCAGAATCACTCATATTTGAACCTGCCGCTAGATCTCGTAACAGACAGCGAGGACTAGGAGGAATAACAACAGCTATAAAAGGCGAACCCAATGTAAGAGGAGGTAAATCTTCCCCTACTCCTAATTCAGAACAAGGGTCCGAAAAGGGCTAATTGAACTCAACTAGTCCTCCAAAGGGCTGCTCAGACAGAATTGGTCCCTCGTTGGGAAACTCGGAGACGATGGGCTACTGAGGTTCAGCAGAGGATTGAGAAACCTCTGATGAATCATCCGTATATGGACTGCCAGTAGATGAAACGGAAGGTTCCACCACTGTGACAATAATGACAAAAGATCAAGCACAACACACAAGGGGTGAAAAAGAGTCAAGACACACAATCAAATGGCCAACAAGCAAAACCTAACAGGGCATGTGATCGCGGGTGATTTATTTTACCACATTGAAACTTTTAAACTTCACCGTTTCATGTTTTAAGAGTCGAGAAACGGATGAAAGCTGACTCTATCTCTTTCAGTTTTGAAGCAAGTGTGAAAGGACAAGCGCTTGGTGATCCTTTCAAATTTAATGAGTTAGAAAAGATCAAATGACTACTCATGAATACTAGGCAAAGGGTGTACCAAATAACCGTGAACTGCAATATACACCTTGGTTTCAAAATGAAAGAGAAATCAACCAAGGACTTAACGTATGTGCAGGCAATCTCCCTGAATGCTGTGTCCGGTGTATCACGGGTATAGGGTGGAAAAATCAGCTTCCTATGGATAAAGGATAGAAACCTAGTGGGGTCTCCCTTTATATACTCGATGGTATGGGGAGCACAAGTCCGTACTAGTGCTGTCTAAAGCCAAGAGGCGAACGAAAACTACTAGGTTTTAAGACGTCGGAACACGTCTCTAGCCTAGACCGCTAAATGTTGCGTTAGATTTCAATGCCGCCTTAGTGTAAATTGAGTAAATTTTAATGTTTATCTTCAATTACGTTTCAGTTTTCAGGCCCTAGCGAGTGTGATGTCTCAAAATCTCCTAGATGCACACTATATGCCACAGTATATCATTTTATTTGATGAAAGCTAATTATGAGAGAGTTAGGAGCTTTTCACGCAAACAAAATTATTAGAAAACAACCAACAAAGTCTCTAATGCAGCTAATGTAAACCAAAAACTTTTCTCTCAAAGTCACTAATCACTAATAACACCGAAAAGATTTTAATTTGCACTAACTAATCAAAAGCAAAAGAGATTTTTTATATTTTCAATGTTTAGTAGCAACGTGCACTAAAAAAAATGAAAACTAATGAAAATAACAATTTGAGAAGTGATAAGGAAAGAGAAAAACACACAAATTTCACTCAACGCAAACACGCAATTAGATCTCCAAATTGACAAAACAGTCCCTCGAAACCAAGAGAATCCCAAAGACTCAAATGGACCATGTAATCTAGGCCCAAAGTGAGACAAAGTGAAATTCGAATGAAGAAGAAATGAACCACTCAAACAACGCAATGAAACAATAGACAACCACCAAAAAAATGTAAAGAAGCAATCACAAGGTCGACTGAACCGATAAAAACCAAAAATTCCCAAGGGAGGCTCGACACACAAGAGCACCTAGATGCCCTAGGGCTTGAATGTGAAATTGATGAAAACGGGCAAACAACCAAAGGACGAAGGTCATAGCCTGTCAAACAAGGCTCCAGAACACTCAAGTAGTTGAAAAAACAAAACCAAACACACTGAACAAGCTCAGGAAGGTCAAAACAAGGCAAACCCTAGTACCTCACAGGATTTGCGTGAGTGTGAGGCTGAAACTAGCGCCAGAAATGAATTGGCGTGGGTAATACACAAGCAACCTGCGCCAACGGGTGCGACTGTCAAGTTGTAAAGCGCGCCAGTCGAGTTTGCCAAGAAAAAATAAAAATATACAATCCAACAAGCAGACCAGTGATGATCAAGCTAAACAAAAGCCAAAATCACAAAAAGAGCCATCCAAAAGAGCAGAACAAGCAAGAAGAATCGAAAAACAACCAAAAAGACAAGACAATACTCCAAGTGTTCAGTTCATAAACTAAACTGGAGATTGACTGAAGCAGCTTTGATCTAATCTGCTAATGTAGAGCACTAGCATTTCGAAGGCTATCTAGCTAACTTCAGGCTCCGTCTACAGCTTATAAAATAAACAACAACAAGCTAGACGCTCCCCAGCAGAGTCGCCAATTTGTTGTGGAGGTAAATTCCCTCTGCGGATAGAGGCGATCCCTACTAGCCCAGACCGGGTCTAGCAACAATCGTTCACGCTATAGTGTAGGTTCCTAATTGCAAATAAACCGACTAGTGATGAAGGCTTACCTGGAATCCAATGCTGTCACTTGTAAAGGAGATAGCGCTCACGTTCCTTAGCTTCAACAGATCACAATCCTGACGATCTTCGTGATCGGACACCTGCACACACAAGAAACAAAACAAACGCAAGCGTAAAATATAGTATATGCAACTATATGTCAGTCAGAGAAGACATAACTCATCATCATAATCAACAACAGGAGTGGAACCATAACCAATAGTATTTTATCATTAATCAATCAAAGAAGAATACAACCATCACTCTAACGCTGAATTCTCCTTCGGAGGGTCGCCAACAGAACACGTCTGGAAAAATCCTGTCAGAGATGGGACAAACCTCTCTCTTCGGATGTCTCAACAATAATTTCCTTGCTTGGATTTGGCCTTAAGGGAATGAATCAAAGCTCTCGCAGCATAAGGCTCTGATGGCTCTTGGGAACTTGGAGACTAGCTTGCAAAGGGAATGAGAAAGCTTTTATAGATGGAGGAAGGGGAGTTGGGATCCCTATAATAATGGGATTGGCCCTATCCTCAAGGAAGCTTCCATGAGAGGTGGCAAACCACATCCTCTACATGGAGATCCGGAGCCAAACCACCCAACTCAAATTAGATACCAGTTTATGAATTGGTTAGGATGAAACTCCCGCCATTTATTTTTACAAAAAAACTCCTTAAAATGGCTGGCGCGAGTGCGACTCTACGACAGAGCGCCAATTGGTGTGCTCTCTTTGAAGGATTTCCCCCATTGGCGTTGGTGTTGAACTGGCTACCCGCGCCAAAGCAAAAAGGGTCACTTTTAAGGGTTCATACTTAAATTAATAAAGTTGCATACCTTCCCCGATGGGGGTGAGACCCTTGCAACACGTGGAGAATGAGCCTCATGTGTGAACACAGGTGGAGTGATGATGAGGGACAATTGTTCTAGTCTCATCACCAAAACACATGTAATTCAAGGAGTACTATCAATAGGCTGGTGAATTGTGTGATTATTTACTTCCTGCTCAAGCTTGGGGGTGGCGAACGGTTAAGGTGTGGGAAGATGAGAGAGTTTGACATTCATATCTGTGCTCTAGTTTGGTGTTGGTCCTCGCAGTGGCCTCCTAGGAGAAAACCTACGAATCGTAGTAGGTTATTTTGTGGGAGTGGTTTTTTTTCATGCAGCCTAGGAATTTGATGGAGTAAGGTGTCAAGTTGGACCTTGTTACACAATCCCTTCGTTATTTTTTGTGGGGAAAGGGTGGGAAATGAGAGGGAAGAGAGCTATTCCATTCCATGTCCCCTTGGCTTATGGTAAGCTTATTTTCTTAGGATACCAGGGGAAGATAGAATAAGCAGTATCAAAAACTTCAAGGGTAGGAATGGGAAACTAGTTTCAGTTTCCAATTTTGTGACTTTCGATGTGGTCGCGACGTCGTTTGGTAGATTCGTGGGTGCTCTCTGCGAGGCTAATTCAGAGGCTAGTCACTATTATAGCGGAAGCTACGGCAAGTGGTAGGCTACATTTTCTTCATCTGTCTTTCAATTTTCTATGTTGGTGTGGTGGGGAGAGCTATTTTGTTTCTCTAGAGTTGGTACTAGTCCTTTTTTGGTAGTGGTGAGTGGTATTTTGGTTCTATGGTGTGGTGGGCAGTGGCATTTGGTTCCTTTGGCAATGGTGTTTGGTTTCTATGGTGGGGATTCTATCATGTGGATCCTGAATGTGGTGCCTCTCCAAATCTACAAATTATGAAACAACCTACATGGTGTCGGCGTTCCCCCTCCGCAACCATCCTTGCCCTACAGGTGTGGCAGACATGACAATTGTATTTTTGGCACACCATGAGGGTGGTAAGATCGATGGACGTGAGCATATGGCTAGTGTGAGAGTTCACGGAGGTCCTCGATGAGGTAAGTTATCTATTATTAGGGGTGTGAGTGTATGAGTTCAGAAACCGTGTCGTCGAGCTGGAGGAACCTATGGTGGAAAAGGGAATCATGGGTCTGGTCGAGCTGAAGTGAATGAAGGGCAGGATATCCAAAATTTCATATTGGAGAACCATTGAGAACTTATATATAACCTGATGGAAAGAGTGGATACAGCTGATATAGTCTATTGCATGGAGCATGCAGAGAAGATGGAAAAGTTGGACCGACTGCACTATTTTCGATGCCAAGTCGAGGAGAGATTGGTGTTGGTTTGGCAAAGCCAAAATCAACTAACCAAGAAAGTTGAAAGGCTAGAGACTTGGATGGCGCACTTTGAAGGGCATGTTCAGTGTGACTTCCATTCTCCACCTCCTTCAAGAAAATCCTCGAATAACCCTACCTCCATCACATTAGACAACTAGTATGCTCTTTGTTGTTTTTTTATGTTTTATCTCTATTTTGGTGCCTGCAACCCTACTTTTTATGGACAATGTACCTAGTTCCCCTTTTTCATTATTTTCATATGGTGCAATTACTAGTGAACAAACCCAGTAATAGTGAAACCACCTATTTTCTGAGAGACCGAATGTACTCCTTTTTAACTATATGAATTGAACATTGGCTTACAAAAAAAAAAGGTTCATACCTATTTAATAAATAGGTATATAAATATATATTTTAGGTTTATCTATTTAATATTTATTAAATGTAAATATGGAGATTTAATACTATGTTTAAATGAACTCACACTTTTAACATAAATTAATGAACTTTAAAAATTAAACTTTATCACCAAAGAAATATAAATATAAATATTAATTTGACTATCTAAGTATTACCTTTACTAAAATTATAATGAAGGAATTAGTGTAAAGCAGATAGATGATACATGCAATTATATTGTTAATTGTATAAGAATCCATCTATAGTGTTAAACTTTAAAGACAAAAGGGTATTTGAAATTTTAACATGAATTATGGATTTAGAGACCCCTGTAGTGAAATGTAACCCTTCGGTATCAAAATTACAATTTTCCATTTATGGAGTGACAAAATTAAACATTAGTAGCATAAATGACAAATTCATATACTTGGTGTACTTGTTATTTGATTATATTTGTATTCTTGGACTATAATAATAATTTACATTAATCATTATTAATTTTGTCACTGATTATCTTGTCATATATTTTAATACTAGACTAAATTAGTCATTTAAGTTAGTCGCTTTTAGTTTAGTGACTTATTATCTAGTCGTATATTTTATCCCTAGACTATATTAGTCATTTAAGTTATTCATTTTTAGATCGGTCACTTAGATTTGCTCAAATTCAGTATTAATTCACTAGAAATCATTGCGCTGACAAATTTTTTTACTCACCTAGTCATTAATTTCATCATTTTCTACTTGTGTTACCACTTATTCTGAATCCGATACATCTACTGCTGTGAGGGTTATGGCATGAAGTAAATAATTTACATTGAATGAAAGTGGGGGATGTAGGGACAACAAAAAATTGGGTGGTTATCTCAACACACTTGGCACGAATATTGAACTACTCGTAGGCCATCATAGTACACCGGGTTGACCGGGTACCATCTTTGAAATAAATCTAGAGCTGCACAGTTAGCGATGAAGTGATCTCGTTCATCATAAAGTGAAAAAAGTTGGACTAGGGCTTAAGGATGATTATGGGGAATAGGTGGTCATTCAAGTGATTGTCTCTCCTATGACACACATAAGATGGTCCTTGTTTCTTCTTTCCTTTGGGTTGTAGTGTTGTTTGTAGATTCTGTGTCCGAGTTGGCTAAGTCAAGGTTTTCAAGGACGAAGCATCACATGAAATACAACATAGACTAGAAGTGATAGATATGGGGACGACAGAGGAGGTGGTGGTTGCTTCAAAAAATATGACATGTATGTATTCTATGTCATAATAAGTTGCTTTCGACAACTTGCGAGATTTGATACCAATGGTTGAATGCCCTTAACTCGGGCCATTGTGTGACTAAGTGATCAAGCTCGTCACGAAGTGTACAAAATGCGACATGCGATATGGACTATGTTTTTCATCTCTAGGACATTAAGGTGACTGTATACGAGAAATATGTAAGCTCCTTTCATATGTTCAAAATTATTTTAGGTTCTCCCTTGTCCATTTATATGGGTGGAGCTGAGGGTTCTTCTTGGTAAGATTTTTCTAAGGCTTGCAAGGCATCCCTGTATCATGGCATATCTAGGTAGTGATGGGTATAATTCCCATAATGTTTGCATAGGGAACATGCATGATTGGTGTGTAATGATTTCCCTTGGTTGTTCGTTTCATGTTCCTTTTTATGGGAATTGAAGGTTACGACATTTATTTCTTTGTGTAGAATGGGTTTCAATTCATCTAAATTCGAGAAAATACTAGTAGGATTACCTATGTTATTGCATGATGCAAAAGGTTGTAATTCCCTAGGTAACTTGGGGGTTTCTAATTTCTTCCCTTTTTTGTTATTTTTCTTGGTCATATCAACTATCACTGCTAGAGGTGTTTCGTTAACCGCTATTACCTCTTGAGGGGCAATAGGGGTTATTCCTATAGAGGTGATGCCTGGACTTCCTAGCATGGTTGGTGGAGCCAAATACCACATGGGTATTACAAAATACATATTTGGAAATGTCCTAGTTCCAATGAATTGTTTTGACACAAAACTAGGTGGGGGGTATGAAAATGGGGTTTGAGAAATCACATAGGGTAGGAATGTTGTGTCAGTGGCTTCGCCCTCCATACTGCTAGTTTCTATGTCTGGGCTAGTTTTGGCATTTGATGAGAGCATCATGCGCACTGGTTCCCATGTGCTTTCCAAGACTCCCTTTGGTATAATAGGGGGATCTCCTAGGATTAACCGTATGATGAATGATGGTTTGAACTGGCATGGGCCAAATTTTGCATACTGTGTAGGTGGTTTTATGGTTGTGTCTATGTACGGTAACATGACATCGAGAGTCATCTCGATTTTCTTGTGATAGTATGTGGGTTGGTCGATGGTGATGATCTGATCATCATGGGGAAAAATCATTACCCTAAAGAATGAGGACACAACTGCAGTCATGGCGTACATATAGCTATGCCCGAGGAGTATATTATAGTCTAGTTGTGTGTCTAAAGCCTCAATGTCTATAAGAATTGTCTTTCTGGCTAGGTTTACTAGGAAATTTTGATATAGACCGATGAGGGATGAAGGGCGATCGTGATATGCTCTAAGCATGATATTATATGGTTTCCATTTAGGTGATCCTAACTTTTCGCAAAATCGTTTGGAAATGATACATATGGATTCTCCTTCAGTGACGATACATTGATGTATGGTGATGTTCTAAACCAAAACCAATATTTGTAAAGCAACTAGAGAAGGAAGCATGCGGCTTGCCTTGTCTACATCAAAAAACATTAGGTGTGAATCGGAAGGATCAATGGCTACTAATGCATAAATTAAGGATTTATGTCGTCTTGGGCATGATTGCGGAACTTGTAAGGCTAACATGGCAGCTGGTGATTGTGCTAAATCATCTCCTATGCTATAGTGATGAGCAACTTTAGAGTGATTTCCTACATGCCTCGTTGGTCCCTTGACCATTTTTGGAAGAGGCTCTATAGGTACTTTGGCGATGGTTAACGCTGCAGTAAGTGCAGTCGTACTTGTATCTAATGGGTTGGTTTTCAGAGGTGTATTGTAGCTCCTATTCCTTGTTTGGAAGAACAATTATTTGCCAGCCATGCATATTTCATGATTGCCTCCTCTGGTATCATTTTAGGGTGGTTGTTGTTTCTCGGTGTTAACCACTCCCTTGTGGGGTAAGGGTTCCTGGATTACATCAGGTTGTTGAGGGGGTCCCCCTTGTCCACGATTACCCTGAAGTTATTTTAGTTCGAGGAGTTTGGGACAATGGTTAGTGTAATGGTCATATTGACCACAGATGGCATAAGAATGATTTCTCCTTAGACTGGGTCTCTTGTTTTTTCCTTAAGATTTATTGCTTTGCTCTTCTTTTTTATTTTTGTTGGGGTTTCCCCCAAATTGAGATCGCAGGTGGAGTTTTTTATTAATGGCCCCTTCTCTACAGTCTTCCTTTTCCTTATTCCTAGGCTTCTTTTTTTCATTGTTTGGAGGGTTTTTGTGGTTCTCCTGGTTGTAATGCTGTCGTTTTTGAGCTCGAGGTGGTTTCACTAGGTTCACAGGTGTGTTGTTTTGTTTTGGTGGTGCATTTTGTGCGGGAAAATGGGGATGTAGGTTCCCCTGTCCCTGATTGATTTAATATTATTGGGGAGTATCTCTTCTATCAATATTTTTAGATGAGTATTGGTTCCCCTACAGGGGGGGTACGAGTCTACCTTTTGTTGATGGTATGGTATTAGCCTATTTTTAATATTCTTCAAAGGTGAAAATTGACTTTGATGGTAGTGAGGTCGAGACACGTTTTGAGTAGAATCGTATGAATATTCTGGGTACTGGATACTACTACTTAGGTTACCTTGGGTTAAGGACCCAATCAAACAGTCTACAGTATTCGACATGCCTAGTAACTCTCTATAAGATTGTGGACGCGAGGAATTTGGAAGGACATTGTAAATATACCCTGACTAGGTGTAAATGAGTTCAAGATGTTGGGCCTTGCTAATGGTGTCCTCCTCCAAGATGGGTTTTTGTGTCGCCACGTCTTTTGAAATCTCAAATATGAGAGTTTTCAAAAATAAGTACAGCAACTCATCGAGTTTGGAATTACATAAACTATGACGTCACCACCATTCGTCGATATGGTACGATATATGGATAGCTCGTGATTGCCTAAAATGTGTCAGCAGTTCCATTCAAAAATATTGATGAATGGGTAGATGAAAATAGGTGATGAATGTGGTAGTGAGGGTGCTAAAGGTTCCATGAGAAGCAGAAGGCTTCTCGACATACCATTTTTCCATAGGCCAAGTTAGGGTGCGCTGAAAAATTCTTAATCTAATGGTAACATCAATGATACTATTGGATGAACACCACTGGTGGAATGTCATAATATGATTTTTTGGCTGTTTTGATTACTCCCTCTTGAATTTTGGTATATCTGAAGGGAGCTTCGTGGGTATGGGAGGCCAATTAATGCCATGAGCAATGGGTTCATTAGTTAACTTTGTTAGATCTGGAAGATTAAGTGATGCTAAGAAGGGTAACTCAGTATTGACTTCCACTATAGAGTTTGCAAAAGAAGATATATGAATATGATGGTTTAGGAAGGTTTCTGGGAAATATTACCCTATGGCATGCCTTGATGAATATTCTACTGACCCCGAGAAGGGGTGGGGCTCATCTAGCCTCTAGGGATTGTGGGAGGGGTTGAATGTGGTGACCCTACTAGGGTTTCCACTTATTTGGTGTTCAGTGACCCTTGGGGGTTTCCACTCATAGCTGCATCGATAAAGGATGAACCAATAATGGTGGCATTGTGTCTTATTCGATGCCTAAATGTTGGGAGACCTCGCACTCCTCCCTCTAATGGGGGGAGGTCCAAGAAACTCCTAGATTGACGGGGTCCCATTGGGTCCATTATCGTGTCGAATAGATTAATATTTAAGATATTTTTTGGTTTGTTGGAGGAAGGAAGATTATTATCCAAGAAAATATTATCACGTGCATAAAAAAAACGAAAAAATGAGAGTTAAGTTTTCGTTTAATTTAATGCTATGGGATAATGTGGTTTTTTTTAATTTTTCGGATGATACTCAAAAGCCTATATCACATATTCATCCTTACACTCTCAATTTAACTGGGCCTTGTGTAGATGTCTTTTGATGGGTATTAGGGATAACTTCCTGAAAGAGTTGTTGATGCCTTCCAACAATCGAAGAATCGAAAAAGGTAATGGCATTATTATCAAGTGTTTCCTGCATCATCACCTATAGGGAAGGATGCCCAATTTTTTTCCAGTAAAGTACTGTCATCCCACATGATCTTTGGAGTCTTGAGCTTCTTGGTAATCAACTACCAGTACTGAGCACTAGATGGTTCAGGTAGCCCTAAAATGTACAACATGCACAGGGCCTAATCCTAACCCCCTCTCAAACGAGTCTCTAGTAACGCTAGGGTATACGTTCCGTAGGTGGATAGATGGATTTGAAGCTCCCTAAAAAGTCAACATATATGTTTCAAAATGTATTATGACCATGGTAGCTTATTGGATGCCTACCCTCGATGGTCCCAACCTGAACTGTAATTTATTTTGTGGCCCTGGAGAGAATTTAATGATTTCAGCTAATGATTATTTTTAGAGAGTCTCAATTTTCTTAGGGTGTGCCTTGGTGAAGTAACTGTAAGAAGAGGATAAATGTCCCAACACACTTTGTACCTTTTGGTCCAGTGATTATCGATGATTCATGTGTGCTTTCGAGTGTACAATCACAAGATATGAGATTTGGATATGTGTTGATCATTTACAATCCTTTTCTAATTACCTTGTGTGATTGTTCCTTGCAAAAATAAATGATGTGTAGATTATCGGGCACTTACACCTTGCCTAGTTAAACTATGTTTAGACTATAGGGAGATGGAAAGCGTACCCACGCTCACTGTGAGGTGCAAGGGTGGAAAATATTGCTTGATTTCTCTTCGACAATTTGGTTACAGTCCCAATTCCTAATGTAAAATTGAAGTAATCTAATTAAAAAATTGAAATAAATAAAACTAGCCAAAGATATGTGGATATATGGGTCACACAATTTTACGCTAATTACGCTATCTATTTTTTATATTGTACGAAAAAATCGTTTGTTTGAATAACTTATGTGGATTGGAGGCCACTTAATTTTTCCTACTTAAACTATCTATTATTTGCAAAAATGAGAAACTGAAATTAAAACTACTTAGTTGCTAAGCTAAATTCTAGAAAATAAGAGTCCTAATCCGTCATGAAATTATAGAAAACAATGATGGAAAATTTTGTATGGGTTGCCAAGAACTTTACAACTTAAAATATGGCAAAAAATAGGAAAAAGTGAGATTTCTTCCTACCACACTGCTTATCTTCCCAAATGAAGAGAGTGCGCCTCTGTTAGAGCATAATGCGCTCGGTCGAGAAGAATACAAAATAATTCTCCTCTGCTAGGTAGAACTTCTTACTGATGGTAATTGGAGATGCTAAGAGGATGCAAGGATGATTTCAGAAATCTGAGCATGAATAAGGACCTACATCAACAAGCATTAACTCAAAAGAAATCATCTAGTGGAGTCACCATTCCTGTGGTAGTGTATTTGGCACATGGGCTGAAGAAATACACTTTTCTTAGTAGGGTGGCTATAAGCCTAATTTGTAGGGCTAAATTAGAGGATATATTTAATTATCAGTTTGGTATAGTAGACTTAGAAAAATACTAAAATATATGGACCTTAGATCAAGTTAGATTAGGAAGTCAATGTTTAGGATTTTGAAAAGTGAAATGCATGTTGGAATAACAAGAAAAATATTATGAAAATAAAGTAAAGAAAACATGTAAATAAAGCATTCAAATTTACTCTATGAATGTATATAAATGATTGGTCAATGAGATTAGTCTATTTTGAAATATGGAGAAGAGTCTCTACTCTAAGAGTCTAGGGTATCTTTCCACATTATTTATATAATAACATTTCGAAGAAGCTAAGAAAGAATAAGGAAATGTAAATATTAAAGCATATAAAGATAATATAAAGACTACAAGAAAGTGAATCTTTATTTAATCCAATCCTAGCTCATGGAGAAGAGGCTCTACTCTAAGATTCCTTGGTATCCTTCAACATCCAAATTAGTCACTGAACATATATCAATATTCAAAAAATGAAACATGGCCTTAACAAAACTTCATAATGAAAATATATACGATTATCTACAACAAAATATGATAACCATACTTAGGTTAACTTTATTGTGTAGCTCTGCGGTTTTGTATGTGTACAAAAAATAGAATAAAGCATCAGGATTTATTGTATCGTCTTTTTTTTGTGTGCAGGGAAGTCAAAAATTATGCAACGTCAGTGGGAAGAGCGATGAGTTCGTTGGCCAGCATCGATGGAGTGATAATGGAAGTAGCGTCGCAGCAACAATCCAAGGGTTACGGGGAGGAGAAAAAGAAGGTTTTATGGATGAGGGATACCACCACCGGTGACTGGATTCATGGGATCACTTTGGCAAGATCGACATTGCAGACCTCGAGCGAAGCTCCTCCCCTCCCGAAACTAGAATATTGACATACAATCTAGAATATTGGCATACAATCAATAATGCCAAAATGTAATAGATTTTTGTATCTGCTAAGTAATTGTGTTTGTTTAGTTATTGAGAGTTAAAAAAATTCAACTAATGCTGGTCTTTGAAGGATGGTTGACACTCCTTTGCAATTTACTTTTTCTAAAAAAAAAATGTACTTTGGTAGAGAGTGAGTTTTTTGGTTTGTCGGTATTATTTAAATAAATGTTAGAAACGGTAAAAATGGAGTTGAAGGATGAGGATCAATTAATGTTGATACCAAATCATTTTAATTATTGAATGTGGAGAAACATGATTGAAATTGAACATACAACAAATGGATAACATCTATTCAAGAATATATTAAAATTTTTGAATTATTTTTAATAAATAATGAATGAATTCAGATAAAAATATTTCCATCCAATTATTAGGTGTAATCATAATTAAAAAAACAATTTTTGTTTAGGTTATAAATTATTAAATAAGTTAGTTTTTTAAGAGCTTAATATATTACTGTTTTGTAGATGAGATCTTTTTAATATTCGTAAATTTAATGTTGATATGATTTAGAAATGTTGTTTCATCTACCATTAGAGTGGCTTAATTGAAGCAAAGTTGTGAAGATTACATTTCATATTTTGATTTGTGACAACAATATGATAGACAGGATTGAAAAGAAATTTATAATTTGTAATTTAATATTAAAGGAAATACAATTTTTCTTGTCTTTATTTGAGACAATATTTCCCCACATTAAAAGAATGACTCAAATTAGTTAAGAAAATTTTAAACAATATGAAATATAACAATTAATTTTCTAAAATTAATTGTAAGTCTAGTTAAAACCACTTTGATCTCCAATAGCTACGGCATAGGATGCCCATATTTATGATATTAAATTCATCATTAATTATCAAATAAAGCTATATTTATTTCTTGTTACACTAATTATTTTTTTTCTAGCTTAATTTATAGATATAATATATCTTATCTTGCAATAGGTTTAGATGGATAGTCTATATATACTCTTCCATTAATATTGATATATATGTTTAATTGTTATTTATTACCTCAAAAATGCATATAAATTTTTTACTTAAAAATGCAATATTTACATAGATTTGTATTTTCAATCGTTGAAACTAATTCCTAGTTGATCTTAATATTACATTTATCTCTAATAGAAAGGAATATTTAGTATTTGCAAAACATTTTTTCAACCACAAACATCAATGTTTTCCTTTACAATAATAAATTATTATATATATAACCTAATTGAGCAATCGAGTAGGTTAAAGTGAAATGGAATCACTTTTGGCCCAATGAAGCTATAGGGGCGACCGCGGTTCAGATGTGGGCTATGTATCATTCCTTATTCGTTGGTTGAGCGAATGTCTTGGAAGGTGTTTGTGTATATGTTTTGGTATAACTTGATATGATATTTGGTATACATACATATGTATATGAATGTAAACTCTAGCATGAGCTATTTTACCAGTATAGATCCATCTAAAGAACAGATCTAACATGAGATGAGAGGGATCAAATTTTTTTGTCACATTTACCTCTTTATTCATTTACATTTAGCACATCAAAACAAATTTCAAAATATTTATGTGTAAAATATACACCATTTGGATTATATATATATATATATATATATATATATATATATATATATATATATATATATAAACCAATACTTTATTCACCTTGTAATTATTGCACATTATTCAAATTAACATTAGCCTCAAGTTCGGAGTCTAGTAAGTTGAGCTTTTCTTTCTTTTTACTATATGAGTTTAACCAAATGCATTTGACACATATGCAGTTAATCCCGATCTTAAATCCGAAAGAGCTTCAAGCCGAAGCAAGAAAACTGGGAACCCAATTTTTGCATTTGGGTTGTGTGCGTGTTGGTATCCATGCATTGGTGCATCCTAGTGTTGATGCATACGTGTTAGCTACCGTAATGGATATGACACATAATAAATATACAGATTCTTTGATTGCAGGAATTGTTGCTCCATTATCTAATGGACGGGTGTGGTTTGATTGTTATCCGACCTTTTCAGTATCAATCATAGATGAAACTTTGGCAGACATATTGTAGCTTCAAATCCAAACAATGGGATTTGATATGAGGAAGAAACGACAAAATATTGCCATCCAGTTTTGCGTATGTTTCCGCCATACCTCCACTATGTTTCCTGCAGTCCTCCATGCACCCAGCCGACAGTCGAAGACTAGTGTCGTTGTCCTGACTGATCCCAAGAATCAGAAAATAGAACATCAGGCCATCAAGTGGGATTATCTCACTTTCCCAGAACACTGGACAGTTCCAAACCCTAAGCCTCTTGCTGTACAGAAAATAACCTCTGCCAACATCACAGAAAACCAATCCTCTGTTGTCCTGTCTTTTCCCAGAAGGTCAACCATTGACATAAGAAGGATTGAGGAAGAATGTAAAAAGTCTCCCAGGTATATCGCTCCAGATTGTACAGATACCAGTTGCAGTTCTATTGTTTCAAATTGTAGTCATGTTGCTTTGTTTGAGTTTGCTCAATTTGTAAATTATCAGCCCATGAGTGTCCAATGTCCTCAGTGCAGCCAACATGTAAATTTGCAGAGTCTAGCCTATGTAGTACTTCATAAGAACCACAATAATAGGACTGGTAAAGCCCCTCCTGCGTCTTCAACCAACCCATGTCCTAATCCTAAATGCTCTGACATTCCTTTCCCACATGAGGATGAGCATGTTCTTATGATGCACCTTGTACCTACTCTTGAAGGTGAAGACCGTAGGCTAACTTCCATTCTCATGAACATGAGACCTGCAAATAGTCAAAAGTATGGACTAGGCTATGTTGAGCAAGTTGATCAGTTGATCCCTGAATGCAGATTCAGAGATCTACCTCCAGGATGTAAGAAATCATCAGTGCCCGAGATTCAAAAATTTTACACATTGATGGATGGTTGTCCAAAAAGCCAGATCCCTGCTCAATGGATGAAGCAGATGATTAATTGGGATCTGTTTACCCATCCACAAGCTGATGGATTTGCTGCAGCTTTCCCAAAGGAAGAAAATATGAAAATGGCTGCAGAATGGAAAGCTTACATGGAAGAAGAGAATATGTGGATTTCATTTTACTCATGGAAAACGAAAATGGAATCTGATGTGGTTTTAATGGCAGATTCAGTCGCCTCTTCTTCACATTCCTGGACTGCACCAGATGGAAGTAAAATTGAGACCCATACTACTTACCCTCCTTTCAAGAGTATTGTCCTAGGAGAAGGACAAAGTTCTGCAAATGCTTATCCTCTAGTCCAGAGAGATAATGCAGCAATGGGTATAGAGGGTAGAATTCAGAAAGTTTCTGAGCAGGTTAATTGGACAAACACTGCTCTGACTGGTCTTGAGAAGAATGTTGCTAAAACTACCCTGGTCAAAGATCAGATTGATTCTGTTCAAGTTTCTGTAAATGATGTACATAGAGTTTTGAATTCAGTTCACTGTGATTTGCAAGTAGTTAGACATATTTCAGAAAAATCATTTGAAAGATTTGATGATGTGGAAAATTGTATAATAGAGCAGAGTATTTCCACACGAGATTCAGTTTCTAATCTGTCTGATAAGTTTGACAGATTAAATTTGAAGAAATCCAATAAGCCTATCCCACTTTCATTCTTGAATAAAGGAAAGAGCATCCATCCTCATGAGCTTGAAAGCCATGTTTCCAAATTTCCTCATCTCTTTCCTAAATAAGTGCCACAGCTGTCTCAGTCCCCTGAGTCCAAGCCAGAAGAAAAATCTGAGAAAATAACCATAGCCACTGCTTTAGAAATCTCAGATTTAGAAAAACATGCTTTCCCTATTTATGAGCCTCTGGAACCTTAGTTTACTAGACATGCAGCCCCTGACCTGTATTGTGCAGGAAAGATTCCAGCCCGAGAGACTTTCCATGAAGGAAGTCATAAGGAGTGGAACATTGATGGTCTGTCTGCAGCACAGATCAGGAAATTGCTTGATCAAATGATTGTTGAGTATAAACTGATGTGTGTAGAAGGGAAAAGTGAAATTGAAGAATATAAGACACTGATTCAGTGTTTTACTGGTACTCTGGCTAGATGGTGGGAGTTGGAGTCTTCCCCTATTATGATAGATAAAATGGAGAAAGAAGTTCTCAAAGATGAACAGGGTGACATAATGTTTAATCCTGATGGCACAGCAATGAACAATATGATTGGTGCACTGACAACACTAATCCAGGAGCACTTTTGTGGTGCTGATTTTGCACTTACTGATAAAAATGAATTGATTTTGATGAATTTAAAGTGCAACAATATAAATCAGTATGAAGATTTCCACAGAGATTGGATTGAAAGAATATTCTTGGTCAAAGATCCAAAGAATATCTTGTGGAAACAAATTTATCTTGCTACTCTACCATCAAAATTGGTAGACATTTTGAAGTTACAAGAAGCATTTCCCCTGCCACTTGAAGTTTATCTTTAGGGAGATTTTTATCCAATAATTACTAAAGTTTTCATTTCTCTATGTACCAGTTCCAAGATGCAAAAGTCTATAGATAAGCTCAATAGACTTCTTGGTACAAAGTCTTTCTGTGGTATATATGGAATAACAGTTGATGATCCTTTCGTACATCGCAGAAAGAATAAGAGGCATGCAAAGAAGGCTTACAAAAGAAGTAAAGCCTCCAGCTATAGACTAAGCTCAGGTAAGAGACGAGAGCTGAGAAGGACTAAAGAATCACGCAGGCCTAAAGACAGGAGAGGACATTATCATTATAAACCTAAGACACATTATTACCAGCCTCATGACATCCGTCCCAAAGATGCCAAAATTTCCAGAATGAACGAAGTTGTCTGTTGGTTATATGGTCAGCTAGGTCATACCTCAAACATGTGTCCAACAGCCCTAGAATCTAAGAGAGGTCTTGGTAAGAAATCTTCTAAGTATAAGCAGCCATCTACCAGTCAAACTGTCAAACAAGAACCTAGATGTGCCCACTGTCATTCTTCATTTCATAAAACAACAGATTGCAAAAATCGCCCTCAGCCTCTTTCTATCCAACAACATGCTGAGCAATCCTCTGCCTCTTCCTCTGATGACTATTCTTCCTCCTCTTCCGAAGAACAAGTCAATATGTATTGTCACTGTTCTGACTTAGATGCCTGTCATTGTTCTGAGTCTGATTCTGATTCTTTTTCCTCTACTGAAGAAGAACTTCCCCATGTCCTCATGGCCCAAGTTGATGATGATTTAAAAGTATTTGCCCAAATCTGTGCCATGGATGAAGGTGATCTCAAAGTTGCCCTCCTTGCAGCTTATATGAAAAACATGCCTGGTTCTTTTCATTCTTCCAGTTCCTCTACTAGTAAGAAACCCAATTTTTTTGACGCTTCATATGAGCGTAACACCAAAACGTATCTCCAACACAATTCCACCAAAGCTCGTGCACTCACTTTGGGGGAGGTGAGTAAGGAGATACATGATCTAAAAACTGAAATTCGCAGCATGAAAAATGAAATCTTTGTCCTGAAATATCAAGTTCAATAGCCGGCCTCATCTTCTATAGCTATTTCAAGAAGACAGACAAATTATACACTGCATTCTACTCCAAAGAATGAAGTTCAATTTGCAACAGGAAAATTTGATCCCTCCACTGGTTTTAGTGAAATCGGGGATATGGAAGTCCTCGCCATTCAATACCAACAACACCACATACAGGTAAACCTCTGTGTTGCTGGTCATGTCTACAAGGTTATTGCACTCATAGATTCTGGATCAGATATTAACCTTGTTTCTAAGCATATAATCCCATCAAAATATTGGACCACATCAGAAAAAGAAGTTATGGGATTAGGAACAAAATAGTTGAAGTTTGAAGTTTCTAAAGTTGTTGTATGTTTCGATTCAAAATGTGTAAAGCTTTCCTTTGTAGTTTCTGATATTCCAGTAGACTGTATTTTGGGAAATATATTTTTGGCAACAGTAGAGCCCGATGGGTCATTTAGATTTTCTGACAAGTCTGCAGGATATTCTATAACTATTTCTAGAGAAAGAATTGAATTGCCATATATTTCCAGAACCAGAATTTCACCCATGGTCCAGGCCATGCAAGAAAAAGAGAAGAAACTTCAGTCAGCTGTAAAAATCTTGGAAGAACTCAAGGATCACAAGAACACAATCAAAATTGAAGAACAGTTGAGTTCTCCAGAAGTCCAAAAGAAGATCTCTGCAATTCAGAGAGAGTTTGAAGAAACATGTTGCTTAGAAGAGCCCAATGCCTTCTGGCACAGAAAGCAACATAGTATTGAGCTACCTTACAAGGAAGGTTACACTGGCATACCTTGTAAGTCCAGAGCCATTTCCATGTCTGTGGAACACAGACAACTCTGCCAGAAAGAGATTGAACAGCTTCTACAGAAGAAGCTTATCAGAGAATCCAGCAGCCCTTGGAACTGCTATGGGTTCTATGTCAATAAGAGAAGTGAACAAGTCAGAGGAGTCCCTAGATTGGTTATAAACTACAAACCTCTAAAAAATGTTTTAGCAGATGAAATTTATCTGATTCCCCACAAAGGAGATCTGATGAGAAGAATTTCAGGAGCCAAAGTTTTCTCAAATTTGATCTAAAGTCGGGCTTCGGCAAGTGGCTATTCTTGAAGGTGATAGATGGAGAAGACGACGTCGGTGTTCCTCATGGACACTACGAATGGAATGTAATGCCATTGGATTAAAGCATGCACCTTCAAAGTTTCATAAGGTGGTGGATTCTATCTTTAAACCCTATGCTGAGAATGGTTACTTGCCTATATTGATGATTTGCTTATTTTTTTCAAACTTGCGGGGACCATTTCGAGGCACACGAGAATAGAGATGAAATTAGTACGAGAGAACGGATGCCATGTTGAGCAAGAAAAATATGGAGCTTTGCAAGACTAAAATCAAGTTTTTAGGGCACGAGATTGAAAATGGACAAATTGCTCTTCAGAATCATGCACTAGAGTTTGTTGATAAGTTTCCTGATGTAATCTTAGATAAAACTCAGTTGTAGAGGTTTTTGGGATGCTTAAATTATGTGACCAATTTCTATCCTTCATGTGCCATCGACAGGTCTCTGCTCAACCAGAGACTAAGAAAGAATCCGAAGCCTTGGACAGAGAAACACACTCAGGCAGTCAGAGATATTAAATCCAAGGTTCGCAATCTCCCTATATTGTATGTTGCTGATGATAGTGCTTTTAAAATTGTGGAAACAGATGCAAGCAACATAGGTTGGGGAGGTGTCCTCAAGCAGAAGCCAAATGAAGACAGCCCAAAAGAGCAAGAACAGGTTGTACAGTTTGTTTCAGGAGTTTGGAGCAAATCAGAACTGAATTATGCTGCTATTGAAAAAGAGGTAAAGGCAACCTGGAATTGCATCAGTAAGTTTTCAATTCATTTGGCCAATAAACATTTTTTTCTTAGAACTGATGCGAAAGCTCTGGAAAAAGTAATAACTAAATAAATAAAGAACCTAGAAGATGCAAAGTTTGCTAGATGGCAAGCTCTCTTTGCTTATTTTGATTTTAAAGTTGAGCACATTAAAGGTTCTGAAAATTGTCTTCCAAAATTTCTAAGCAGAGAGTATATCCAGCAACAAGAACAGAGAATTGACCCTGAGAAGGAAGAAATTCATGTAATGGGCATTCTCACAGAATGGGATCAGGCCAATCAGAGAGAACAACTCAGATATATTTCAGATGAAGAATCATGGCCTGTTTATGCAGAAAAATGGAGGCCAACCTGGCAACTTCAAAATACACAAGTGCTAGATACAAATCTACAAAGTCATAATGATATCCAGCACTTTGTGCCTGAGCGACGGGTATACCCTAATGGAAGTAGATGGATACATGACATGATGTATTCACATAGCATGTCGGCTTCCCATGAAGCTGAAAGGTCGCTCTCACAAGACTTTTGGGACCTCTCCGTCATTTGTACTGGTGGTGGAGATAGATCAAGAGTCTATTACCAGTCATACACCATAAACAGGACAAGGAATCCTGGCCAATATACCAGTGGAAAGTTCCAAACATGGCCAGAAAACAATCCAAATCTAACTTTTCCTGACACTGTTTATGATTTTGCAGGATACAAAAGACTGTGGTGGGACTTATTAAATAAAGATGGACGGGAAGAAACCCACTACACCAAGTTTAAGTTTGCTCCTACTTGGATAAATTCAAGAGAACCCGAAGTACCTTGGTTATCTGACTGGTGGCATCATTATGGTGTTAGCCCTTTTAGTATGGATCCAAATTACTATGAAACCTACTGTCATAGAATCTGTACTGATTGTCTTGAAGGTCCAGCTGGAGAATGCTTTCATTATCCTTGTCAAAAAGTAGGAGAAATTGCAGGACTAGAATTTAAAATGAGGAATCCTATTCTAAAGTCCTACATGCAGATGCACTATCAATGGCTCGTCATGACAAATATTAAGTATCAAATCATCCTCAACAAGCCCATGATCGTCCGACGAATTTACACCAAGGCTTGGGACGATGAGTTCTACCATCTCAGATATCCGGGTATCACAATCTTGGATACTCCTACAGCTGCCAGTACAAGTGGTCCTCGGGAGCCCCACTAAAAAGGCTTTCCCTGTGTAAAAATGGTACCTAGTCACGGGTCTATAGTGATAGAGCTTTTCTCGAGGGCTTTTCATCTGTCCGAAAAGCATCCTCTCTGTATTAAATTATTTCGTTTCCTCATGGGCCTTGTACTTAAAGGAATCCACAGTGTACTCTCACCCACTATCACTAGAGTCTGTCGGAAGGAACGAATCTCCGTGCGGATGTCCCGACAAGGGTTACCCGAAAACGATGATCCGCCTTCCAAGTGTCAATAATCGGATGCGCTACAAGAATGTTTGTCCCCTCTTCCAATCTATATAAGGAAGGGTAAGGCTCATTCGGAGGCATCGGCATTTGGAGTTTGAGTCTTTGCATTTGTGTTTTTGAGTCCGAGTTTTCTCCCTGCTCTGCATCTGCGCAAGTTATTGCGATATGCTTGCATCACGGAGTTTGAACTCACAGTCCTTAGGAGAACTGAGAAGCCTGCGGGTGTATGTGCTTGGCATACATCAGAACCTAAAGTGGCCAGTTCTTTAGATTAAATTTTTTTATGTTTTGTGTATATTCAGCTCTGAGACAGAGTCTGTGATTTGGCCAGGAAGCCTCCGGTAACGATCGCTCATTCTGAGTATCATAAGTCCGGTCAAAGCCATTACAGTCGATCTCTGGTAAAGAGAATTGAATCCATATGAGTCTGTAATTTGATTGTGAAGCATTCTTCTATCAATAAAGAGAGATATTTTTCTTCATTTCCGCATTTAAGTACTGTCACTCTGTGCATTTTTCATTACTGCTTAGACACTGTTTGTTCTTGAAAGTTCGCCATAAGTTCGCTGGAGGTTCGCGAAAACACTGAGGGACGCCAAGGCTGTGTGAAGGCGAGGAAGTCGTGTGAAAGGCCGTTAGTTGCGTGAAGGTCAAGTAGGTTCATCTGGGTTCACAGTTGGGTTCACATAAAATAACAAAGGAGAAGCTAAGCAAGGCCAAGATTGTTGGTTGACAACAGCAAGCAAGCTTGTTGAGAAGCCTCTCGATCTGCGGTAAAAATTGCATCCATATGAGTACGCCAATCTGATTGTGAAGCATTCTGCTATCAATAAAGAGAGACATTTTTTCATTTTCCGCATTTAAGTACTGTCACTCTGTGCATTTGTCATTGTTGCTTAGACACTGTTTGTTCTTGAAAGTTCGCCATAAGTTTGCTAGAGGTTCGCAAAAACACTGAGGGATGCTAAGGCCATGTGAAGGTGAGGGAAGCCATGTGAAAGGCTGCTAGTTGCGTGAAGGTCAAGTAGGTTCATCTGGGTTCACAGTTGGGTTCACATAAAGAACAAAGAAGAAACTGCGCAAGGCCAAAGTTTGTTGGTTGACAACAGCAAGCAAGCTTGTTGAGAAGCCTCTGCTAGAAATTGGTATCAGAGCCAATACGTCGGTTTCGCGTGGTTCAGAAAAGGTCAGTACTTAATCCATCTCTCTTTATAAATGGATTCATTTATGTCAAAGTCAGTCTCTTTCAGAGAACTCGAGGAGAAAGATAGAGCTGAACAAAACCCGCTTAGGGATATGTTTGCTAGCAGTAGCAGTAGAGTTATAAATGAGTCTGATCATTTATATGAGGAAGTCGAGCCCCAAGCTAGATGGGTTTTGCCCAGAATATCCGCCTCCCAAGTCTATAGTGACCTAGGTGTCTGGCACCTCAAAGCAGCCACTAGGATCACCATTAAAGAGTCGGTCAGCTCTATAGAAGAAAATTCAGATTGTGTACAATTAATCCCGATCTTAAATCCAAAAGAGCTTCAAGCCAAAGCAAGAAAACTGAGAACCCAATTTTTGCGTTTGGGTTGTGTGCATGTTAGTATCGATGCATTGGTGCATTCTGCTTTGGTGCATTCGGGTGTTGATGCTTATGTGCTTGCTACTGTCAGAGATCTGACGCACAATAAGTATACAGATTCTTTGATTGGAGGAATTGTTGCTCCATTATCTAATGGACCAGTTTGGTTTGATTGTTATCCGAACTTCTCGGTATCAATCACAGATGAAACATTGGCAGATATGTTGCAGCTTCAAATCCAAACAATGGGATTTGATATGAGGAAGAAAAGACAAAACATTGCCATTCAGTTTCGAGGATGTTTCTGCCATACATCTACAATGTCTCCTACAGTCTTCCATGCACCCAGTCGAGGGTCAAAAACCAGTGTTGTTAAATACGGCGGTCCAAGAATCGAGAAAATAGAACAATCAAAGCCATTAGGTAGGAGAGGTCTGTGATCCTCGGAACCTTTGGACGTGTGGAATCCCAAGCCTCTCGGCCCCCATGCAGAAAATAACCTCTACCCGACATCCTGAAGAAAACCAATCTCCCGGTTGTTCTATCCTTTCCTAGATGGTCAACCATTGACGAGAAGAAGGATTGAGGAAGAATGTAAAAATTCTCCCGAATTATATCTCTACGACGGATTGTCTGAGATAATGGTTGTAGTTCCATTGTTTCAAATTGTATTCATGTAGCCTTATTTGAATTTTCTCGGTTTCTAAATTATCGGCCTGAGTGTCAGTGTCCACAATGCAATCATCGTAATAGAATTTACGAGTCTAGCACATACGGTACTTCATAAGAACCACAACAATAGAATTGGTGAAGCCCTCCACATGTCTTCAACAAACCCATGTCCTAATCCTAAATGCTGCGACATTCCTTTCCCACATAATGAAGAGCATGTTCTTATGATGCATCTTGTCCCTACTCTAGAAGAAGAAGATCCAAGGCTAAATTCCATTTATATGAACATGAGACCAGCAAATAGCCCAAAGTATGGATTGGGTTATATCGAACAAGCTGATCAGTTGATCCCTGAATGTAGATTCAGAGATTTTCCTCCAGGATGCAAGAAACCATTAGTACCGGAGATCCACAAGTTTTACACTTTGATGGATGGCTGTCCTAAGAATCAGATTCCTGCTCAATGGATGAAGCAGATGATTAACTGGGATCTGTTTACCCATCCACAAGCTGATGGATTTGCTGCAGCTTTCCCAAAGGAAGAAAATATGAAAATGGCTGAAGAATGGAAAGCTTACATCGAAGAAGAGAAAGTTTGGATTTCATTTTATTCATGGAAGAAGAAAATGGAATCTGATATGGTTTTTATGGCAGATTCAGTTGCCTCTTCTTCACATTCCTGGACTGCACCAGATGGCAGTAAAATAGAGACCCATACAACTTACCCTCCTTTCAAAAGCATTGTCCTAGGAGAAGGACAAATTTATGCAATGGCATGTCCTCTGGTTCGGAAAGATAATGCAACAATAGGGACAGAGGGTAGAATACAGAAAGTTTCTGAGCAGGTTAATTGGACTAACACTGCTCTAACTGGTCTTGAGAAAAATGTTGCAAAGACTGCCCTGGTCAAAGATCAGATTGATTCTGTCCAAGTTTCTGTAAATGATGTACATAGAGTTTTGAATTCATTTCAGTGTGATTTGGAAGTAGTTAGACATGTTTCTAAGAAATCATTTGATAGGTTTGAAGATGTGGAAAATTGTATAGTAGAACAGTCTATTTCCACTCGGGATTCTGTTGCTAATCTGTCTAACAAGTTTGACAGATTAAATTTGAAGAAAGCCAATAAGCCTATCCCACTTTCATTCGTGACTAAAGGAAAGAGTGTCCATCCTCATGAAACAGAAAGCCCTGTATCTCAGTTTCCTCATCTCTTTCCTAAAGAAGTGCCACAGTTGCCTCAGTCCCCTGAGTCTAAGCCTGAAGAAAAATCTGAGAGAATAACCATAGCCACTGCTCTGGAAATCTCAGATTCTGAAAAACATGATTTTCCTATTTATGAGTCTCTTGAACCTCATTTTACCAGACATGCTACCCCTGACCTATATGGTGCAGGAAAGATTCCAACTAGAGAGACTTTCCATGAATGGAGTCATAAGGAGTGGAACATTGATGGTATGTCTGCAGCACAGATCAGGAAATTGCTTGATCAAATGATCGTTGAATATAAACTGATGTTTGTAGAAGGGAAAAGTGAAATTAAAGCATGTAAGACACTGATTCAGTGTTTTACTGGTACTCTGGCTAGATGGTGGGAGTTGGATTCTTCCCCTGTTATGATAGATAAAATGGAGAAAGAAGTTCTCAAGGATGAACAGGATGACATAATGTTTAATCCTGATGGCACAACAATGAACAATATGATTGGTGCACTGACAGCACTAATCTAGGAGCACTTTTGTGGTGTTGAATTTGCACTTACTGATAAGAATGAATTGATTTTGATGAATTTAAATTGCAACAATATAAATCAGTATGAAGATTTCCACAGAGATTGGATTGAAAGAATATTCTTGGTCAAAGATCAAAAGAATATCCTGTGGAAGCAAATTTATCTTGCTGCTCTACCATCTAAATTGGTAGACATTTTGAAGTTACAGGAAGCATTTCCCCTGCCACTTGAACTTTATCTTTGGGGAGATTTTTATGCAATAATTACTAGAGTTTTGATTTCTATGTGTACCAGCTCCAAGATGCAAAATTCTATAGATAAGCTCAATAAAATTCCTGGTACAAAGTCTTTCTGTGGTAGATATGGAATAACAGTTGATGATCCTTTGGTACATCGCAGAAACCATAAGAGGCAGGCAAAGAAGGCTTACAAAAGAAGTAAATCCTCTAGCTACAGACTGTGCTCAGGTAAGAGACGAGAGCTCAGAAGGCCTAAAGAAACTCGCAGGCCTAAAGAAAGGAGAGGACATTATCGCTATAAGCCCAAGACTCATTATTACCAGCCTCATGACACCCGTCCCAAAGATGTCAAAATTTCCAGAATGAAATAAGTTGTCTGTTGGTTGTGTGGTCAGCCAGGTCATACCTCAAACATGTGTCCAACAGCCCTAAAATCTAAGAGAGGTCTTGGCAAGAAATCTGCTAGGTTTAAACATCCATCTACTAGTCAGGCTGTCAAACAAGAACCTAGATGTGCTCACTGTCACTCTTCATTCCATAAGACAGTAGATTGTAAAAATCATCCTCAGCCCCTCTCTATCCAACAACATGCTGAGCAGTCCTCTGCCTCTTCCTCTTCAGATGACTATTCCTCCTCCTCTTCCGAGGAACAGGTCAATATGTATTGTAACTGTTCTGACTCAGATGCCTATCATTGTTCTAAGTCTGATTCCGACTCTTTCTCTTCTGCTGAAGAAGAACTTCCCCATGTCCTCATGGCTCAAATTGATGATGATCTTAAGGTTTTTGCCCAGATTCGTGCCATGGACGAAGGCGATCTCAAAGCTGCCCTCCTTGCCGCTTACATGAAAAATATGCCTGGTTCTTCTGGTTCTTCCAGTTCCTCTACTGGTAAGAAACCCAATTTTGTTGACACTTCATATAAGTGTAACACCAAAACGTATCTCCAACGCAATTCTAACAAAGCTCGTGCACTCACTTTGGGGGAGGTGAGTAAGGAGATACATGATCTAAAAACTAAAATTCGCAGCATGAAAAATGAAATTTCTGTCCTGAAATCTCAAGTTCAACAGCCGGCCTCATCTTCTACAGCCATTTCAGGAAGACAGAAAAATTATATGCTGCATTCTACTCCAAATAATGAAGTTCAATTTGCAACAGGAAAATTTGATGCTTCCACTGGTTTTAGTGAAATCGGGGATATGCAAGTCCTCGCCATTCAATACCAACAACACCACATACAGGTAAATCTCTGTGTTGCTGGTCATGTATACAAGGTTATTGCACTTATAGATTCTGGATCAGATATTAACCTTGTTTCTAAACACATAATCCCATCTAAATACTGGACTACATCAGAAAAGGAAGTTATGGGATTAGGAACAAAACAGTTGAAGTTTGAAGTTGCAAAAGCTGCTGTGTGTTTTGATTCAAAATGTGTGAAAATTTCCTTTGCAATTTCTGATATTCCAGTTGACTGTATTTTGGGAAATATATTTTTAGCAGCAGTTGAGCCCCATGGGTCATTTAGATTTCCTGACAAGTCTGCAGGATATTTCATCACTATTTCCGGGGAAAGAATTGAATTGCCTTATATCTCCAGGACTAGAATTTCACCCATGGTTCAAGCCATGCAATAACTTCACAAAGCTGTGAAACACCTGGTTGAACTCAAAGACCACAAAGATACAATGAGAATTGAAGAACAGTTGAGGTCACCAGTGGTCCAAAAGAAGATCTCTGAAATTCAGAGAGAATTTGAAGAGACATGCTGCTCAGAAGAGGCGAATGCCTTTTGGCACCGTAAGGAGCATAGTATTGAGCTGCCTTATAAGGAAGGTTACACTGGAAGACCTTGTAAGTCTAAAGCCATTTCCATGTTTTTTGAACATAGACAACTCTTCCAGAAGGAGATTGAACAACTTCTTCAGAAGAAGCTCATTAGAGAATCCAGCAGCCCTTGGAACTGCTATGGGTTCTATGTCAACAAAAGAAGTGAACAAGTCAGAGGAGTCCCTAGATTGGTGATAATTTACAAACCTCTAAATAATTTCCTAGCAGATGACACTTATCCGATCCCTCACAAAGGTGATCTGATGAGAAGAATTTCAGGAGCCAAAATTTTCTCCAAATTTGATCTAAAGTCAGGCTTCTGGCAAGTGGCTATTGCTAAAGGTGATAGATGGAAGACGGCATTCAGTGTTCCTCATGGAAACTATGAATTGAATGGAATGCCATTCGGATTAAAGCATGCACCTTCAAAGTTTCAGAAGGTGATGGATTCTATCTTTAAACCCTATGCAGAATGGTTACTTGCCTATATTGATGATCTGCTTATTTTTTCCAAGAACTTGCAGGACCATTTCAGGAACCTGAGAATATTCATGAAATTAGTACAGAGAAATGGATTAGTCTTGAGAAAGAAAAATATGGAGCTTTGCAAGACTAAAATCAATTTTTTAGGGCACGAGTTTGAAAATGGACAAATTTCTCTTCAGAATCATGCACTAGAGTTTGCTGATAAGTTTCCTGATGTAATCTTAGATAAAACTCAGTTGCAGAAGTTTTTGGGATGCTTAAATTATGTGAGCAATTTCTATCCTTCATGTGCCATCGACAGGTCTCTGCTCAACCAGAGACTAAGAAAGAATCCGAAGCCTTGGACAGAGAAACACACTCAGGCAGTCAGAGATATTAAATCCAAGGTTCACAATCTCCCTATATTGTATGTTGCTGATGATAGTGCTTTTAAAATTGTGGAAACAGATGCAAGCAACATAGGATGGGGAGGTGTCCTCAAGCTGAATCCAAATGAAGACAGCCCAAAAGAGCAAGAACAGGTTGTACAGTTTGTTTCGGGAGTTTGGAGCAAATCAGAACTGAATTATGCTCCTATTGAAAAAGAGGTAAAGGCAGCCTGGAATTGCATCAGTAAGTTTTCAATTCATTTGGACAATAAACATTTTCTGCTTAGAACTGATGCGAAAGCTCTGGAAAAAGTAATAACTAAGGAAATAAAGAACCCAGAAGATGTAAAGTTTGCTAGATGGCAAGCTCTCTTTGCTTATTTTGATTTTAAAGTTGAGCACATTAAAGGTTCTGAAAATTTTATTCCAGACTTTCTTAGCAGAGAGTATATCCAGCAACAAGAACATAGAATTGACCCTGAGAAGGAAGAAATTCATGTAATTGTCGTTCTCACAGAATGGGATCAGGCCAATCAGAGAGAACAACTCAGATATATTTCAGATGAAGAATCATGGCCTGTTTATGCAGAAAAATGGAGGCCAACCTGGCAACTCCGAAATACACAAGTATTAGATGCAAATCTACAAAGTCATAATGATATCCAGCACTTTGTGCCTGAGCGAAGGGTATACCCTAAAGGAAGTAGATGGATACATGACATGATGTATTCACATAGCATGTCTGCTTCCCATGAAGCTGAAAGGTCGCTCTCACAAGACTTTTGGGACCTCTCCATCATTTGTACTGGTGGTGGAGATAGATCAAGAGTCTATTACCAGTCATACACCATAAACAAGACAAGGAATCCCGACCAATATACCAGTGGAAAGTTCCAAACATGGCCAGAAAACAATCCAAATCTATTTTTTCCTGACACTGTTTATGATTTTGCAGGATACAAAAGACTGTGGTGGGACTTATTAAATAAATATGGACGGGAAGAAACCCACTACACCAAGTTGAAGTTTGCTCCTACTTGGATAAATTCAAGAGAACCCGAAGTACCTTGGTTATCTGACTGGTGGCATCATTATGGTGTTAACCCTTTCAGTATGGATCCAAATTACTATGAAACCTACTGTCATAGAATCTGTACTGATTGTCTTGAAGGTCCAGCTGGAGAATGCTTTCATTGTCCTTGTCAAAAAGTAGGAGAAATTGAAGGACTAGAATTTAAAATGAGGAATCCTATTCTAAAGTCCTACATGCAGATGCACTATCAATGGCTCGTCATGACAAAGATTAAGCATCAAATCATCCTCAACAAGCCCATGATCGTCTGACGAATTTACACCAAGGCTTGGGATGATGAGTTCTACCATCTCAGATATCCGGGTATCACAATCTTGGATACTCCTGCAGCTGCCAGTACCAGTGGTCCTAGGGAGCCCCACTAAAAAGGCTTTCCTGGCATAATAATGATACCTAGTCACGGGTCTATAGTGACAGAGCTTTTCTCGAGGGCTTTTCATCTGTTCGAAAAGCATCCTCTCTGTATTAAATTATTATGTTTCCTCATGGGCCTTGTACTTAAAGGCATCCACAGTGTACTCTCACCCACTATCACTAGAGTCTGTCGAAAGGAATGAATCTCCATGCGGATGTCCCGACAACGGTTACCCGAAAACGATGATCCGCCTTCCAAGTGTCAATAATCAGATGCGCTACAGGAATGCTTGTCCGCTCTTCCAATCTATATAAGGAAGGGTAAGGCTCATTCGGAGGCATGGGAATTTGGAGTTTGAGTCTTTGCATTTTTGTGTTTTGAGTCTGAGTTTTGCTCCCTGCTCTGCATCTGCACAATATTTGCGATCTGCTTGCATAACAGATTCTTGACTCACAGTCCTTAGGAGAACTGAGAAGCCTGCGTGTCAATTCATGTGATCGGCAAGAACCTAAAGTGGCCAGTTCTTTAGATTGAGTCTGTAAGTTTTATGTGTGTTAGTATAAAGCTTTGAGACAGAGTCTGTAATTTGGCCAGGAAGCCTCCGGTAACGATCGCTCATTCTGAGTATCATAAGTCCGGTAAAAGCCATTACAGTCGATCTCTGGTAAAGAGAATTGGATCCATATGAGTCCGTAATCTGATTGTGAAGCATTCTGCTATCAATAAAGAGAGATATTTTTTCTTCATTTTCCGCATGTAAGTACTATCACTCTGTGCATTTGTCATTGCTTAGACACTGTTTGTTCTTGAAAGTTCGCCATAAGTTTGCTAGAGGTTCGCGAAAACACTAAGGGACGCCAAGGCCGTGTGAAGGTGAGAGAAGCCGTGAGGCCGCTAGTTGCGTGAAGTTCAAGTAGCTTCATCTGGGTTCACAGTTGGGTTCACATAAAGAACAAAGAAGAAACTAAGCAAGGCCAAAGTCTGTTGGTTGACAACAGCAAGCAAGCTTGTTGAGAAGCCTCTCGATCTCTGGTAAAGAGAATTGCATCCATATGAGTCTGTAATCTGATTGTGAAGCATTCTGCTATCAATAAAGAGAGATATTTTTTCTTCATTTTCCGCATTTAAGTACTGTCAATTTCTTAGACACTGTTTGTTCTTGAAAGTTCGCCATAAGTTCGCTAGAGGTTCGTGAGAACAATCAGGGACGCCAAGGCCATGTGAAGGCGAGAGAAGCCGTGAGGCTGCTATTTTCATGAAGGTCAAGAAGGTTCATCTAGGTTCAGAGTTGGGTTCACATAAAGAACAAGGAAGAAACTAAGCAAGGCCAAAGTCTGTTGGTTGACAACATCAAGCAAGATTGTTGAGAAGCCTCTGCTAGAAATTGGTATCAGAGGCAGTAAGTCGGTTTCGCGTTGTTCAGAAAAGGTCAGTACTTAATTCATCTCTCTTTATAAATGGATTCATCTATTTCAAAGTTAGTCTCTTTCAGAGAACTCGAGGAGAAAGATAGAGCTGAACAAAACCCGCTTAGGGATATGTTTGCTAGCAGTAGCAGTAGAGTTATAAATGAGTCTGATCATTTATATGAGGAGGTCGAGCCCCAAGCTAGATGGGTTTTGCCCAGAATATCCGCCTCCTAAGTCTATAGTGACCTAGGTGTCTGCCACCTCAAAGCGGCCACTAGGAACACCATTAAAGAGTCGGTGAGCTCTATAGAAGAAAATTCAGATCATGTACAGTTAATCCCGATCTTAAATCCGACAGAGCTTCAAGCCAAAGCAAGAAAACTAGGAACCCAATTTTTTCATTTGGGTTGTGTGCGTGTTGGTATCCATGCATTGGTGCATCCTGGTGTTGATGCATACGTGTTAGCTACCGTAAGGGATCTGACACATACTAAATCTACAGATTCTTTGATTGGAGGAATTGTTGCTCCATTATCTAATGGAACGGTGTGGTTTGATTGTTATCCGAAATTTTCGGTATCAATCACAGACGAAATTTTGGCAGACATATTGCAGCTTCGAATCCAAACAATGGGATTTGATATGAGGAAGAAACGACAAAACATTTCCATCCAGTTTCGCGGATGTTTCCGCCATACCTCCACTATGTTTCCTGCAGTCCTCCATGCACCCAGCCGAGAGTCGAAGAACAGTGTCGTTGTCCTGACTGATCCCAAGAATCAGAAAATATAACATCAGGCCATTAAGTGGGAAGATCTCACTTTCCCAGAACTCTGGACAGTGCCAAATCCCAAGCCTCTCACTGTACAGAAAATAACCTCTGCCAACATCACAGAAAACCAATCCTCAGTTGTTTTGTCCTTTCCTAGATGGTCAACCATTGACAGAAGAAGGATTGAGGAAGAATGTAAAAAGTCTCCTAGGTATATAGCTCCGGATTGTACAGATAATGGTTGTAGTTCCATTGTTTCAAATTGTATTCATGTAGCATTATTTGAATTTTCTCAGTTTGTAAATTATCAGCCCCTGAGTGTCCAATGTCCACAATGCAGTCAGCATGTAAATTTGCAGAGTCTAGCCTATACAGTACTTCATAAGAACCACAACAATAGGACGGTGAAGCCCCTCCTGCGTCTTCAACAAACCCATGTCCTAATCCTAAATGCTCTGACATTCCTTTCCCACATAATGAAGAGCATTTTCTTATGATGCATCTTTTCCCTACTTTAGAAGAAGAAGATCCAAGGCTAACTTCCATTTATATGAACATGAGACCTGCAAATAGCCCAAAGTATGGATTGGGTTATATTGAACAAGCTGATCAGTTGATCCCTGAATGTAGATTCAAAGATTTTCCTACAGGATGCAAGAAACCATCAGTACCGGAGATCCACAAGTTTTACACTTTGATGGATGGCTGTCCTAAGAATCAGATTCCCGCTCAATGGATGAAGCAGATGATTAACTGGGATCTGTTTACCCATCCACAAGCTGATGGATTTGCTGCAGCTTTCCCAAAGGAATAAAAGATGAAAATGGCTGAAGAATGGAAAGCTTACATGGAAGAAGAGAAAGTTTGGATTTAATTTTATTCATGGAAGAAGAAAATGGAATCTGATGTGGTTTTGATGGCAGATTCAGTTGCCTCTTCTTCACATTCCTGGACTGCACCAGATGGCAGTAAAATAGAGACCCATACAACTTACCCTCCTTTCAAAAGCATTGTCCTAGGAGAAGGACAAAGTGCTGCAATTGCATGTCCTCTGGTTTAGAAAGATAATGCAACAATAGGGACAGAGGGTAGAATACAGAAAGTTTCTAAGCAGGTTAATTGGACTAACACTGCTCTAAATGGTCTTGAGAAAAATGTTGCAAAGACTGCACTGGTCAAAGATCAGATTGATTCTATCCAAGTTTCTGTAAATGATGTACATAGAGTTTTGAATTCAGTTCAGTGTGATTTTCAAGTAGTTAGACATGTTTCTGAGAAATCATTTGATAGGTTTGAAGATGTGGAAAATTGTATAGTAGAACAGTCTATTTCCACTCGGGATTCTGTTTCTAATCTGTCTGACAAGTTTGACAGATTAAATTTGAAGAAAGCCAATAAGCCTATCCCACTTTCATTCTTGAATAAAGGAAAGAGTGTCCATACTCATGAAATAGAAAGCCCTGTATCTCAGTTTCCTCATCTCTTTCCTAAAGAAGTGCCATAGTTGCCTCAGTCCCGTGAGTCTAAGCCTGAAGAAAAATATGAGAGAATAGCCATAGCCACTGCTCTGGAAATCTCAGATTCTGAAAAACATGCTTTTCCTATTTATGAGCCTCTTGAACCTCATTTTACCAGACATACTACCCCTGACCTATATGGTGCAGGAAAGATTCCAACCAGAGAGACTTTCCATGAAGGGAGTCATAAGGAGTGGAACATTGATGGTCTGTCTGCAGCACAGATCAGGCAATTGCTTGATCAAATGATTGTTGAATATAAACTGATGTGTGTAGAAGGGAAAAGTGAAATTGAAGCATGTAAGACACTGATTCAGTGTTTTACTGGTACTCTGGCTAGATGGTGGGAGTTGGATTCTTCCCCTGTTATGATAGATAAACTGGAGAAAGAAGTTCTCAAGGATGAACAGGGTGACATAATGTTTAATCCTGATGGCACAGCAATGAACAATATGATTGGTGCACTGACAGCACTAATCCAGGAGCACTTTTGTGGTGCTGAATTTGCACTTACTGATAAGAATGAATTGATTTAGATGAATTTAAAGTGCAACAATATAAATCAGTATGAAGATTTCCACAGAGATTGGATTGAAAGAATATTCTTAGTCAAAGATCCAAAGAAGGCTTACAAAAGAAGTAAATCCTCTAGCTACAGACTGTGCTCAGGTAAGAGACGAGAGCTCAGAAGGCCTAAAGAAACTCGCAGGCCTAAAGAAAGGAGAGGACATTATCGCTATAAGCCCAAGACTCATTATTACCAGCCTCATGACACCCGTCCCAAAGATGTCAAAATTTCCAGAATGAAATAAGTTGTCTGTTGGTTGTGTGGTCAGCCAGGTCATACCTCAAACATGTGTCCAACAGCCCTAAAATCTAAGAGAGGTCTTGGCAAGAAATCTGCTAGGTTTAAACATCCATCTACTAGTCAGGCTGTCAAACAAGAACCTAGATGTGCTCACTGTCACTCTTCATTCCATAAGACAGTAGATTGTAAAAATCATCCTCAGCCCCTCTCTATCCAACAACATGCTGAGCAGTCCTCTGCCTCTTCCTCTTCAGATGACTATTCCTCCTCCTCTTCCGAGGAACAGGTCAATATGTATTGTAACTGTTCTGACTCAGATGCCTATCATTGTTCTAAGTCTGATTCCGACTCTTTCTCTTCTGCTGAAGAAGAACTTCCCCATGTCCTCATGGCTCAAATTGATGATGATCTTAAGGTTTTTGCCCAGATTCGTGCCATGGACGAAGGCGATCTCAAAGCTGCCCTCCTTGCCGCTTACATGAAAAATATGCCTGGTTCTTCTGGTTCTTCCAGTTCCTCTACTGGTAAGAAACCCAATTTTGTTGACACTTCATATAAGTGTAACACCAAAACGTATCTCCAACGCAATTCTAACAAAGCTCGTGCACTCACTTTGGGGGAGGTGAGTAAGGAGATACATGATCTAAAAACTAAAATTCGCAGCATGAAAAATGAAATTTCTGTCCTGAAATCTCAAGTTCAACAGCCGGCCTCATCTTCTACAGCCATTTCAGGAAGACAGAAAAATTATATGCTGCATTCTACTCCAAATAATGAAGTTCAATTTGCAACAGGAAAATTTGATGCTTCCACTGGTTTTAGTGAAATCGGGGATATGCAAGTCCTCGCCATTCAATACCAACAACACCACATACAGGTAAATCTCTGTGTTGCTGGTCATGTATACAAGGTTATTGCACTTATAGATTCTGGATCAGATATTAACCTTGTTTCTAAACACATAATCCCATCTAAATACTGGACTACATCAGAAAAGGAAGTTATGGGATTAGGAACAAAACAGTTGAAGTTTGAAGTTGCAAAAGCTGCTGTGTGTTTTGATTCAAAATGTGTGAAAATTTCCTTTGCAATTTCTGATATTCCAAAGGATCAGATTTAAAGAGGAGCGGTAGCCCTGTTGTCATTTAGGCTTTATTAAGTCATGTGATATTTGTGATATTTCATCACTATTTCCGAGGAAAGAATTGAATTGCCTTATATCTCCAGGACTAGAATTTCACCCTTGGTTCAGGCCATGCAAGAAATTCGCAAAGCTGAGAAACACCTGGTTGAACTCAAAGACCACAAAGATACAATCAGAATTGAAGAATAGTTTAGTTCACCATTGGTCCAAAAGAAGATCTCTGAAATTGAGAGAGAATTCGAAGAGACATGCTGCTCAGAAGAGGCGAATGCCTTTTGGCACCGTAAGCAGCATAGTATTGAGCTACCTTATAAGGAAGGTTACACTGCAAGACCTTGTAAGTCTAAAGCCATTTCCATGTTTGTTGAACACAGACAACTCTGCCAGAAGGAGATTGAACAACTTCTTCATAAGAAGCTCATTAGAGAATCCAGCAGCCCTTGGAACTGCTATGGGTTCTATGTCAACAAAAGAAGTGAAAAAGTCAGAGGAGTCCCTAGATTGGTGATAATTTACAAACCTCTAAATAATTTCCTAGCAGATGACACTTATCCGATCCCTCACAAAGGTGATCTGATGAGAAGAATTTCAGGAGCCAAAATTTTCTCCAAATTTGATCTAAAGTCAGGCTTCTGGCAAGTGGCTATTGCTGAAGGTGATAGATGGAAGATGGCATTCAGTGTTCCTCATGGACACTATGAATGGAATGTAATTCCATTCGGATAAAAGCATGCACCTTCAAAGTTTCAGAAGGTGATGGATTCTATCTTTAAACCCTATGCAGAATGGTTACTTGCCTATATTGATGATCTGCTTATTTTTTCCAAGAACTTTCAGGACCATTTCAGGCACCTGAGAATATTCATGAATTTAGTACAGAGAAATGGATTAGTCTTGAGCAAGAAAAAGATAGAGCTTTGCAAGACTAAAATCAAGTTTTTAGGGCACGAGATTGAAAATGGAGAAATTGCTCTTCAGAATCATGCACTAGAGTTTGCTGATAAGTTTCCTGATGTAAAATTAGATAAAAATCAGTTGCAGAGGTGTTTGGGATGCTTAAATTATGTGAGAAATTTCTATCCTTCATGTGCCATCGACAGGTCTCTGCTCAACCAGAGACTAAGAAAGAATCCGAAGCCTTGGACAGAGAAACACACTCAGGCAGTCAGAGATATTAAATCCAAGGTTCGCAATCTCCCTATATTGTATGTTGCTGATGATAGTGCTTTTAAAATTGTGGAAACAGATGCAAGCAACATAGGTTGGGGAGGTGTCCTCAAGCAGAAGCCAAATGAAGACAGCCCAAAAGAGCAAGAACAGGTTGTACAGTTTGTTTCAGGAGTTTGGAGCAAATCAGAACTGAATTATGCTGCTATTGAAAAAGAGGTAAAGGCAACCTGGAATTGCATCAGTAAGTTTTCAATTCATTTGGCCAATAAACATTTTTTTCTTAGAACTGATGCGAAAGCTCTGGAAAAAGTAATAACTAAATAAATAAAGAACCTAGAAGATGCAAAGTTTGCTAGATGGCAAGCTCTCTTTGCTTATTTTGATTTTAAAGTTGAGCACATTAAAGGTTCTGAAAATTGTCTTCCAAAATTTCTAAGCAGAGAGTATATCCAGCAACAAGAACAGAGAATTGACCCTGAGAAGGAAGAAATTCATGTAATGGGCATTCTCACAGAATGGGATCAGGCCAATCAGAGAGAACAACTCAGATATATTTCAGATGAAGAATCATGGCCTGTTTATGCAGAAAAATGGAGGCCAACCTGGCAACTCCGAAATACACAAGTGCTAGATGCAAATCTACAAAGTCATAATGATATCCAGCACTTTGTGCCTGAGCGAAGGGTATACCCTAAAGGAAGTAGATGGATACATGACATGATGTATTCACATAGCATGTCTGCTTCCCATGAAGCTGAAAGGTCGCTCTCACAAGACTTTTGGGACCTCTCCATCATTTGTACTGGTGGTGGAGATAGATCAAGAGTCTATTACCAGTCATACACCATAAAAAAGACAAGGAATACCGACCAATATACCAGTGGAAAGTTCCAAACATGGCCATAAAACAATCCAAATCTAATTTTTCCTGACACTGTTTATGATTTTGCAGGATACAAAAGACTGTGGTGGGACTTATTAAATAAAGATGGACGGGAAGAAACCCACTACACCAAGTTGAAGTTTGCTCCTACTTGGATAAATTGAAGAGAACTCGAAGTACCTTGGTTATCTGACTGGTGGCATCATTATGGTGTTAGCCCTTTCAGTATGGATCCAAATTACTCTTATGATTGTTGATCTTGACATGTTATGTTCCTCTTCTTTACAGCATGCAATTGTTCATTTATGTTCATTAACGCTTTTTTATAAATTGTAATCCTAACACATCAGTCGAAGTAAAAGGTCTTGGTTAAGGGTATCAAGAATTTACCTTGGATCAAGTGGTATCAGAGCAGGTCTTCTTGTTGATTGGATTGTAGCCATGAGCTATTGAATGTTCGTTGAGTTGAGCCATGGATAATGTCAAGGACATGTATGAGACCATGCTGAGGGTCTCCGAGAAATCAGACATGTTGTACGAGGCTTATGAAAAACAAGCAGCAGAGAATGTCGAATTGAAGACACTCCTACAGGAAGAGAAGGAGGACAAACATCGATTGCAGCTTCAGTTGCAAGCCACAATAGAGGCATGGGAATAATTGAAGTGCAAAAATGAAAGTATTCAAGCAAATCATGATGCATTGAAGGCGAACCTACAGGAAGAGAAGGAGGAGAAGTAGCGGTTGCAGCTTTAGCTACAAGCCGCGACAGAGGCCTTGGAGTAAGTGAAGCGCAATGAAGGCTTCGAGAAGCCTTTTTCACATGTTTCGCAATCGATAGCTAAGTTAAACCATGTTGATTTCTCTTCATTTTTTTCACATGATGTCATTTCAGTCGGAACTGTGGGGGTGCCCATTATAGGAACTGACATGAGACTCCTCACAAAGATGGGGTGAAAAGGAGGAGGACTTGGCATTCGTAGCCAAGGCATAACCCAACCATTGGAGGTTGTGCAACAACCTCGCTATGCAGGTTTGGGGTACACTGAAGGAGGATGTTCGAAGGACATCAGAGGCAAACAAGCATTGATGAACTCTCCAGGGAAGAGGAATGATGAGGACACTTCGCCATCATTCCATGGTAATGCATGTTACAGTGAAAGAGCTGAGGCAAGCTCCCATCACCATGATTTCACCAAAGATCACCCAAGAAGGTATAATAAGTCTCATTATTCTAGAGTGCATTTTGATTATGAGAATGTTGACAACCACGGTCGTAATTCATGGCATCGAAAAACGTGTCATTTTTTGTGGTTTACATAACCATGTGTTTTCTAAGTGTTGGAAAAGGATGGCAACACAAAGGAGGATGAGGCATGGAAAGCCTTCTCCCTAGCAGGAAAAGAAATCAGTTAAGTAGGTTTGGAGGAGAAAGAACTTTTGCACTCATTGCAACTGAAGCGGCCATCAAAGAGCCATGTGCTGGAGACTCCATACAGAGCAGCACCTTAAAGACAAAGCACTTGTAAATACACCAGTCGAAAGAGTTGTTCGACAAGAAAGTTCACCACAGGTAAATGATCCACTCACTTTGATAAGTGAGAGATGGTTCTTCTAGATTGTTTTTTCTAGATATGTTAGCTTGTCATGGCCGTGTTTGTAAATCATTTGTCGCATTTTTTGTGAAAGTGATGATGTGTTTTCCATCACTTGTTTAAGCGATAATGATATTTTTTGGCCTTGTTTTATAAGTCGTGTGATGCATTTCTTTCATGTAAAAGTGATGAGGTGTTTTCCATCACTTTGAAATGCGACGATAATGTTGTTGGTCTTGTAATGATTGCTGGGGTGTGATTTCCATTTTGATGTAAGCTTGACCACCGAGTACATGTTATAAACTCGTGGCAAGTATGGGAAATGTGTTGGGTCATAGTTGGTCAATTTAAGCATGAAATATACAGGATATTGTACTACAGGTTTGCAGAAGGTGCAGGTGTCAGTTCAACACTTATGGCTCCGAAGGATGCATGTGAAGGAGAAGGAAGGGTGAATTTTTAGGACACTCGTGAGGCAGACATAATACATAGAAGATGCAGATTCTTGTCGATGCTTTTGGAGGACCAAAAGCTCCTCAGTGGGGAGGATTGATCCAAGTGGATCCAGGGACACACACAAGACAAAAAGGGCACAAAAATCAAAGTACTCATATTTCTCTTGAACCAGGTTTAGGTTGAATATCTCGTCATCCTGATCGCAATGGTGTGAACAGTTCATCAAACTGAGCTCATATGTGAAAGTTAGGAGCAGTCAAAGTTTTGGGTTGACTTGGATGACTTGGCAGGTTAAGGGAGACACAATTTAGATGAAACTTGGCCACCAGATTTTGGCAAGTTCAAACCAAATCTCGGGCGAAATTGTAGCTTGTTTAAAAGCACTCCTGTGGTCAAAATCCAAATTTTTAAAAACTGACAGTTTGTTTAAAAAAAATAATAATATATATATATATATATATATATATATATATATATATATATATATATATATATAGATATATGGGGTGGTGGGCCACCAACCCCACCACCCCCACGGCATAATCGTTGCACATAACACTGTGCCATATGCGGTGTTACATATTAAACACCAGAACTGGTGGGTGTTGGACCCACCACCGGCTGGTCCGCCCACGCGACGATTCCACTCCACATAACCAAACTCCAACCTGTACGCACATATTACATGGCATGAGATATATGTATAAAACCATATATGGTTGGGTAGGGCCGCTTGGGAGGTGGAACCGCCCACCATAACCAACTGTTATATATACATGCACTAAAGGTTTAAAAGGGGTTGGGTCAGGGCCGTGGGTTGCGAACCCCTTTCCGTTTCCTCATGGGCCTTGTACTTAAAGGAATCCACAGTGTACTCTCACCCACTATCACTAGAGTCTGTCGGAAGGAACGAATCTCTGTGCGGATGTCCCGACAAGGGTTACCCGAAAACGATGATCTGCCTTCCAAGTGTCAATAATTAGATGCACTACAGGAATGCTTGTCCACTCTTCCAATCTATATAAGGAAGGGTAAGGCTCATTCGGAGGCATAGGAATTTGGAATTTGAGTCTTTGCATTTGTGTGTTTTGAGTCTGAGTTTTGCTCCTTGCTCTGCATCTGCGCAATATTTGCGATCTGCTTGCATCACGGAGTCTTGACTCACAGTCCTTAGGAGAACTGAGAAGCCTGCGTGTCGATTCATGTGATCGAAAAGAACCTAAAGTGGCCAGTTCTTTAGATTGAGTCTGTAAGTTTTATGTGTGTTAGTATAAAGCTCTGAGACAGAGTCTGTAATTTGGCCAGGAAGCCTCCGGTAATGATCGCTCATTCTAAGTATCATAAGTCCAGTAAAAGCCATTACAATCGATCTTTGGTAAAGCGAATTGGATCCATATGAGTCTGTAATATGATTGTGAAGCATTCTGCTATCAATAAAGAGAGATATTTTTTCTTCATTTTCCGCATTTAAGTATTGTCACTCTGTGCATTTGTCATTGCTTAGACACTGTTTGTTCTTGAAATTTTTCCATAAGTTCGCTAGAGGTTCGCGAAAACACTGAGGGAAGCCAGGGCCGTGTGAAGGCAAGAGAAGCCGTGAGGCCGCTAGTTGCGTGAAGGTCAAGTAGGTTCATCTGGGTTCACAGTTGAGTTCACATAAAGAACAAAGAAGAAACTAAGCAAGGCCAAAGTCTGTTGGTTGACAACAGCAAGCAAGCTTGTTGAGAAGCCTCTCAATCTCTGGTAAAGAGAATTGCATCCATATGAGTTTGTAATCTGACTGTGAAGCATTCTGCTATCAATAAAGAGATATATTCTTTCTTCATTTACCACATTTAAGTACTGTCACTTTGTGCATTTGTCATTTCTTAGACACTGTTTGTTTTGAAAGTTCGCCATAAGTTCGCTAGAGGTTCCCAAGAACACTGGGGGACGCCAAGGCCATGTGAAGGCGAGAGAAGCCGTGAGGCCGCTAGTTGCGTGAAGGTCAAGTAGGTTCATCTGGGTTCACATTTGGGTTCACATAAAGAACAAAGAAGAAACTAAGCAAGGCCAAAGTCTGTTGGTTGACAACAGCAAGCAAGCTTGCTGAGAAGCCTCTGCTAGAAATTGGTATCAGAGGCAGTAAGTCGGTTTCGCGTGGTTCATAAAAGGTCAGTACTTAATCCATCTCTCTTTATAAATGGATTCATCTATGTCAAAGTTAGTCTATTTCAGAGAACTCGAGGAGAAAGATAGAGCTGAACAAAACCCGCTTAGGGATATGTTTGCTAGCAGTAGTAGTAGAGTTATAAATGAGTCTGATCATTTATATGAGGAGGTCGAGCCCCAAGCTAGATGGGTTTTGCCCAGAATATCCGCCTCCCAAGTCTATAGTGACCTAGGTGTCTGGCACCTCAAAGCAGCCACTAGGATCACCATTAAAGAGTCAGTGAGCTCTATAGAAGAAAATTCAGATCGTGTACAGTTAATCCCGATCTTAAATCCGAAAGAGCTTCAAGCCGAAGCAAGAAAACTGGGAACCCAATTTTTGCATTTGGGTTGTGTGCGTGTTGGTATCCATGCATTGGTGCATCCTGGTGTTGATACATACGTGTTAGCTACCGTAAGGGATCTGACACATAATAAATATACAGATTCTTTGATTGGAGGAATTGTTGCTCCATTATCTAATGGACCGGTGTGGTTTGATTGTTATCCGAACTTTTTGGTATCAATCACAGACGAAATTTTTGCAGACATATTGCAGCTTCAAATCCAAACAATGGGATTTGATATGAGGAAGAAACGACAAAACATTGCCATCCAGTTTCGCGGATGTTTCCGCCATACCTCCACTATGTTTCCTGTAGTCCTCCATGCACCCAGCCGAGAGTCGAAGACCAGTGTCATTGTCCTGACTGATCCCAAGAATTAGAAAATAGAACATCAGGCCATTAAGTGGGAAGATCTCACTTTCCCAGAACAATGGACAGTGCCAAATCCCAAGCCTCTCACTGTACAGAAAATAACCTCTGCCAACATCACAGAAAACAAATCCTCAGCTGTTCTATCCTTTCCTAGATGGTCAACCATTGACAAAAGAAGGATTGAGGAAGAATGTAAAAAGTCTCCCAAGTATATAGCTCCAGATTGTACAGATAATGGTTGTAGTTCCATTGTTTCAAATTGTATTCATGTAGCCTTATTTGAATTTGCTCAGTTTGTAAATTATCAGCCCCTGACTGTCCAATGTCCACAATGAAGTCAGCATGTAAATTTGCAGATTCTAGCCTATACAGTACTTCATAAGAACCACAACAATAGGACTGGTGAAGCCCCTCCTGTGTCTTCAACAAACCCATGTCCTAATCCTAATTGCTCTGACATTCCTTTCCCACATAATGAAGAGCATGTTCTTATGATGCATCTTGTCCCTACTCTAGAAGAAGAAGATCCAAGGCTAAATTCCATTTATATGAACATGAGACCAGCAAATAGCCCAAAGTATGGATTGGGTTATATCGAACAAGCTGATCAGTTGATCCCTGAATGTAGATTCAGAGATTTTCCTCCAGGATGCAAGAAACCATTAGTACCGGAGATCCACAAGTTTTACACTTTGATGGATGGCTGTCCTAAGAATCAGATTCCTGCTCAATGGATGAAGCAGATGATTAACTGGGATCTGTTTACCCATCCACAAGCTGATGGATTTGCTGCAGCTTTCCCAAAGGAAGAAAATATGAAAATGGCTGAAGAATGGAAAGCTTACATCGAAGAAGAGAAAGTTTGGATTTCATTTTATTCATGGAAGAAGAAAATGGAATCTGATATGGTTTTTATGGCAGATTCAGTTGCCTCTTCTTCACATTCCTGGACTGCACCAGATGGCAGTAAAATAGAGACCCATACAACTTACCCTCCTTTCAAAAGCATTGTCCTAGGAGAAGGACAAATTTATGCAATGGCATGTCCTCTGGTTCGGAAAGATAATGCAGCAATAGGGACAGAGGGTAGAATACAGAAAGTTTCTGAGCAGGTTGATTGGACTAACACTGCTCTAACTGGTCTTGAGAAAAATGTTGCAAAGACTGCCCTGGTCAAAGATCAGATTGATTCTGTCCAAGTTTCTGTAAATGATGTACATAGAGTTTTGAATTCAGTTCAGTGTGATTTGCAAGTAGTTAGACATATTTCAGAGAAATCATTTGATAGGTTTGAAGATGTGGAAAATTGTATAGTAGAACAGTCTATTTCCACTTGGGATTCTGTTGCTAATCTGTCTGACAAGTTTGACAAATTAAATTTGAAGAAAGCCAATAAGCCTATCCCACTTTAATTCTTGACTAAAGGAAAGAGTGTCCATCCTCATGAAACAGAAAGCCCTGTATCTCAGTTTCCTGATCTCTTTCCTAAAGAAGTGCCACAGTTGCCTCAGTCCCCTGAGTCTAAGCCTGAAGAAAAATCTGAGAGAATAACCATAGCCACTGCTCTAGAAATCTCAGATTCTGAAAAACATGCTTTTCCTATTTATGAGCCTCTTGAACCTCAGTTTACTAGACATGCTGCCCCTGACCTATATGGTGCAGAAAAGATTCCAACCAGAGAGACTTTCCATGAAGGGAGTCATAAGGAGTGGAACATTGATGGTCTGTCTGCAGCACAGATCAGGAAATTGCTTGATCAAATGATTGTTGAATATAAACTTGATGTGTGTAGAAGGGAAAAGTGAAATTGAAGCCTGTAAGACACCGATTCAGTGTTTTACTAGTACTCTGGCTAGATGGTGGGAGTTGGAGTCTTCCCCTATTATGATAGATAAAATGGAGAAAGAAGTTCTCAAGGATGAACAGGGTGATATAATGTTTAATCCTGATGGCACAACAATCAACAATATGATAGGTGCACTGACAGCACTAATCCAGGAGCACTTCTGTGGTGCTAAATTTGCACTTAATGATAAGAATGAATTGATTTTGATGAATTTAAAGTGCAACAATATAAATCAGTATGAAGATTTCCACAGAGATTGGATTGAAAGAATATTCTTGGTCAAAGATCCAAAGAATATCCTGTGGAAGAAAATTTATCTTGCTACTCTACCATATAAATTGGTAGACATTTTGAAGTTACAGGAAGCATTTCCCCTGCCACTTGAAGTTTATCTTTGGGGAGATTTTTATGCAATAATTACTAGAGTTTTGATTTCTCTGTGTACCAGCTCCAAGATGCAAAAGTCTATAGATAAGCTCAATAGACTTCCTGGTACAAATTCTTTCTGTGGTAGATATGGAATAACAGTTGATGATCCTTTGGTACATCGCAGAAAGCATAAGAGGCATGCAAACAAGGCTTACAAAAGAAGTAAAGCCTCCAGCTACAGACTGAGCTCAAGTAAGAGACGAGAGCTCAGAAGGCCTAAAGAATCTTATAGGCCTAAAGAAAGGAGAGGACATTATCGCTAGAAGCCCAAGACTCATTATTACCAGCCTCATGACATCCATCCCAAAGATGTCAAAATTGCCAGAATGAAAGAAGTTGTCTGTTGGTTGTGTGGTCAGCCAGGTCATACCTCAAACATGTGTCCAATAGCCCTAGAATCTAAGAGAGGTCTTGGCAAGAAATCTGCCAAGTTTAAATAGCCATCTACTGGTCAGACTGTCAAACAAGAACCTAGATGTTCTCACTGTCACTCTTCATTCCATAAGACAACAGATTGTAAAAATCATCCTCAGCCCCTCTCTATCCAACATCATGCTGAGCAGTCCTCTGCCTCTTCCTCTTTAGATGACTATTCCTCCTCCTCTTCCGAGGAACAGGTCAATATGTATTGTAACTGTTCTGACTCAGATGCCTGTCATTGTTATGAGTCTGATTCTGAATCTTTCTCTTCTGCTGAAGAAGAAATTCCCCATGTCCTCATGGCTCAAATTGATGATGATCTTAAGGCTTTTTCCCAGATTCGTGCCATGGACGAAGGCGATCTCAAAGCTGCCCTCCTTGCTGCTTACATGAAAAATATGCCTGGTTCTTCTGGTTCTTCCAGTTCCTCTACTTGTAAGAAACCCAATTTTGTTGATGCTTCATATGAGCGTAACACCAAAACATATCTCCAACACAATTCTAAGAAAGCTCGTGCACTCACTTTGGGGGAGGTGAGTAAGGAGATACATGATATAAAAACTGAAATTCACAGCATGAAAAATGAAATTTCCATCCTGAAATATCAAGTTCAACAGCCGGCCTCATCTTCTACAGCCATTTCAGGAAGACAGAAAAATTATACGCTGCATTCTACTCCAAAGAATGAAGTTCAATTTGCAACAGGAAAATTTGATCCTTCCACTAGTTTTAGTGAAATCGGGGATATGCAAGTCCTCGCCATTCAATACCAACAACACCACATACAGGTAAATCTCTGTGTTGCTGGTCATGTATACAAGGTTATTTCACTTATAGATTCTGGATCAGATATTAACCTTGTTTCTAAACACATAATCCCATCTAAATACTAGACTACATCAGAAAAGGAAGTTATGGGATTAGGAACAAAACAGTTGAAGTTTGAAGTTCCAAAAGCTGCTGTGTGTTTTGATTCAAAATGTGTGAAACTTTCCTTTGCAGTTTCTGATATTCGAGTTGACTGTATTTTGGGAAATATATTTTTAGCAGCAGTTGAGCCCCATGGGTCATTTAGATTTCCTGACAAGCCTGCAGGATATTTAATCACTATTTCCGGGGAAAGAATTGAATTGCCTTATATCTCCACGACTAGAATTTCACCCATGGTTCAGGCCATGCAAGAGCTTCACAAAGCTAAGAAACGCCTGGTTGAACTCAAATACCACAAAGATACAATCAGAGTTGAAGAACAGTTGAGTTCACCAGTGGTCCAAAAGAAGATCTCTGAAATTCAGAGAGAATTTGAAGAGACATGCTGCTCAGAAGAGTCGAATGCCTTTTGGCAGCGTAAGCAGCATAGTATTGAGCCACCTTATAAGGAAGGTTACACTGGCAGAACTTGTAAGTCTAGAGCCATTTCCATGTCTGTTGAACACAGACAACTCTGCCAGAAGGAGATTGAACAGCTTCTTCAGAAGAAGCTCATCAGAGAATCTAGCAGCCCTTGGAACTGCTATGGGTTCTATGTCAACAAAAGAAGTGAAGAAGTCAGAGGAGTCCCTAGATTGGTGATAAATTACAAACCTCTGAATAATGTCCTAGCAGATGACACTTATCCGATCCCTCACAAAGGTGATCTGATGAGAAGTATTTCAGGAGCCAAAATTTTCTCCAAATTTGATCTAAAGTCAGGCTTCTGGCAAGTGGCTATTGCTGAAGGTGATAGATGGAAGATGGCATTCAGTGTTCCTCATGGACACTATGAATGGAATGTAATGCCATTCGGATTAAATCATGCACCTTCGAAGTTTCAGAAGGTGATGGATTCTATCTTTAAACCCTATGCAGAATGGTTACTTGCCTATATTGATGATCTTCTTATTTTTTCCAAGAACTTGCAAGACCATTTCAGGCACCTGAGAATATTCATGAAATTAGTACATAGAAATGTATTAGTCTTGAGCAAGAAAAAGATGGAGCTTTGCAAGACTAAAATCAAGTTTTTAGGGCACGAGATTGAAAATGGACAAATTTCTCTTCAGAATCATGCACTAGAGTTTGCTGATAAGTTTCCTGATGTAATCTTAGATAAAAATCTGTTGCAGAGGTTTTTGGGATGCTTAAATTATGTGAGAAATTTCTATCCTTCATGTGCCATCGACAGGTCTCTGCTCAACCAGAGACTAAGAAAGAATCCGAAGCCTTGGATAGAGAAACACACTCAAGTAGTCAGAGATATTAAATCCAAGGTTCGCAATCTCCCTATATTGTGTGTTGCTGATGATAGTGCTTTTAAAATTGTGGAAACAGATGCAAGCAACATAGGATGGGGAGGTGTCCTCAAGCAGAAGCCAAATGAAGACAGCGCAAAAGAGCAAGAACAGGTTGTACAGTTTGTTTCGGGAGTTTGGAGCAAATCAGAACTGAATTATGCTCCTATTGAAAAAGAGGTAAAGGCAGCTTGGAATTTCATCAGTAAGTTTTCAATTCATTTGGCCAATAAAAATTTTCTACTTAGAACTGATGCGAAAGCTCTGGAAAAAGTAATAACTAAAGAAATAAAGAACCCAGAAGATGCAAAGTTTGCTAGATGGCAAGCTCTCTTTGCTTATTTTGATTTTAAAGTTGAGCACATTAAAGGTTCTGAAAATTGTCTTTCAGACTTTCTAAGCAGAGAGTATATCCAACAACAAGAACAGAGAATTGACCCTGAGAAGGAAGAAATTCACGTAATGGTCATTCTCACAGAATGGGATCAGGCCAATCAGAGAGAACAACTCAGATATATTTCATATTAAGAATCATGGCCTGTTTATGCAGAAAAATGGAGGCCAACCTGGCAACTCCGAAATACACAAGTGCTAGATGCAAATCTAGAAAGTCATAATGATATCCAGCACTTTGTGCCTGAGCGACGGGTATACCCTAAAGAAAGTAGATGGATACATGACATGATGTATTCACAAAGCATGTCTGCTTCCCATGAAGCTGAAAGGTTGCTCTCACAAGACTTTTGGGACCTCTCCGTCATTTGTACTGGTGGTGGAGATAGATCAAGAATCTATTACCAGTCATACACCATAAACAGGACAAGGAATCCCAGCCAATATACCAGTGGAAAGTTCCAAACATGGCCAGAAAACAATCCAAATCTAATTTTCCCTGACACTGTTTATGATTTTGTAGGATACAAAAGACTGTGGTGGGACTTATTAAATAAATATGGACGGGAAGAAACCCACTACACCAAGTTGAAGTTTGCTCCTACTTGGATAAATTCAAGAGAACCCGAAGTACCTTGGTTATCTGACTGGTGGCATCATTATGGTGTTAGCCCTTTCAGTATGGATCCAAATTACTATGAAACCTACTGTCATAGAATCTGTACTGATTGTCTTGAAGGTCCAGCTGGAGAATGCTTTCATTGTCCTTGTCAAAAAGTAGGAGAAATTGGAGGACTAGAATTTAAAATGAGGAATCCTATTCTAAAGTCCTACATGTAGATGCACTATCAATGGCTCGTCATGACAAATATTAAGCATCAAATCATCCTCAACAAGCCCATGATCGTCCGACGAATTTACACCAAGGCTTGGGATGATGAGTTCTACCATCTCAGATATCGGGGTATCACAATCTTGGATACTCCTGCAGCTGCCAGTACCAGTGGTCCTCGGGAGCCCCACTAAAAAGGCTTTCCCTGTGTAATAATGGTACCCAGTCACAGTTCTATAGTGACAGAGCTTTTCTCAAGGGCTTTTCATCTATCCGAAAAGCATCCTCTCTGTATTAAATTATTCTGTTTCCTCATGGGCCTTGTACTTAAAGGCATCCACAGTGCACTCTCACCCACTATCACTAGAGTCTGTTGGAAGGAACGAATCTCCGTGCGGATGTCCCGACAAGGGTTACCCGAAAACGATGATCTGCCTTCCAAGTGTCAATAATCGGATGCAATACAGGAATGCTTTTCCCCTCTTCCAATCTTTATAAGGAAGGGTAAGGCTCATTCAGAGGCATGGGCATTTGTACATTGAGTCTTTGCATTTGTGTGTTTTGAGTCCGAGTTTTGCTCCCTACTCTGCATCTGCGCAATATTTGCGATCTGCTTGCATCATGGATTCTTGACTCATAGTACTTAGGAGAACTGAGAAGCCTGCGTGTCGATTCATGTGATCGGCAAGAACCTAAAGTGGCCAGTTCTTTAGATTGAGTCTGTAATTTTTATGTGTGTTAGTATAAAGCTCTGAGACAGAGTCTGTAATTTGGCCAGGAAGCCTCTGGTAATGATCGCTCATTCTTAGTATCATAATTCCGGAGACTATAAAGGTTGTACATGCATTAATCTCCTAGAGTACATAATTGAATTTATCATGCTCTCGCCAGCAAGAAAAAACAATTCAAAAATAATCTCAAGGTTTTTACCCGTACCTGCTCTTAATATTTGATTGGGAATATTATTTGTTTTGTATCTATGTCCGGTCGAGTTCATAATGTTGGTGATTAATGCCATGCCTCAAGGGTGCTGCTATGACCTCTATCTCTCTGGGTTTTTGATCACCCTTTCTGTCGTTCCATTAATATCCTTCACTTCCACGGAGATCCGGGCAGGTGAGGTTGGTTAGGGTAACCACCCACCCTCATCCTTCTTCCATTGTTCCATTTTTTATTTCGTCAGTGCTGAGAGCTCGACTCTGCAACTACAAAATTCTGAAGTCATTCTCCAGCCATGCCTCCGCCATGAGAGCTCTGCCAGCCTTAGGGAAATATGACTTACTGTTTCTTTGTCCGTTCTCCTTCCTTCTTTGGTGGACAAAACTAGAGATAAGATGTGTAACCCTTCAGTGCCATTCGAATGGCTTCAGAGGTCGAACCGTGACTGTGCAAGCTCTTTCGCCTTCCATCTTGGTGGTTGGCTGAACACTTGTTATCGTGGCTCCATGGCTCAGACAGGCCTCCATTATCTCCAACAAGTTCCTACATACCTGGCTCTACGGTAATATTTACATGCCATTTTTCTCATATTAATTTGCAGAGATATTTTGAACATGTAATTCCTATTTGATTTAAATTCTTGGGTTTTCATATTTCTAACTCAGCGATGCTCGTTTTTTTTTGGAACTGGCAAGGCTCAGTCTGTTGGTCTTGGGACATTCTGGCATGAAGGCTTGTTTTCGGCTCATTTCTCGTTATTGACAGTAAGTGCCATTCACATATCTCCCCAATAGTCTGTCCATAATGTTTCATACAGTAATACTCTTCCTTCCTCTTCTTATCTTGTAGGCAAGGGTTTCCAGGCTTTCGGGTACTTCAGACACAGTTGTGTGCTTAGTTTTTTATATGGGTTTTTCGTTTGACTGTGAATACTTTTGGGCTCTGCCCCATTTGAATATATGTTAACCAGAATTAACATGCTTTTCTTAGCTTACACTTTGCTTAGTAGGGAGGCTGTAAATTAGATCAGATATTTAATTATCAACCTGGGCTAGTAGAATTGGAAAAAGAAAAAAATATATGGACCTTAGATCTAGTTAGGTTATGAAGTCATTGTTTACGATTTTGAAAAGCGAAATGCATGCTGGAATAACAAGACAACTATTCTAAAAATCAAGTAAAGAAAACATGTAAAGAACGCATTCAAATTTACTCTATGAAAACAGGTAAAGAAATCATTCAAATTTGCTCGACGAAAGCATGTAAAGAAAGCATTGAAATTTACTCTATGAAGGCATATAAATGATTGGTCAATGAGATTAGTCTATTTTAAAACATGGAGAAGAAGCTCTACTTTATGAGTCTAGGGTATCCTTCCACATTATTTCTATAATAACATTGCCAAGAAGCTAAGAAAGCATGACGAAATGTAAATATCTAAGCATATAAAGTTAATATAAAGAATACAAGAAAGTGAATCTTGATTTAATCCAATCCTAGCTCGTGGATAAGAGACTCTACTCTAAGATTTCTTGGTATCCTTCAACATCCAAACTAGTCACTGAACATAGATAAATATTCACAAAATGAAATATGCCTTAACAAAAGTTCATAATGAAAATGTGTACGAGCATCTACAACAAAATAAGATAACTATAAAGAATAAAAACTATAATATGCACAATTATGAAAAATAAACTACAAAAAAGTGTACTTAGCTCAATATGGGGACCCTCCAACCCTTCCTGGTACACCTATTAAGAAAAATCATCTACAAAAATCCATTCAACTCATGAGCACAAGAAAATGATAAATTATATCTTCAATCATTTTCAAAAAATAATAGTCTCAAATTCTTAAGTTTTTACTCTACCTTCTCCTCCATCTGAGAGAGAGAGCACTCCTATTTGTATGTATGAGCTGCTTTGAAAAGATATAAGCAACTCATAAATAAAACTCCACTATTATTTCAACCAATTTCCATAATTACAAAATATGATCGCTTCAAATCATCACACAAATCTTGGATGAGATATCCATCTCCTCAAGATCTTCTCCTTGAAATGAGGTTGAATGATTATGTCCCCAAATCTCCTTGAATAACACTTTATTGAAAATTTCATACACATCACAAGGCTCACACAACTTTCCACACACACACACACACACATATATATATATATATGAAAATATATTAATTTTCTAATAATTAATCGCAAATTCTCTCAGTGTTCTCTCAGAATGCATGAAGATAAATAAATTGGAGAATAATAAGGGAGACCCATATGTAACGTGAAAACGGTATGACAAATCGTGAATGGAGAAACATAATATGGATTAATGTGAGGAAAAATGAAAGGAAAAGAGGATAAAAATACGAAATTTCGAAGACGAAATAGAGGCTTCTTACCTACATAAGAGTCACAGGTAAAAATGGTTTTTCAAACGTTAGTGGAACAAGTTCAACATGTAATAAGATAAGCTAGAAAGGAAACATATCATGCTACATAAACAATGAAACAAAAACAAAACAACATGAAAAATATACACGCTCAATAGATTTGTTTTACGAAAATAAAAATCTACGAATAGATAAGTTTCCCTAATTGTGGTGGTCGCACTTAGAACAACAGATGAAATACACTTGACCTTTTCCTTAAGATAACTAGATAAGAGAATAACACCTACTTGTGATCCTTCACTATTCTTCATCTCCCTTTTGTCACTTTCGTCGTTCTCAATTGAACTGAACTCGCTTTATTGGTACCTACAATGGCTAACATAAGACAAAAAACGACATATATTTATATGATCTATTCATCTTAATGAAAATGAATCGACTGCATTTGAAAATACACATAAAAATATGAACACATATATTAGGAACAAATCTCTGTATTATAAAGTAGATAGAGAAGTTAGAACTAGTCGGATCGATTCGATCTCAACGCGCTCCAGCTTCAGTCCTATCATCATCACATCAACAACATCACTCCAAAAACATAACATTACATGCAAAAAATACCTCAAAGAGTTGTGATCTTACCTGGATAACTCTACAAATTCAAATTCTTCCTCTCTTTTGCACTATGATCAATGCTCAATTTATAAGAAACGAGGGTAGTTTGGCTTTAATTATTTATTTAATGGATTTTCAATACATGGATGAGGAAGTTTCCTTATTCCATGGATTAGGATGATAAGTGATTTAATGGCTCCATGGTGTTCATATTCGAAGTTATCAGATAGAGTGATAGTTGGAACAACTTATAGAAGCCACTAGAAGGTGGGAAGATTCCCAGAATCATTTAAAAAAATTTCTCCAAGTCAATCGATGTACTCTAAAGTGGGCCTAGATGATCTGCAACGATGCATTGCATGGGAGTGAATTCTCTACAAATCACTTAGTGCAGGCTAGGGGTGTGTTGATGGCTCAATGGAGAACTGCAACTGGATTTCAACCAGTGACACTTTCATGGATGAAACCAAAAATGGGATGACTTGTGTAAGGAAAGTAGCAAATGATTTAGAGTATGATAGACCCTCATCTTTACTAATCTAGGTTTCGGGAGTGATGCCCAAATTGACCTATAACAGTTTCCCCCTAAAGAATGAAGTCAAAAATGATAATTTTGAATGATATGAGTTACGACGTGATGAGTAGGATTTTAAGTGGACGGTGACCTGCATCAATTATGATACATTACATCATGATATCATTTTCATCTTGGACATGAATTTTTGAGGGAGGCATACCCATATTTAGCATATAAAATATCATATCATCAGAAAGTCATCTACAGATATAGACCCATGATAGGATGACCATTTGTATAAATCCATATTACGGATGATGTGGTACTACTCCTGAAATGGTAGCCGAGATGAATGAAACTATATCTGGAGTCTTCTATCTTGTTCACTCGATCGTTCAAGTATGATTCTAACCATAAGAATATGTGACCTCAAGTGTAACATTGGAAGACACCATTTGATTACCAACCAATGGTGTAAGTCATTAACAAGCGCGAGAGAAACCACCGATGATGATAATGGCTCTCAAGGTACTACCGTACATTCTGCATGGTGTGAATAGATTATTTGATGTCAAACACCATACAAAATATTTTGTTCAAAGGGAAGTGATGTCAATCTATCGCTGAAAGCGAGAAAGTTTCCATTGATGTATGCAAGATCCTAGGTACTGTAAGGGAATTTCTAATTCAGCTTCCTAGATGACGAGCTGATGTAGACAAGAAGCGACTCATTGCAGGAGGGCCTTGATGTATCCTGCATCAATGATATGAAATGGGATTAATGATTTCTGAGACAAAATGTAACTGATTAAGCAATTTTCAGGGAGTGTGGTCATGAAATGAAGGTTTATGAGTATTGCAAAGGTTCAGGAATTATTGAGTGACTTCTCTTGAACATATCGGTGACACTAAATGAGTTGAAAACATTGACCCAAAACTTAAGTGATGGATGGTATGATATATCATAGGTATTATATACCATCAAGCAGATAAACCAACCCAATAGCCCCAGAGATGAAGTGAATGAGTGTAATGTTCAAGAGCGACTTCATAGCATTAAGTGATATATCCCTTTCCAATTTTTCCCAGTCATTGCTAACCAGTACCTATTTATTTTTTAATAAGATTGAGGATAATAACATATTCTTGATATATAATTCCACCCTTCGGGTGAATCTATCACTATGTGATGTTTTAACGAGTCTAGCAAAATTGAAACTGAATCTTGTCATGATGGACAAGTCTGTTTCTATTTGATGTGTTAACGAGTCTAACAATAGTGAAAACTAAGTCGTTTCTCTTGTTTAGAGAGTTTTAAAAAGGGATGAAAATAAAACTCCACAAGTTTTTTTTGTAAATTTTCTCCTCAGATCCGAAAAAGTGTAAAATAATACGTGAGAGAACCTCCTATCCATGTTAAAGTAGGGTGTTAATTTTTCGTAAATAATCTATCCCAGTCCGGAAAAGTGTTAAACTTCTACTGAGTATATGTTGTTTTAGTTCCTCTTGCGAGATCGAAAGGACAAGTGCTTGACAATAACAACAACCACAGGAGTTTGAGAACCATCAATATTTTCATGTTTTGGGAGTCTGAAAAGAGCTGAAAGAGGAGTTTGAAAAAGTGATAAAAAGTGTATACCAATAACTGACTTTCAATTTAATTAACGGGAAGGAAAATATAGAAAGAACTCAACATTTTCATGCACGTCTTATGAGCATGATAAGAATAGAAAAAGAAGCTGAGGACTTTCATGAGTTTAATGAATCCTAAAAATAATAACTGAAATGGACTTGAGATAGGTTTCATTTTTATACAAGCTTGAAACATAGGAAAAATTATGCTTGAGAGTAGTTTAATTTTTACACAAGCTTGAAACATAGGAAACATTTTTCTTGAGAGTAGTTTCATTTTTACACAAGCTTGAAACATACAAAAAAATTTGCTGGAGAGTAGTTTCATTCTTACACATGCTTGAAACAGAGAAAATTGTGCTTGGAATAGGTTTGTTTAATTTTTATACAAGCTTGAAACAAAGAAAAAATCATGCTTGAGGTGGTTTCATCTTTACACAAGCTTGAAATGTAGAAAAATGTGCTTGAAATAAGTTTGTTTCAATGCCCCCCAAGCATAATGTGCAAGAGCATATGCCCACCACATGCCCCCCAAGCTTCATTTCATTTGCTTAAGTAGAGTACTAGTTACTAATAGTTGGATGGAATGAAGGCTCATTTATGAGATAGGATGAAGGAATCGACTTAATTAGGAGAGTATTTGTCTCATTTTTTAAATGAGATTGACACATTAAAAGAAATATGCTCATAGAACTTTGTTTCATTTTTTAACGAGCTTGACACGAGAAAATGAACTATGCTCATGGGAACCTGTTTCATTTTTTAACGCGGTTGACACAGTAAAAGGAGCATCCTCATGACGTGATTCATTTTTTAATGAGGTTGACACGATAAAATACTACCCTCACATTTTTAAGGAGTTTGAAACAGTAAGAGGAACTATCCTCAAGATGAACTGAATCATTTTTAACGAGGTTGACATAGTAAAAAGAACTATCATCATGGAAACCTGTTTCATCTTTTAACGAGGTTGACACAGTAACAGAAACTCTCCTCAATATGAACTAATTCATTTTTTAACGAGGTTGATACAGTAAAATTAACTATCCTCATTAAGAAATAAGCGAATGTAGGGTGATATAGTTCATGTAGACTATCTTCACTGTAATCTCGAAGATGGAATCGATGATGAGAATTTTCCCAAGGTTCTTCTTTCGGTGTCAAGGATTCCATAATGCTTTCATTAGTTGATAATGTATGTGAAAAAGGGTCAGAAGAAGTACCATAATCCCAACAATGACATACTCAAATAATCGACGAAAAAGTATCAGGATTCATTGCATAAGCCAAAAACATTGATTGCGATGTGAGCTCGATTGGACTTAGCGGAAAGGTTTCACCGAGCCTATCTATTTCATAATATTTGGGAATATTCCAAAGAGATGGCGGGGGTCTATGAATGAACATAATGCTTCCAGTTGCTTGGGAACCAGAGGTGAAGAAGGCGAGTTGATCGATGATTGTGATTCCTCCCTTATGGGGGAAGATGACCATGTAAAATTAAGTATATAGAATCAAAGCCATAGCGTAAACCCACGATCTTCCAAGTAAAATATTGTATTCAAGGGGTCCGTCAACGACATCAACTTCAATAGTAATATTTTTTCCCCCTATTTCGACTTGCAGGTTATTGAGAATTCCACACGGCTTATATGTATGATCGTCAAAAGCTTTCAAAATTTTAGGTTATTTTGATAAAGTTGGTGAGCCAAGTGAATTCCAGAAACTCATAGACATGATACAAGTAGATTCACCTTCATCAATAATAGTCTAATGAATGAGGTGATTCAAGACATTTATTTGGATCAAAAATACTAATTGTGCTGGAAATTGTGGCACATAGCCTGCATGGTTAAAGACTACAAGATTAGAATTCGTCAAATCGATTCCACTAATTGTCGATAACAAAGTCTAATTATAGGTGGGACAATTTTGAGGAACCTCAACCATTAACATAGCAAAAGGTGACTCAACCATATCTTCGACTACATTATAATTTTCAACTACATGAGCTTGAGGGTTGAAATTCGATTAATGAACTACTTCCTTCGGCACCTTTATTGTTAACTCAGGAATAATATGTGGAAAAATTTACCATTCAAAGAAAAAGTCGAAGTCGAAGTAGTCATTTGATATGTAGCTTGACCATTCGATGAAGAAAGAGGATTACTATAATATTTAGTTCGAGTAGACACCAAAACATTATTTTTTGACTTAGTGGTGGATAGCATAAGTACTTGTGAACTAGAAGCGGCATTTGGAGCAACCATATGTGTTTATGGGTTAGCAAAAGGATTTTTCAACACTGCAGATGTGACAGAAGTCATAAGAAGTTCTGAGGCTTCTCAGCAGTGAGGACAATCTCATGTAAAATTCTCCTCATTACATATCAAACAATGGTAATAAGGTTTCAGTGAAGTACCGGGTGTATCATATGATTTTTCCTGTTGGGATGAATTATATTTCTTCTTATCTTTCCCTTTCTTCTTACTTCAAGGTTTCTTGTCACTTTTTCCCTTGTCAAATGACATGGCACATATTTCGTAAGAAGACGCAGGATCAGATGCAATAGGGGTTTGATTGGACACAACAAGTGTGGAGACAGATGGTAGACTTGCTAGTTGAGTGCTAGCAAAACTAATCACACCATTTCCGGAATGAATGTCCTTACCAAATGGAGAAGGAAGAGTAGTAAAAATTTTTCACAGTGCATTCATAAGATTTTCATAAAGCATGCCAAAATGAGTATAAATCAGATCCATATATTGGGCACGAGCAATCACTTTCACTTCAGTGACAACACTGCTTTTCGCCACGTCCTTGGTGAGAGATGGAAAAAAGGAATTTATAAAACACTCAGCTAAGAGATGATATAGAACAAAGGTTTTAACCATTCGACCATGACGGCACCACTCATGAATGTGATGTGATATGTGAGTAGCAGTGGTTTGTTTAATGTTGGTAAAAGTTCCGTTCCAATTTCATATCTCATGGGTAACTGGAAGTGCGTTATAAAAGTGGTGGCTAAAGCTATAAAGCTATCAAAATAATTTCATGCTAATTCAATATACGACTTTGCAGCCAGACCGGTGAACATTCACTGGAAAAGACAGAGTCTAAAAGAATCATCATTCAAGGAGCTTGATGAACACCGTAAATGATAAGTCGTAACGTGCATAGATGGATATTCTCTAGAGTTTCCATTGAATTTTGAAATATCAAAGAGTAATCTATGAGGAATCAGATGTGTGCTATGTATCATTCCTTATTCGCTGGTTGAGCGAATGTTTTGGAAGGTGTTTGTGTATATGTTTTGGTATACCTTGATATGATGTTCGGTATATGTACATATGCATATCACTGTTGGGACATATATTCGAAGCTCAATGTTGGGAAAAATATCATAGTGTGTGTGTTCATATGGTTTATGATGGATATGGAAATTGGCAAAGGTAGAAAGAAAAAGTGACATTTATCGGCATTTATTTATGAAAATAATGAAAAATAAGAGAAAGGGAAGGTGAAAGGTCATAGGTTTCATGTGACGAGGAAAATGAGGGAAACTAATGGAAAATCAAAGAAAATAAAAGCTTCATTAATAAAAATGCTTATGAGGATGAGTTCATGGCTTTTTCGTAGTTTCAATTTGGAGCTCTCATCCCATAATCAAACATTCATTCAGTAAAATATAAATAATATTTGGGTTGCATGCATCTATTGGTGTCAATAGCAATGGTTCTATATTCATTTGGAACCTCTTGAGTGAGTAATGAGGATAGATATTTATATCTCAAAATTTGACCCAATTGTAGTGTGCTTTAAAACAAAGGTATACATTTACTCACGCATGTTATATTTTCCATCTCGTACATATTACCAAATTTTAATGCAAAGACATTTGTTTACTGATATTTTACTATTTTGGCACTTAAATGACCTCCGCTTTTTAGATGGTAATGACATGTTGTGCTATTCAACAACCCCCATTATTTTATCTTAGTTACCTTAGAAATCATGGGGACACTTTTAAAAAAATTTGAGTAAAAGAAATAAGACACTTAGAGTGATTCATTTAGATAGAAATAGGAATAAAAGGGGGAAAACCTTGAATTTTGGCCTTAAAAGAACTCAAGCAGAGAAATATCGCATTATCGCATTACCGCAATGAAGCATGTATGACTTGTAAAATCCACTCAAAACATATTGAGATTCTATATATAATAAAAGTGCTTTTATAAAGGAAAAAAACATTTTTCCAGTAAATTTTATAAGGAAAATATTACGGGACCCACTTCCACGACATAGGCTATTGCAAATCGCATTTCACATTTCACAACTTTACCTCAACAGTCCTAGTGTCACACTCCATATTTTCCTAATGTGATATATTATATCACATCACCTTTTCACAAACATAATCATTCTTCCCCATCAGCCATATTCACCGATGCGATATAGTCTATCGAAAATCGCAAATTGCACTGTCACAACACAAACACTCTTTCCCTTCATCTATTTTTGTCGATATTGAAATTTTGATATCACAATTGGATATGATTTTAATGATGGAATGATTACATGGGAACATCAACCCATATTAACCATTAATTCCATAACTTAACGCTTTTATACTCCATGCCTCCAAAATGATTTGACTACAAGAATTATTGAATTCATATATTAGGAGAGTGCCAAGTTTAATTTGTTTAAGTGTTTCCATTAGTACGATACTTGTCCATTTGTAAAATAAGGATTTCCCTCTTTCTGCTTCTGATTTCTCATTTATTCGCAAGCGAGCCCAAATAAGCATAGTTCTTTGGAAATGTCTAAAGCTCCGAAGAAAGCTAAGAAATCGATGGCCCGTGTGAATCCTACACCTGCTACAATAGAGAGAACATAGACGCTTCCTCTATTTAGAGACACGACATGTGGACCTCAAAGTGGATCCTCCTCATGGGAAGCCATGTAAAAACTATTTGAGGATGAGAAACCTCACCAGTTACAGAGGAAAGACTATTGATGCTTCTAGTTCCTCATAAGTCACTACAGAAGAAGCGACCAATTATTTTCTACATCGAATTTCTGCACGATCTAAAACCTTACCATACAAAGATATCGTAAGATGGATAATTGATGACCTCAATATTGTGCATGTGACTTTTCTAACCAGCAGAGGAACAATGATAGGTTCCTTTAAATCCGAGGAGTTGAAGCTGACATGGAATTTATAACACAGTTCACCAACAAGAATGAACTAAAATCAAATCTAATCAAGAAATGGAGAAGAAACCCTAATAAACACAAGAAATATGACAAGGGTATGTATTCTATTGACTCCCTTGCTAGTCCCTACTATTATTTTACTGCAATGATGTATAGGGTCATTGGTCAGCGTGACACTACAAAAATTTTAGTAGAATGGGTTCCCCTAATGGAAGTAGTTACATACTCTTATGTTATGGATTGGGGAAACATTATGTCTAATAATATTGCTACTCAAACTTTGGAATATAATAAAAATCGTTCTATTTCCTCCAAAATCCCCCCCGTTGTATATGAGTGCTTATATCATGGAATTTTTGTGTTTCACCTCAGATATTCCAACCATGGGATGGAAATGGACTACCCAAGACCCTCTACCCATTCATGTATATCATAACATGTTATGGGAGTCGGAATTCGAGAACCATTTTTATAAAATCTGCCATGGAGTCATTCTCCCTTTGTTTCAAGCCATTTTTAATGAGAAAGCCCACATATTGTCAAAAGAGGCTCAAGCTTATTTTTCCTAAATTGGAAAATGGTTTGCAAAAGATTAGTTCACCTATGTCAGAGTATTTGGGAGTCCAGCTCAGCCGCATGTTTTACCCTAGTATGTTCCTGGTAAGCTTCTCACAAGAGAAGTAGCATATCAAACTGTTGGCAACAGATTAAACAGTTTTCTAAAGGAAGATAAGAAAGCATCATGGCCTTCCTTTCCAATTAATTGTGAATTTTATGGTCAGTAAAATTACAAGCATGCAGTTTTAGATATCATCCAAATTGAATTTTTGAATTTTTTTCAATTTCAAACAGATAATAAGACCCGATTAAAGTTTCCAATAATTTTACTACCGAAGATAAGATTAGGCCTTTTGTACATTAATATTATGACTTTGATGACTTATTTGAGTCTTTCGATAATTACTCTACAGTTCAGAATTTGGAAGCCCTATGCCTCCATCCACTAGAATTACAAAAGTTTAAACACTACAAAAACACGAGACTAGAAGGTATTCCATTGAAAACTCTAGAAGATTCCCAACCCTTAACACATAAGGAAAAGGAAAATGAACTGACACCTAAGGATACTAGAGTCCTTAGTAAAAATAACCAAGATAAATATGCTGAGGTTGAAACTATGGATTTATATTTTCCAAGTAATCTAAGTGATGTTCGGAAGGAGTTTAACCTAAAACTCTAGGGAGACCAATTAGTTATAGTTAATAATCAGGAGCAGATTGTGCATACGCTTCAAACTACAAGTTAGGATTCATTCATTGCTGGGCCCGATGACAAATTAGTAAGCACTAAGCAAGTGGAGTTCATCCCAGCCTTCCCCGGTGCTAAAATTGTACTTAACATTGAGGAAATCCCTCCTATGCAGTCCTAGACATAAAGAAGTTATGAGAAGAGAAAATAAAAGAAGGAGATCAGAGCAATCTCAACCCCTTGTCCAAGGAGAATCGAGATGTCTCAATGGAGGTTGTCTGTAATAACCCACAGGCAAATCCTTCATAGGATCTAAATCGCCTAACTCAGTTCGTAGGAGCTCATGCCTCTGCAACTATTGATAAAACTTATGAGGTTCAAAAATTGATGAAAGAATCATCCAATTAGAACTTGAGCTAGAGGAAGAGAAGAAAAATGTCAACCAACAACTACAGGTATAAGTGACACAACTCTAAGAGAGCATGGACCAATTGAAGATTCAACACCAAAATGAAATTATTTCAAAGGACAATCAAATTCATCAATTGTATTTTTATGTAGCATAATGGAAAGATAATCCAAAGATTGATTAATTTAGAATTTGAGTTTTTCATGGAAACTGATCTTTTTCCTTGATTCTAGAGACCTTGTCTTGTTTTTGGAGATACCATATTGCTGCAATTTTGCAAAATTTGTAGAATAACAAACTGTCCTTGAAGAGACAAACCGTTTCCCACCTCGGCCGTCATCAAAGGAAACTTAAAAAACTTTAAATTTGTCTCACCTCGAACACTGTCAACATGACAATGTTTAGCTTGTCTAGAGTTGTACTGGCGTCAACTTTTTACCAATTTTTCCCCCTTGAACATGTACCATTTTGAAACAAAAAAGAAGTAATTTTGGAGCCTATGCCTTATTTTTCATATTTGTTTGGCAATTTTTCTTTCATTTTTGTACCATTTGACACCCACATCCTGTTTACCACTTTTCAAAGGAAACATGTTAGAGCCCTAAAACATCTTATTACAACCATTATAACATTTAATTAAATCATCTTGTTCATTTGATGGATATTCTCGAAAGGTCTCATTCAAAACATCATTATGCTTCAACATTAACAAAGAATTTTTTTGACTTGCATTCTCTATTCTCCTCATTTTTCCTACATGCATAAGAGACAAAATCATCTTCTTCTTATGAATTGTAAATATGTACTCAACTCCATTCTTTAACAAGTGGTAATTATTCTCATGGAAATGGAATACTAGCCTCCTATCATAAATATAAGGACTTCCCAATACAATACCTCAAATATTAACTGGAACTACATCAAGTTCAAATTTGTCAAGAAACATTGAATTGACTACAAACCTTAGGATAGACTTGCTTGTTACCTGCAAGTTTGCATTATTTCATATCCAGCCTAAAGTATAAGGTCTAGGATGTGCAATAGTCTCTATATTTAACCTCTTAACTAAGTCTTCAGAAATCAAATTGGCTTGAGAACCACTATCAAATAGTGTGTTTTTCGTTTTCGTATGTTTTGAAACAACTCTAATATGAAAGAGTTCAATTGTTGTACCATCATATTCAGTCACATTAGAAGAAATTGAATACCTAGTGATTTCTATGTTCTTACCTATCAAACCCATTGTTATAATGTTGGTTTCATCTCTTGAATCTGAACCTAAGTCATGTTCAATGATTGCAGTTCTTTTCTCCTTCATTTTGGTTTTATGTTTGCTGGGATTCAACTTATAATTCTGATAAGCATTGAATATGACCACCATGAATTGAATTTCTGATTGAATGACAAATCCAAAAATGGAAATTTGGAATTATCACATTCATTTATTTATATTCAGCACCATTCATTCATATATATTCAATTGCTAAAATAAAACTCATTAATCACAATAGGAATTTTCAAAAACATGTCTAATTCATCCGGTCGGATTCCATTGAAAATCAATAAAGTGTATTAAATCAAATTGCATAGAACACCAATAAAATATATTACATCATGATTGGAAAAAATAGTTTAACAACATAAAGGTTGCAGAAAGAAATGACAACGGGGGATAGCAGTAGTTTAATCCATGATAGACAAAGCAGTAAAAATTCAATGAGCAGAGGACCCCTTTTCCTGCTCTAATCTACATTCATTGTTGGTCGATCCCTTAGAAAAAGAAAATAAAAATCCATATAACGAACACCAAAAACCGTACAGTGAAGGAATGTAATAACATGAAGAAAAAATCCGTGAACATATACAAATATAAACCTATAAATAAAACTAATCTAGACTTCACTTGTGAATTAGCTGTTGCTCACCTCTTCAAAATCCTCAAAGATCTCTCCAAAGATTTTATATCCATGATAGAAGCTGGAATTATATAGAAAAATTGAAAATCCCTAAAACCTTTAACCACATCATCAATTTCTCTTAAATCTCTCACAATATACCAAAACCCTCCCACCAATGACAAAAATTTGGCGCCAAAGAGCCATATTTATGTACAAAACATCCAGTTTTCATGCAAAATTTAGAGTAAGGTAAACCTAGAGTGGACCTCTAGATCACAGTCAGAATAATCGGTTTGCATTTCACGGGGTAAGAATAACAACTTATCACGGGAAATAATTCTTTGGTTTTCATTCTTGGGCCTTTCATACCCAGTTTCATAAGTTAGTTTTCACTTTCATAGCCATTTTTACACTTTTCAATTTTAATGAAATGCATATTCTACGTAATCTATGTACTATTAAAAATAATTAAAATATAAACATTGAAAAATATTAAAATATAAACATTAAAAAATATTAGCTTAGTTACCTTAGAAATCATGGGGACCCTTTTTAAAATTTTAGAGTAAAAAAATTAAGACACTTAGAGTGATTCATTCAGATAGAAATAGTAATAAAAGGGGGAAAAACCTTGAATTTTAGCCTTAAAAGCACTCAAGCAGAGAATGATCGCGTTATTGAATTACCACAATGAACCATATATGACTCCTAAAATGCACTAAAAACATATTGTGATGCAATATATAACAAAAGCACCTTTATAAGGGGAAAATACATGATTTATCTAGTAAAATTTATAAGGAAAAGCTTACGAGACCCACTTCCACCATGTAGGCTATCACAAATCGCATTTCGTATTTCACAACTCTACCCTGACAGTCTTAATGTTACCCTCCATATTTCTCCGATGTGATATATTCTATCGCATCACCTTTTCACAAACATAATCATTCTTCCCCATCAACCATATTTGCTAATGCGATATAGTCTATCGAAAGTCACAAATCATACTTTCACAACACAAACACTCAGTCCCTTCATCTATTTTCGTCCATATTGTGATTGCGATATCGTAATCGACAAAAATAAGATGATCGGTATTTTACAAATATTTACACATGAGAAACACTACAACACGACAGATCTAGTTTTAATGCTGGAATGATTTCATGAGCTCATCAACCCATATCGAAAACTAATTCCATAACTGAATTATTTGGGTGCAAGAAGTATTGAGTTCATATATTACAAGTGTGCCAAGTTTCTTTCGTTTAATTGTTTGCATTACTGCGATACTTATGCATTTGTAAAATCAATTTCCCTCTTTCTTATTTTCATTTCTCATTTATTCTCACACAAGCCCAAATAAATAAATTCTTTGGAGATGTCTAAAGCGCTGAAGAAAGCTAAGAAACCGATGGCTCGTAGGAATCTTACACCTGCTGCAATTGAGATACCATAGATGCTTCGTTTGTTTACAGACATGACATGTGGACCTCAAAGTGGATCCTCATCATGGGAATCCATGTAAAAACTGTTTGAGGATGAGAAACCTCACAAGGATTAGAGGAAATTTATTGTTGATGCTTCTAATTCCTCACAAACCACTACAGAAGAAGTGGCCAATTATTTTCTGCATCGAATTATTGTGCAATCGAAAATCTTACCATACACAGATATGCTAAGATGGATAATTGATAAACTCAACATCGGGGACATGATTTTTCTAACCAGTAGAGGAATGATGATAGGTTACTTTAAAGCCGAGGACTTGACGTTGATTTACAACATCCCATACCCAAAAAAGGTCTATGCCATGGAATTTATAGCATATTTCGCTAGAAAGAATGAGCTAAAATCAAAATCTAATCAAGAAATGGAGAAGCAACCACAATAAACACAAGATAGATTACTAGGGTATGTATTCTACGGATGCCCTTGCTAGTCCCTAGTATTATGTTGCTACAATTATGTATAGGCTCTTTCGTCAATGTGACACTACCAATTTTTTAGTATAATGGGTTCCCCTAATGGAAGCAGTTACATACTCTTATGTTATGGATTGGGGAAACATTATGTCCAATAATATTGTTACTCAAATTTTCGAATATAGAAAAAATCGTTCTATTTCCTCCAAAATTTCCCCTCTATTTTATATGAGTACTTATATGATGGATTTTTTGTGTTTAACTTCAGATATTCTAGCCATCGTCTGGAAATGGACTACCTAGGACACTATACCCATTCAAGTACATCATAGCATGTTATGGGAGTCGAAATTCAAAAACCATTTTTATAAAATTTACCATGGAGTCATTCTCCCTTTGTTTCAAGTCGTCTTTAATGAGAAATCCCACATATTGCAAAAGAGTCTCAAGATGATTTTTCCTCCAATGGAAATTTTTTTGCAGAAGATTGTTCACCTATGTCAGAGTATTTGGGAGTCTAGCTCAGCTGCATGTTTTACCCTTGTATGTTCTTGATAAGCTTCTCACAAGAGAAGTAGCATATCAAACTAGTGGAAATGGATTAACCGGGTTTCTATAGGAATCTAGGTAAGCATCATGGCCTTCCTTTCCAAATAATTGTGGTTTTTATGCTCAGGAAAATTACAAGCATGCAGTTTTAGAGATCAACCAAATTAAATTTTTTAAATTGTTTTCAATTTCAAACAGAAAATACGAACTGATTAAAGTTTCAAATAACATTACTACCGAAGTTAAAATTATGCCTTTTGTACATGAATATGATGATTTTGATGACTTATTTGAGTCAGCCGATAATTACTCTGTAGTTGAGAAGTTGACAACCCTATGCCTCCATCCACAACAACTACCAATGTTTAAAAAGTACAGGAACACGAGAATAGAAGGAATTCCATTGAAAATGCTAGAAGTTTCCGAACCCTTAACACAGAAGAAAAAGGAAAATGAACCGGCACGTAAGGATCTTGAAGTCCATAGTAAAATTGACCAAGATAAATATGTCGAGGTTCAAACTATGGATTTATATCTCCCAAGTAATATAACTGATATTCGGAAGGAGTTTAGCCTAAAACTAGAGGGATACCAAGTAGTTATAGTTATTGATCAAGAACATATTGTGCATACACCTCCAACTAAATTTCAAGACTCGTTCATTGTTGGGCCCTATAACAAATTAGTAAGCACTGAGAAAGTTTATTTCATCCCAGCCTTCCACATTACTAAAGTTGTACTTAACATTGAGGAAATCACTCCTCTAGATATTTTCAACAGTCCTCAACATAAAGAAATTATGAGCAGACAAAAGAAAAGAAGGAGATCAAAGCAATCTCAACCCCTTATCCAAGGATATGTCTCAATGGAAGTTGTCTGTAAAGACTCACAAGAAAATCCTTCACATGATCTAACTCACCTAACTCAGTTTGTAGGAGCTCCTCCCTTTGCAACTATTGATAAAGATTATGAGGTTCAACAATTGATGAAAGAATCATCTAATTAGAACTTGAGCTATAGGTAAAGAAGCAAAATTTCAACCAACAACTACAGGTATAGGTCACATAGCTCCAAGAGAGCATGGACCAGTTGCATATTCAACACCAAAATGAAATTAGTTCATAGGACAATCAAATTCATCGATTTTTGTTTTGTGTAAATTAATTGAAAGATAATCCAAATATTGATGAATTTAGAAAAGAGGACTTGGAACTAAATACCCTATTAGCACAAGAACAAGTCATTCTTTGTAAAAAATTATAAAATGTTCTTGAATTTTGTGAGAAAAGTGATTCACTAATGAATCGAATATCAGACGAGAGGATTATTTTTTATGAAATTGATGATAAGGTTTCATAGTATGTCTCCTGACAGGATTATGCTGATGGCTGAAAGGCCAACCTTCCCAGGATTAAAGACTTGACAAAGGAAATATTGCTTACTGGCTAGGAAATATAGTTGAAACATGTTGAAATAGACATTTTCAGAGAAAAAGAAGTGGCTGCAAACATTATGGAAACTACTAGTCAAAATCTAATCATTGCAAACCTTACTGATATATGTCCTCCCGGTGAGCTTCCTATCATGAAAGACTTGATAAGAAAAATTCAAGAAGTTTCAAAGGTAAAACAAGAACACATCATAAAAGTGGAAAAAATAGATTTTGAAAAGTATTGGAGAGGCTTGGTGAAGCCTCATCGCTGATGGCTTATGCTATGTTGTCTTACAGATAAATCCTCCTAGATGATGACTTCACTTTCTGATGTTGTATAAAATATGTTATTAGTACCCTTAATGCGTCCCACATATTATCTGAGAAGCACCGAAGGGAATAAACAGAGAGATTGATGTTAGACTAATATATTCATGCACATGGAGGGGGCCCTAGTCAAGTTGGTCCTAAAATGTTTGTATCGGTGTCTAGATCCTATCATTCCATTATATCACCAAATTCTATGTAGTTCCAAATATATAGATCTGAATCAAGATGCTACACAGATGGATATATTTTGTGAAGTTTCACATCAATTCCAACTGAAACTACTCACCATCAATTTGTGATGGGAAACATAATATATATATGGGCATTTTGTGGCTCAGATTATAGGGCATGAGAGCCTGCATTAGATTGGAGGCTTAGATTACCAAATAATTTTAATCCTCTGTTGGTCCACAAGCATAATATTTTTCTGTAACCTTAATCCCCTTGTGGCATCCATCATTTTTTTAGAAGGCCTAAATTTTTGCGTGGTTGAAAAAAAATCTTTCAAGGGTAATTGTGTTTTGGATTTGCAAATGGTTAGATCGATTAATGCACTATCCAAAACCAACCTTTTTAAAATTGATTGAAACATCATATGAAAATGATAAACTTTTAATGAATATGAGAACTGAAATTTAATGGCTCTAGCATGTGCCATGGGTAATCACAATGCTACTTCCCCATTGAAACAACTCTTAGATTTGTTAGACAATCAATTAATTTGTTGCAAAATAAGGGAACTGAGTGGAGGCCGAGATGGGGATTTTGTCTTTGTAGTTTAGAAATAAATAGAAGGAAAGTTCCAAACCAATCATTATCCTCTTCTGATGGCACTAACTATAAGTCTATTCATGGATATGAAGAAACTTATAATTCTGATAAGCATTGAATCTAACCACCATGAATTGAATTACCGATTGAATGATCAATCCAAAAATGGAAATTTGGAATTATCACATTCATTTATTTATATTCAACACCATTCATGCATGTATATTCAATTGCTAAAAGAAAATACATGAATCACAACAGAAATTTTAAAAAACCTTTCTAATTCAGTCGGTTGAATTCCATTGAAAATAAATACAGTGTATTAAATCAAATTGCATAGAAGACCAATAAATTTTTTCACATCATGATTGGAAAAAATAGGTTAATAACATAAAGGTTGCAGAAAAAATTGAAAGCGGGGGATAGTAGTAGCTTAAAAACCACGATAGACATAGCAGTAAAAATTCACTTAGTAGAGGGCCCCTTTTACCGCTATACTCTACATTCATTGTCGATCGATCCCTTAGAAAATAAAAATAAAGATGCATAGAATGAAGTTAGGCAATAACAGGCAGTAAAAATGCATGAACATATAAAAATATAAACGTATAAATAAAATTATCCTAGACTTCACTTGTAAATTAGCTGTTGCTCACCTCTTCAAAGTCCTTGAAGTTGTCTCTAATGATTTTATATCCATGATAGAAGCTGTAATTATATAGAAATTTTGAAAATCCCTAAAATCTTTAACCACATCATCAATTTCTTTCAAATCTCTCAAAATATACAAAAACCCTCCTGCCAACGGCAAAGATTTGGCACCAAAGCGCCATATTTATGTACAAAACATCCAGTTTTCATGGAAAATTCAGAACGAGGTAAACCTAGAGTGGACCTCTACATCACAGTCAGAATAATCGGTTTGCATTTCGCGGGTTATGAATAACAACTTTTCACGGGTAAAAAATCTCTGGTTTTCATTCTTGGGCCTTTCATAACCATTTTCATACCATTTTTTGCTTTCATATCCAATTTTACACTTTTAAATTTTAATGGAATGCACATTCAAATTAACCTATGCATTATTAAAAATAATTAAAATATAAACATTAAAAATATTAAAATATACACATAATACTTTAGAAAACTCTCACGATCGCACTATTTGGTTATTAATCAAATATAAAACAAAAATATATTTTTTGATTAAAGATTCATTTCATATAATCATGTAAATTATGTATTATTATGCGTTAAATGAAAAAAATATATTCATTGGCACAAATATTATAGAAACTGATAAAACTAACACATTTATCTATCATCACACAATAAACCATACTGAAATATTTTGAATTATGTATTTATAATCATTAATAAAGGTTTATACATTATTAAAAAAATGAATAAAGCTCATACCTAAACAATTAAAAAAAATCATAATATCATTAAAAATTAACCAAGGTTCATATCAAAAAATTAATAAAAGTTCATACAGCATTAAAACATTAATTAATGTTCATATCTAAATTTGAAAAGGTTCATAAACCATTAAAAATTTAATTAAGGTTCATACTTAAACTAATAAAGTTTCGTACCTTCCCCGATGGGGGTGACTCCCTTGCAACACATGGAGAATGAGCCTCATGTGTGAACACAGGTGGAGTAAGTGTGAGGGACAATTGTTCTAGTCTCATCACCAAATCATATGAAATTGGAGGAGTATTATCACCAGGCTGGTGAATTTTGTGATTATTTACTTCCTTCTCAAGTTCGGGGGTGGCGAACAGTTAAGGTGTGGGAAGATGAGAGAACCTGACATTCATATATGTGCTCTGGTTTGGTGTTGGACCTCGTAGTGGCCTCCAAGGAGAAAACCTAGGAATCATAGTAGGTTATTTGGTGGGAGTGGTTTGTGTTCACACAGCCTAGGAATTTGATGGAGTAAGGTGTCAAGTTGGACCTTGTTACATAGACCCTTTGTTCTTTTTGGTGTGTGTAATGCTGGGAAATCAAAGGGAAGAGAGCTCTTCCATTCCATGTCCCCTTGGCTTATGGTAATCTTATTTTATTAGGATAGCAGGGGAATATAGAATAAGCAGTATCAGAAACTTCAACGGTGGGAATGGAAAACTAGTTTCAGTTTCCAATTTCGTGACTTCCGGCGTGGCCACGACACTGTTTGGCGGATTGGCGGGTGGTCTCTGCGAGGCTAATTCAGAGGCTAGTCACTATTATAGGGGAAGCTGCGGCAAGAAGTCGACTACGTTTTCTTCATCGATCTTTCAATTTTCTATGTTATTGTGGTGGGTAGAGCTATTTTGTTTCTCTAGAGGTGGTACTGGTCCTTTTCTGATAGTGGTCGGTGGTATTGTGGTTCTATGGTGTGGTGAGCAGTGGTATTTGGTTCCTTTGCCAATGGTGTTTGGTTTCTATGGTGGGGATTATATCATGTTGATTATGAATGCAGTGCTTCTCCAAATCTATGAATTATGAAACAACCTGCATGGTGTCAGTGTTCCCCCTCCCTAGCCATCCTTGCCCTACAAGTGTGGCAGACACGAAAATTGTATTTTTGGCACCCCGTGAGGGTGGAAATATCGATGGATGTGCGCATATAGCTAGTGTGGGAGTGCGTGGAGGTCCTAGATGAGGTAATTTATGTATTAGTATGGATGTGAGTGCACGAGTTCAGAAACCATGTCGTAGGGTTGGAGGAACCCAGGGTGGAAATGGGAATTATGGATCTGGTCAAGCCGAAGAAAATGAAGGGCAGGATATCCAACATTGCATCTTGGGGAACCGTTGAGAAATTATCTATAACTTGATGGAAAGAGTGGACACAGCTGAGATAGTCTGTCGCAAGGAGCATGCAGAGCAGATGGAAAAGTTGGACCGACTACACTATTTTCAATTGCAAGTCTAGGAGAGATTGGTGTTGGTTTAGCGAGGCCAAAATAAACTAACCAAGAAAGTTGGGAGGCTAGAGACTTGGATGGCGCATTTTGAAGGGAATTTTCAGTGTGACTTCCATTCTCTACCTCCTTTAGGAAAATCCTTGAATAACCCTACCTCCATCACATCAAACAACTAGTATGGTCTTTATTGTTTTTTATGTTTTATCTGTATTTTGGTGCCTCTAGCCCTACTTTTTATGGGCAATGTACCTAGTTTCCCTTTTTTATTATTGTTAGATGGTGAAATTATTGGTGAAAAAACTTGGTAATGGTGAGACCACCTATTCTCTGAGAGATCTAATGTACTCCTTTTTAACTATATGAATTGAGCATTGGCTTACAAAAAATAAAGTTTCATACCTATTTACTAAATAGGTATATAAATATATATTTTAGGTTTATCTATTTAATATTTATTAAATGTAAATATGACAATTTAATACTACATTTAAATGAACTCACACTTTTAACATAAAACAATGAAGTTTAAAAATTAAACTTTATGGCCAAAGAAATATAAATATAAATATTAATTTGACTATCGATGTATTACCTTTACTAAAATTATAATGAAGGCATTATTGTATAAATTGTATATGAATCCATCTGTAGTGTTAAACTTTAAAGACAAAAGTGTATTTGAAATTTTAACACTATAGATGGATTTAGAGACCCCTTTGTCTCTAGATTTTAACACTACACATGGATTTAGTGACCCTTGTAGTGAAATGTAACACTTCGATATCAAAATTACAATTTTCCATTTATGTAGTGACAAAATTAAACATTACTAGCATAAATGACTAATTCATATACTTGGTGTACTTGTTATTTGATCATATTTGTATTCTTGGACTATAATAATAATTTACATTAGTCATTATTAATTTTTTCACTAATTGTCTTGTCATATATTTTAATACTAGACTAAATTAGTCATTTAAGTTAGTCACTTTTAGTTTAGTCACTTATTATCTAGTCGTATATTTTATCCCTAGAGTAAATTAGTCATTTAAGTTAGTCATTTTTAGTTTACTCACTTATTATCTAGTCGTATATTTTATCGCTAGAGTAAATTAGTCATTTAAGTTAGTCCTTTTTAGTTCGGTCACTTAGATTTTCTCAAATTCAGTAGTAATTCACTAGAAATCATTGCGATGAAAAACGTTTTTAGTAACCTAGTCATTAATTTAATCATTTTCTACTAGTGTTTCCACTTATTCTGAATCCGATACGTCTACTGCTCTGAGGGGTTATGGCCTGGAGTAAATAATTTAACATCGAACAAAAGTGGGGAATATAGGGACAACAAAAAATTGAGTGGTTATCTCAACACACTTGGCACACATATTGAACTACTCGTCGGCCATCATATTACACCGGGTTGACTAGGTACCATCTTTGAAATAAATCTAGAGCTGCATAGTTAGCGATGAATTGATCTCGTTCATCATAAAGTGCACAAAGTTGGACTAGGGCTTAAGGATGATTACAGGGAATAGGTGGTCATTCAGGTTATTGTCTCTCCTATGACACATATAATATGGTCCTTGTTGCTTATTTCCTTTGAGTTGTAGTGCTGTTTGTGGATTTTGTGTCTAAGTCAGTTAGGTTAGGATTTTCAAGGACGAAGCGTCGCATGAAATACAACATAGAGTGGAAGTGATAGATATGGGGACAACAGAGGAGGTGGTGGTTGCTCTGAAAAATATGACATGTATGTATTCTATGTCATAATAAATTGATTTGGACAACTTGCGAGATTTGATACCAATGGTTGAATGCCCTTAACTCGGGCCATTGGGTGACTAAGTGATCAAGCTCGTCACAAAGTGCACAAAATGCGACATGCGATATGGACTCTATTTTTCACATCTCGGGCATTAAGGTGACTGTATATGAGAAATATGTAGGCTCCTTTCATATGTACAAATTTTTTTTATGTTATCCCTTGTCCATTTATATGGGTGGAGCTGAGGGGTCTTCTTGGTATGATTTTTCTAGGGCTTGCAAGACATCCCCGTATCATGTCATATCTCAGTAGTGGTGGGTATAATTCCCATAATGGTCGCATAGGATACATGCATGATTGGTGCATAATGATTTCCCTTGTTTGTTCGTTTCCTGTTCCTTTTTATGGGAATTGAAGGTTGCGACATTTCTTTCTTTGTGTAGAAGGGGTTTCAATTCATCTAATTTCGGGAAAAAACTAGTAATATTACCTACGATATCGCATGATGGAAAAGGTTGTAATTCCCTAGGTAACTTGGGGGTTTTGATTTTCTTCCATTTTTTGTTATTTTTCTTGGTCATCTCATCTATCACTGCTAGAGGTGTTTCGTTAACCGCTATTACCTCTTGAGGGGAAATAGGGGTTATTCCTATAGAGGTGGTGCCTGGACTTCCTATCATGGTTGGTGGAACTAAATACCACATGGGTATTGTGAAATCCATATTTGGAAATGTCATAGTTGCAATGAATTGTTTTGACACAAAACTAGGTGGGGTGTATAAGAATGGGTTTTGAGAAATCACATAGGTAGGAATGTTGTGTCAGTGGCTTCACCCTTCATACTGCTAGTTTCTATGTCTGGGCTAGTTTTGGTGTTGGATGAGAGCATCATACACATCGGTTCCCCTATGCTTTCCAAGACTCCCTTTGGTATAATAGGGGGATCTCCTAGGATTAACCCTATGATGGATGATGGTTTGAACTAGCATGGGCCAAATTTTGTATACAGTGTAGGTGATTTTATGGTTATGTCTATGTACGGTAACAAAACATCGAGATTCATCACAAGTTTCTTGTTATAGTAGGTGGGCTGGTCGATGGTGATGATCCGATCATCATCGGGAAAAATCATTACCCTAAAGACTGAGGATGCAATTGCAGTCATGGCATACATATAACTCTACCTGAGGAGTATATTGTAGTCTAGTTGTGTGTCTAAGGCCTCAATGTCTATAAGAATTGTCTTTCCAGCAAGGTTTACTAGGACATTTTGATATAGATTGATGAGTGATGAAGGGCGACCGTGATATGCTCTAAGCATGATGTTATATGGTTTCAATTTAGGTGATCCTAACTTTTTGCAAAATCATTTGGACATGATACATGTGGATGCTCCATCAGTGACGATACATCGGTGTATGGTGATGTTCTAAACCACAACTGATATTTTTAAAGCGACTAGAGAAGGAAGCGTGAGGCTTGCCTTGTCTATGTAAAAAAACATTAGGTGTGAATTGGAAGGATGAATGGCTACTAATGCATAAATTAAGGATTTATGTCGTCTTGGGAATGATTGTAGAACTTCTAAGTCTAACATGGCAGCTAGTGAACGTGATAAATCATATACTATGCTATAGCGATGAGCAGCTTTAGAATGATTTCCTACATGCCTCGTTGGTCCCTTGACCGTTTTTGGAAGATGAACTATAGGTACTTTGGAGATGGTTAATGCTACAGTAGGTGCACTCGTACTTGTATCTAATGGGTTGGTGTCCGGAGATGCATTGTAGCTCCTATTCCTTGTTTGGATGAAAATTTATTTTCCAACCATGTATATTTCATGACTGCCTCCTCTAGTATCATTTTAGGTTGGTTTTTGTTGCTCCGTGTTAACCACTCCCTTATGGGGTAAGGGTTCCTGGATTACATCAGGTTGTTGAGGAGGCCTCCCTTGTCCACGATTACCCTGAAGTTATTTTATTTTGAGGAGTTCAGGACAATGGTGAGTGTAATGGTTGTATTCACCAAATATGGCATAAGAATGATTTCTCCTTAGACTGGGTCTCCTTTTTTCTCCTTAGGAGTTATTGTTTGCCTCTTCTTTTTTGTTATGATTGGGGTTTTCCCCAGACTGAGATCGTAGTTGGAATTTTTTATTAATGGCCCCTTGTCTAGAGTCTTCCTTTTACTTATTCCTAGGCTTCTTTTTTTCATTGTTTGGAGGGTTGTTATGGTTGTCTTGGTCGTAATATTGTCCTTGTTGAGCCTGGGGTGGTTTCACTAGGTTCATGGGTGCGTTTTTTTGTTTTGGTGGTGGATTTTGTGCGAGAAAATTGGGATGTAGGTTCCTCTGCCCTGATTGATGTAATATTGTTGGGGAGTATCTCTTATATCAGTATTGCTAGATGAGTATTGGTTCCCCTGCGAGGGGGGGTACAAGTCTACCTTTTGTTGATGGTATGGTATTAGCCTATTTGTAATATTATTCAAAGGTGCAAACTGACTTTTATGGTAGCAAGGTCGAGACACGCGTTGAGTAGAATAGTATGAATATCTTGGGTACTAGATACTAATGCTTAGGTGAACTTGGGTTAAGGACCCAATAAACCGTGTACAGTATTCGACATGCCTAGTAACCCTCTATAAGATTGTAGTCACGGGGAATTTGGAAGGACATTGTAAATATACCTTGACTAGGTGTAAATGAGTTCAAGATGTTGGGCCTTGCAAATAGTGTCCTCCTCCGAGGTGGGTTTTTGTGTCGCCACGTATTTTGAAATATAAAATACGAGAGTTTTCAAAAATAAGTACAACAACACTCGATCGTCGACTTTGGATTTACATAAACTACGACGTTGCCACCATTCGTCGAGATTGTACAATATATGGATGGCTCGTGATTGCCTAAAATGTGTCAGTAGTTCCATTCACAAATAATGATGAATGGGTAGCTGAAAATAGGTGACGAATGTGGTAGTGAGGGTGCTAAAGGTTCCATGAAAAGCAGAAGGCTTCTTAACATACCATTTTTCCACAGGTCGTGTTAGGGTGAAATGAAAATGTCTTATTCTAATGGTAACATCAATGATACTATTGGACGAACACCACTGGTGGAATGTCATAATATGATTTTTTCGCTCTTATGCTTACTTCCCCTCAAATTTTGGTATATCTGAAGGGAGCTTCGTGGGTATGGGAGGCCAATTAAGGCATCAGAAATGGGGTCATTAGTTAACTTTGTTAGATCTAGAAGATTAAGTGATGCTAAGAAGGGTAACTCAGTATTGACTTCCATTGTAGAACTTGCAAAAGAAGGTATATGAATATGATGGTTTAGGGGAGGTTTTCAGGATATATTACCCTATGGCATGCCCTAATGAATACTTTACGGACCCCAAGAAGGGGTTTCTCTCATCTACCCTCTAGGGGTTATGGGAGGGGTTGAATGTGGTGACCCTACTAGGGTTTCCACTTCTTTGGTGTTCGGTGACCCTTGGGGGTTTCCACTAACAAATGCATAGATAAAGGATGAACCAATAATGGTGGCATTGTGTCTTATTTGATGCCTAAATGTTGGGAGACCTTGCACTTCTCCCTCTAACGGGCGGAGGTCAAAGAAACTCCTAGATCGACGATGTCCTATTGGGTCCATTATGATGTCGACTAGATTAATATTCATGATATTTTTTGGTTCATGGGAGGAAGGAAGATTATTATCAAATAAAATATGATCACATGCATTAAAAAAAGAGAAAAAATAAGAGTTAAGTTTTCTTTTAATTTAATGCTATGTGCTCAATGAAGCAAAAAATGTGGTTTCTTTTGTTTTTCATATGATACTCAAAAGCCTATATCTACATATTCATCCTTACAGTCTCAATGTAACTGGGCCTTGTGAAGATGTCCTTTTATGGGTATTAGGGATAAATTGCTGAAAGAGTCGTTGATGCCTTCCAACAATCAAAGAATTGACAAAGGTAATGGCATTATTATCAAGTGTTGCCTACATCATCACCTATAGGGAAGGATGCCCTAATTTTTGCCTGTAAAGTATTGTCATCCCACGTGAGTTTTGGAGTGTTGAGCTTCATGGTAATCAACTACCAGTACCGAGAACTATATGGGTTAGGTAGCCCTAAAAAGTACAACATGCACAGGGTCTAATCTTAACCCCCTCTCAAATGAGTCTCTAGTAACGCTAGGTTATATGTTCCGTTAGCGGATAGATGGATTTGAAGCTCCCTAAAAAGTCAACATCTATGTTTCAAAATGTATTATAACCATGGTAGCTTATTGGATGCCTACCCTCGACAGTCCTAACCTAAACTATAATCTATTTTGTGGCGCCTCTGGTGAGAATTTAGTGATTTCAGTTAATGATTATTTTTAGAGAGTCTCAATTTTCTTAGAGTGTGCCTTGGTGAAGTAACTGTAAGAAGAGGATAAATGTCCCAACACACTATGTACCTTTATTTTCCAGTGATTACTGATGATTTGTTGGTGCTTTGGAGTGTACAATCACAAGTTATGAGATTTGGATATGTGTTGATCCTTTACAATCCTTTTCTAATTACTCTATGTGTGATTGTTCCTTGCAAAAATAAATTATGTGCGGATTATTGGGCACTTACACCTTGGATAGTTAAACTATGTTTAGACTATAGGGAGATGGAAAGCGTACCCAGGCTCATCGTGAAGTGCAAGGGAGGAAAATATTACTTGATTTCTCTTTGACAATTTGGTTATAGTTCCAATTCCTAATGCAAAATTGAACTAATCTAATTCAAAAATTGAAAAAAGTTGAATTAGCTAAAGATATGTGGATATATGGGACACGTAATTTTACGCTAATTACGCTATCTGTTTTTATATTTTATCAACAAATCGTTTGTTCAGATAACTTATGTGGATTGGAGGCCACTTACGTTTTCCTACTTAAACTATCTATTATTTGCAAACATAATAAACTGAAATTAAAACTACTTAGTTGCTAAGAAAAATTCTAGAAAATAAGAGTCCTAATCCGTCATGAAATTATAGAACACAATGACGGAAAATTTTGTATGGGTTTCCAAGCACTCACAGGTGCTTCACTAGGGGAGCAATACCATACCACGTGGGTTCATATTGGGGAATATATATTGAGGGAAAAATGGCATAATATATTGGGGGATATATAGGGGGTAAAGGGTTTTTATATTGGAAGGTATAAAAAATTAAGCTCAAAGTTAATGAAAATATATAAAGGGGTAAAAGAAAATTTAATGAAAAAATGGATACCTACAATATCTAGTGGAAGTAGGGGTTTTTAAAATTGGGAAGGTGTATTTGGTGTGTATTGGTATGGGGTAAAATAATTTGATTTTTAGGGGTATTTTCCAATATGTAGTCGAATTAATGATATTGTTTAATATGCTACGAACACACATGATAGGTCAGAGGTTCGTTAAGTGAAGCCCCCGTGCCAAGCACTTTACAACTGAAGATATGGAAAAAAATAGGAAAAAATGAGATTGCTTCCTACTGCATAGCTTATCTTCCCACATGCAGAGAGTTCGCATCTGTTAGAGCATAATGCACCCGGTTGGGAAGAATACAAAATAATTCTCTTCTGCTAGGTAGAACTTCTTAGTGATGGTGATTGGAGATGCTGAGAGTATGTAAGGATGATTTGCAGCAATGTGAGTAGGAAGAAGGACCTACATCAACAAACATTAACTCAAAAGAAATCATCTAGTGGAGTCACCATTCTTGTGGTAGTGTATTCGACACATGGGCTGACGAAATACACTTTGCTTAGTAGGGAGGTTGTAAGTCTAATTTATGGGACTAAATTAGAGGATATATTTAATTATCAATCTAGGCTAGTAGACTTAGAAAAATACCAAAATATATGGACCTTAGATCTAGTTAGATTAGGAAGTCATTGTTTAGGATTTTGAAAAGTGAAACACACGCTGTAATAACAAGACAAATACTCTGAAACGCAAGTAAAGAAAAAACGTAAATAAAGCATTCAAATTTACTCTATGAAAGCTTATAAATGATTCATCAATGAGATTACTATATTTTAAAATATGGAGAAGAGTCTCTACTCTAAGAGTCTACGGTATCCTTCCACATTCTTTATATAATATCATTGCCAAGAAGCTAACAAAGAATGATGAAATGTAAATATTAAAGCATATAAAGTTAAAACAAAGACTACAAGAAAGTGAATATTTATTTAATCCACTCCTACCTCATGGAGAAGAGGCTCTACTCTAAGATTCCTTGGTATTCGTCAACATCCAAATTAGTCACTGAACATAGATCAATATTAAAAAAATGAAACATGGCCTTAACAAAAGTTCATAATGAAAATATATACGAGTATCTACAACAAAATATGATAACCATAAAGAATAAAAACTAGAATATGCAAAATTATGAAAAATAAACTACAACAAAGTGTAATTAGCTCAGTGTGGGGGCCCTCCAACCTTGTCTCGTACATCTATTAAAAAAATGCAGCTAAAAAAATCCATTCAACTCATGACCACAGAAAAATGATAAATTCTATCTTCAATCATTGTAATATTCCCAATTTTTGCAGATAATGGGAATATTGCATTTTAATTTCAGTTTTCTTAACTCATGAATAAAAGTGTAAAGGAGGAACTCTAAAACTCCTAATCAGAAAAATAAATCAATGCCCAATGTGAACATGGAAAAATCTGGGCCATTTCAATAAAATGCACTAAGGTATGAAAAGGAATGAAGAAGGCTGACTAGGTCAACAGGACCAAATCACAACAGTGTCTAGATGCATTTAACCTCCTTATTGATCAGTGTAGTTTTATATGGAGACCCTTCATGTGAAAAGGGTTAAATCATTGGAGGTGGTTTAGGTTTTTCCAAACCCTAATTTTATAAAAGAAAGAGGAAGGCCACAAGGAAAGGTTGTTGAAGATAATTCGATTTTGAGATTGCTTGGGAAACTCAAACTCTCTTGGTTGTTTAGCTAGAGAGAGGAATTTCCTGTTTAGGAATTCCTCCTCTTCCATTGAGGAGCTCTTGAAGGAGTATTTTCTGAAATTCCTCAAATCTAGGCTTGAGGCCAAGCTTCCTCCATCGAGACAATGTTATTTCTTTAGCAGAATAATATTGTGTTGCTAGGTGTTGTAGTGAGGGGTTTTCAACACCACTTCTAGATCTAGTTTTGTAGAAAAGGGAGCATTCCTTTCTCTAGAATATTAGTGAGGTAGAATTGAGCTTCAGTTTTAGATCTTGGCATCAGGCCAAAGGAACTTCCCACATCAACTACACAGTATACTTCAGAAACTGCATTATTTTCCAGTGCATTGCTACAACAGGGTTTCTACCCTAGTTTGATGCTTGTTTTCTTGAGGAAGGGACATCCCTTCTTCTAGAAAGTTTTTATTGCAGCCCTCTTCTGTAATTCTATAAATTTCAGCTCATGTACTTAGAGTTTCAGTGATTCTACATTTTCTAGATCTATATTTTGCAAATTTGATACTTGTATTTTCTTCTTTCATGAAATCCCCTTGTCGGGTGATCTTTTGATGTATAAAAGGAGCTGAATCTCCATTTTTCTTCGTGATCAGTGATAATAAACTTCTGATCTGATGTTTTAGACATATTTTGTCTAATTTCTTAAGAAACTACGCTCTGTATGCTTCAGCCATTTTCTGCATACTCAAAGTCATGGGAAATCAACATTTTTAAGCATATCTGGGGATGGAGGAATTTTTTAACATATCTAGAATGCTTTTTTTGAGCTGAAATTTAGAGCATAGATCGTCATGAGCTAATCTGAAACAACCTCCCTGAATTTCCCTTAATTTTACGTAGATTTATGAATACATCTATTTTAGGGTCGAAATCATTGCTTTTGCTCACTTTTTGGATCCTAAATTCAGATATAAGTTTCTTTTGTACTTGGAATCAGTTTCTAAGTGTCTATAAGCACCTTTTATGCATTGATAGCTCTCTACACTTCCAATAAAGCATTTTACTTTGCTGCAGCCCCTCATTGGGCCTTCTCTTGAAGATAAGTAGGTGTGGGAGATTTGTTTAACCCACCTAGTATTATTTGTTTCTGCTAAATTCTTGGAATTAGTTTGTTTATTGATTGATATAAAGGATACAAGATTCATTTTCCCATTTCATTGAATATTTTCCTGAAAATTCACGTTTTAGTGTTTGATTCATGAGCTGTTCCTAAAAGGGAATATTACAGTGGTATCGGAGCATGATCTTTCGCTCAGCCTGTGGATTCAAGCCAAAGTATTGAATCCATTAAGCAGGAATATTTAAAGCTCTATAGACAGATTCTGCAGATGGCCAAGTAGCCTCTGGATCTCATCCTTTTCTCAAAGGTGACATATCCAGTAAATGCCCCTGCAGTCAATCTCTGGAATAGAATCTTGATACTCCTGAAGAGGGAAATTTACAACAGTATCAGAGAAGAGAAGAAGCAGAGATCATAATGATGGAGAGGATAAGTTTACTCTCATCAGTGTTCATATCTAAGAAGAGCCTCTCCAAAGAGGTAAATCAGAAGAGAGAAAGAAGATGCACCGCGACTCCTAGAGGGTTTCGAGGAGAAGCAAGCTACAAGGATACCTACATAAGGTTTGAAGAAGAACAAGGAATTCCTAGCACTTCCTGTTAGTAAAATAAAATACCAGAGAGTCCTAGATCTCCTCCTGGATCCACTATGCCCACTTTCTTTGAAGAAGGTGAGAGGTATAGCAACGAAGAAGAGAGATGCACAGAAACTCGAAAATGGTTTCAAGATGAAGAGGAAGAACTATACACTTCCTATCATCCCATATCAGGGAGAATGACTGAAGAAGAGATCTCATGTCTTCTTTTTCAAACATTGAAGAGTATTGAAGAAAATCTCAAGGAGTTTGATGAGGAAAGGAGAAAGATGAGCTACAAAGAGACATCTCCCAAGGAAACAAAGGAGGATGTCAATCTTGTCACTTTGGGCAAGAGATCTCCATTTTCACCACGTGCTACTAAGGTACTTGCATCTACAGAAGAGGCATTTTCATATTTTCAAGGTAGTCTTGAGCTCTTAACATATGGAGTCTGACGCATGAATCAGGAGATGCATGAAGAGGAGAAGGAAGATACCAGCGCTAGTATCCTTAAAGGAAGAAGACCATCATTATTTCCAGAAATTGGAGGCATCATTGATCCGGGTGGAGGAGCTCTTATGTTCTGTCAAGAGGTTCCCACATACTAGTTGATCCAAGGTATGCATGAAATTTCAGCACATATTGTTTCAATATTAATGCATAGCCAAGGATTAGATCAAAATGCTGATTTGAAGCAAAGACATGTCATGGTGTAGAGGACCCTTGATCTAATCAAGGATGAGAATGGAAACTATCCCTATGCATCATTGTTGAGCTGCATTCAATCTCTTGGGTTGGGATGTAGGGTCTCAAGAAAGGGGATTAGTACTATCCTATGTTCAATTGTTGATTCTGAGATCAGCAATGAAACTTGCTTTGAGACAGTACATGCATCACTTTGTAGATCTACAGCACTATCACTTAGTGAATGTGACAAAGAGGCTTCAGCTCTTTTGGAGCATTCTAGAGGCAGCTTCACCATTGAAGCAGTGGAGAAGAAGAAGATGAAGAGTAGACATCTTGAGATGAGAAGCATTTTCTCCCCTCTAGATAAGACTCTCTCAATGAGCATGCTACATCTCAAAGAGAGACTTCCACTTACTGCAAATTCAAAGCCTCACTAGTTTTGGAAGGCCATAGATGGAAGAAAGGTCTATCTAAGATATCTCAACAGAGATGCATTTCAATATTTCATGAGATGCAAGGTTCTTCATTGGTTCAAAGGACATGGTATTTTACAAAGGGAGGATGCCATGATTATGTAGCACATCACTCATCTTCCATATTGGAGTGAGTGGATGAGGAGGATGAGCAAGAGATCACATGATCACATGCACACATATATGGGCGAGCAAGCTGGGTTATGCTAGTTTCCCTTGGGAGAATATTTTCACTCTCTAGAGGCACCTATTTTTCTGATCTATGCCTTGAAGAATGGTCATGAAATGAATAAGGAGGCATGTCAATGCTGGTTTCTTTGGGGTAAGCATGATCACTACCCAAAGTTTCTCATTCTCTCATCTCATGCTTTATGCATCATTAATAGAATATATGAAAAGGAAGAATCGTTGAAATGGTTGTTAAAAGGGGAGTTTGGACATCACATGTTAAATCTCATGTCCATGTATTCACCCATGTTTTAAATATGTCTCATTTATCCACATGTATTTCTCTTGGAGGGATGTTTCATGCATGAACTTTATTTTTGGAGGAGGAATGACTCCCACATGATGTGGTATGAGAGAGCTTGCTTGTACTATTTTGATGAGACATTTCACATGTCCATCATTGTGTTATTTCTCCATGATCCACATGTTGATAAGGCAAGAGGGCTGCAAAATTCCTTGTTGCTATGGCTACTCTTGGGTGAGTATGGTTACTCCCCAATAGCTCATCATTTTTTGAATCATGCCTTGGATTACAATGATATGTTGTAGCAAGAGAAGGCATGTATACTTTTGTCTCACTTGAGAGAGTATGGCCACCACATGACATCTCCTATGTCTATGTGTTTGGCATTGTGTAAAAATTGCATATTGATCTCATGATGTACATTGATGATGATACTTTGTATAAGGCTGATGTGACATATCATATGTCCATTAGTATGGTTTGGTTTCATGATGCACATGAGGAGGAGAGAAGGAAGCAAGAGCTCTTGTTACTTTGGTTGCTTTTAAATGAGTATGGTGACCACTCCATAGCTCATCATTTTTTTATTCATGCCTTATGTATCAAAGATAAATTGCAGCAAAGAGAGGCATGTACATCATCTTTTGGAAAGCTTGGCTTGCTCATCTTACATTGAGGAGATGGAGGATGCCAGCAAAGGGCCTTGCTCCAGTGGTTATTATTAGGAGAATATGGTTTGACATCTTTGTCCACCCATGTTGCTCCTTCACTTATTATTTTTCATAACGCTATAATGATGGAGTTTGGATCCAACAAGGCCAACAGGGCTAAGAATGAAAGCATAAAAATGCTTAATCAAGCTCATGAAACATGGATGGAGAAATGTTCTTGCGTGATGAATCTTTTCCTTTATGGAAGGAGCTACTTTATTTTATGTCTCTCATGTATTTATGATGGTGTTGGATATCATGTAATTGTCATTTTGTACTTCATGATAAGAAGAGGACATCTAACCTTACAGTTTGAAGTCATCTCATGCATTGGTGGAAGACAGCTTTGGAACCAAACATACATAACCTATTGCAGCAAATGGAGGAATCCTTCCTTATGTGGATGCCATTTGGAGGGGGAATAGATGTTTTGCATCTATAGTAAGAGTTTCTTGAGTGAAATCAATATTTTGTCAGGGGAGATTGTAATATTCCCAATTTTTGCAGCTAATGGGAATATTGCATTTTAATTTCAGTTTTCTTAACTCATGAATAAAAGTGTAAAGGAGGAGCTATAAAACTCCTAATCAGAAAAATAAATCGATGCCCAATGTGAACATGGAAAAATTTGGCTCATTTCAATAAAATACACTTAGGTGTGAAAAGGAATGAAGAAGGTTGACTAGGTCAACAGGACCAAATCACAGCAGTGTCTAGATGCATTGAACCTCCTTATTGATCAGCGCAGTTTTAGATGGAGACACTTCATGTGAAAAGGGTTAAATAATTGGGGGTGGTTTAGGGTTTTCCGAACCCTAATGTTATAAAAGAAATAGGAAGGCCACAAGGAAAGGTTTTTGAAGTTAATTCGATTTTGAAATTTCTTGGGCAACTCAAACTCTCTTGGTTGTTTAGCTAGAGAGAGGAATTTCCTGTTTAGGAATTCCTCCTCTTTCATTGAGGATCTCTTGAAGGAATATGTTCTGAAAAGCCTCACATCTAGGCTTCAGGAAAAGATTCCTCCATCAAGATAGCATTATTTCTGCAGCAGAATAATACTGTGTTGCTGGGTGTTGCAGTGAGGGGTTTTCAACACCACTTCCATATCTAGTTTTGCAAAAAAGGGAGCATTCCTTTCTCTGGAAGATTAGTGAGGAAGCATTGAGCTTTAGTTTCAAATATTGGAATTATGACAAAGGACCTTCCCACATAAACTGTGCAATATACTTCAGAAACTGCGTTATTTTCCAGTGCATTGCTGCAGCAAGGCTTCTACCCTATTTTGGTGCCTGTTTTCTTGAGGAAGGGCCATCCCTTCTTCTGGAAATATTGCAGCCCTATTCTATAATTTTTTACATTTAAACTCATGTAATCAGTGTTTTAGTGATTCTACATTTTCCATATCCATATTCTGCAGATCTGATACTTGTATTTTGTTCTTTCATGAAACCCCCTTGCCAGGTGATCTTTTGATGTATAAAAGGAGCTGAATCTCCATTTTTATTTATGATCGAAGATAATAAACTTCAGATATAATTTTTCAGACATATTTTTTCTAATTTATTCAGAAATAACTCTCTGCATGCTTCAGCCATTTTTTGCATACTCAAAGTCATGGGAAATCAACATTTTTAAGCATATCCGGGGATGGAGGAACTGTTTAACATAGATAGAATGCTTTGTTTGAGCTGAAATTCACATAATCAGTCCCTTATGACCTAATCTGAAATAACCTCCTCGAATTTCCCTTAATGTTACGCATATTTATGAATACATCTATTTTAGGGTCGAAATCACTGTTTTTCCTCACTTTTTGTATCCTAAATTCAGATCTAAGTTGCAAATGTACCTGGAATCATTTTCTAAGTGTCTATCAGCACCTTTTATGCACTGATAGCTCTCTTCACTTCCATTAGAGCGTTTTACTTTGTTGCAGCCCCTCATTGGGCCTTCTCATTAAGATAATTAGGTGTGGGAGATATGTTTAACCCACCTAGTATTATTTTTTTCTGCTAAAATATTGGATTTAGTTTGTTTATTGAATTATATAAAGGATCCAAGATTAATTTTCATATTCCAATGCATATTTTTCTGAAAATTCACTTTTCAGTGTTTGATTAATGAGTTGTTTCTAAAAGGAAATATTACACTCATCTTTAGAAAATAATATTCTCAAAGTCCCAAGTTTTTCCTCTACCTTCTCCTCCATCTTGGAGAGAGAGAAATCCTATTTATATATATGAGATTATTTGAAAATGATATAAGCAACTCATAAATAAAACTCCACTACTCTTTCAACCAATTTCCATAATTACAAAATATGATCGTTCAAATCATCACACAAATATTGGATGGGATATCCATATTCTCATGATCTTCTCCTTGAAATTAGCTTAAATTATTATCTCCCCAAATCTCTTTGAATAATCCTTTATTGAAAATTTCCTACACATCACAATGCTCACACAACTATAAATATATATATATAAGCCCCAAGAATTAGCTCAACTGGTTGAGTCCTCGCTGTTAAGTACTTTGCCAGTTGGGAGGTCACAGGATCAAATCTCCTTGACGCCCTTGGGGTTAGGCATCGCATGTAAGGCCGATGGTTAGATCCCCTCAGGAGGGTCTGCCGAGATTTTCCCGTGGACGTAGCGGGTACATATGTGTGCGAGCACATTGGATTCGTGAACCACATCGTAAATATATATATATATATACATATATATATTACTTTTATAATAATTAATCACAAATTATCTCACACAGCGGCTTCATTGGGCGAGAAATAATATCCAATGTGGGTTCATATTGCGGGATATATAGGGAGAAAGGGTTTTTAGATTGGTGGGTATAAAAAATGGAGCTCAAAGTTAATGAAAAAATATAGAGGGGTATAAAAAATGTTAATTCAAAAATGGATACCTACAATATCTGGTGAAAGTATGGGTATTTTAAATTGGGGAGGTGTATTGGGTTCATATTGGTAGGGGGTTAAATAATGTGACTTTTAGAGGTATTTTCCAATATGTAGTCAAATTAGGGGTATTGTTTAGTATGCTATGATGGCAGACGATATGTCAAGGGTTCATTGAGTGAAGCCCCCGTGTTCTCTCAAAATGCATGAAGATAAATAAATTGGAATATAATAAGGGAGAGTCATAGTTAACATGAAAATGGTATGATAAATAGTGAATGGAGAAACATATTATGCATAAATATGATGAATAATGAAAGGAAAAGAGGATGAAAATATGACATTTCGAAGACCAAACAGAGGCTTCTTACCTACATAAGAGTCACAGGTCAAAATGGTTTTTCAAACGTTAGTGGAACAAGTTCAACATGTAATAAGCTAAGTTAGAAAGGAAACATATCATGTTACATAAACAATGAAATAAAAGAAAAACAACATGTTGTAATATTCCTAAATTAGCATGCAACTAATTCAAATATTATTTTTTCTCTTAGCACATAGCTAGATGAATAAATGGGTAGGGAGGCCCATAAATCTTGTTAGCAAAAATAAAATCCCTCTTAATGGGAAAAGTGATCATATTCATAAGTGGATAAAAGTCACCCATGATAGGATGGCCATATGTATAAATCCATTTTAGGGATGATGTGGTACTACTCCTGAAATGGTAGCCCAGATGGATGAAACTAGATCTAGAGTCTTCTATCTTGTTCACTTGATTGTTCAAGTATGATTCTAACCATAACAATATGTGTCCTGAAGTGGAACATGTGAAGACACCATTTGATTACCAACCAATGATGTAAGTTGTTAACAAGCGCGAGAGAAACCACCGATGATGATAATGGCTCTCAAGGTACTATCATACATTCTGCATGGTGTGAATAGATGATTTGATGTCAAACACCATACAAAATCATTTATTCAAAGGGAAGTGATGTCAATCTATCACAAGAAGCGAGAAAATTGCCGTTGATGAATGTAAGATCCAAGCTACTGTAAGGGAATTTCTAATTCAACTTCCTCGATGATGAGCTGATGTCGACAAGAAGCGAATCATCGTAGGAGGGCCTTAATGTATCCCCCATGAAGGACACGAAATGGGATTAATGATTTCAGAGATAAAATGTAACTGATGAAGCAATGTTCACGGAGTGCGGTCATGAAATGATGGTTTATGGGTATTGCAAAGGCTGAGGAATTATCGAGTGACTTCTCTTGAACATATCGATGACACTAAATGAGCTAGCAAAATTGACCCAAAACTTAAGTGATGGATGGTATGATAGACCATATGAGTTTAACCACATGCATTTGGCACATATGATGCCCCATTAGCAGGACTATCAAGGTTTTACATGCATTAATCTCCTAGAATAGATAATTGAATTTATCATGCACTTTCCAGCAAGAAAAAATAATTCAAAAATAATCCCGGTCGAGTTCATAAGGCTGGTGATTAATGCCACGCCTCAAGGGTGGTGCTACAACCTCCATCTCTCAAGGTTTTCTTGCACCCTTTCAGCTGTTGGATTAATATCCTTCGTGATCCATGGAGATCCAGGCAGGTGAGGTGGGTAAGGGTAACCACCCACCCCGATCCTCCTGCCTTTGTTCCATTGTTGATTCCGCCGGTGCTGAGAGCTTGGCTCTGCAACTACAAAATTCTGAAGTCATTCTCTAGCCATGCCTCCGCCATGAGATCTTTGCTAGCCTCAGGGAACTATTACTTACTATTTATTTGTCCGTTCTCCTTCCTTCTTTGGTGGACAGAACCGGAGATAAGATGTGTAACCCTTCGGCACCATTGGAATGGCTCCACTGGTCGAACCACGACTGTGAAAGATCTTTCTCCTTCCATCTCGGTGGTTTTCTCAACGCTTGTTATCATGGCTCCATGGCTCAGACAAGCCTCCGTTATCTCAACCAAATTCCTACATACCTGGTTATAAGGTAATATTTACATGACAGTTTTCTCATATTAATTTGCAGAGATATTTTGAACATGGACTTCCTATTTGATTTAAATTCTTGGGTTTTCGTATTTCTAACTCAGCGATGCTCGTTTTTGTTTGGAATTGGCTAGGCTCAGTCTGGTGGTCTTGGGACATTCTGGCATGAAGGTTTTCCATTGGCTCATTTCTCCTTATTGATGGTAAGTGCCATTCACATTTCTCCCCAATAGTCTGTCCATAATGTTTCATACAGTAATACTCTGACTTCCTCTTCTTATCTTGTAGGTAAGGGTTTTGAGGCTTTCGGGTACTTGAGACCCAGTTGTGTGCTTAGTTTTTGATATGGGTTTTTAGTTTGACTGTGAATACTTTTGGGCTCTGCCCCATTTCAATATATGTTAACCAGAATTAACATGATGTTCCTGGATTACACTTTTCTTAGTAGGGAGGCTGTAAGTCTAATTTATGGGACTAAATTAGAGCATATATTTAATTATGAATCTCAGCTAGTAGACTTGGAAAAAGACAAAAATATATGGACCTTAGATCTAGTTATATTAGGAAGTCATTGTTTAGGATTTTGAAAAGTGAAATGCATGCTGGAATAACAAGACAACTATTCTAAAAATCAAGTAAAGAAAACATGTAAAGAACACATTCAAATTTACTCTATGAAAACATGTAAAGAAAGCATTCAAATTTACTCTATGAAAGCATGTAAAGAAAGGATTCAAATTTACTCTATGAAGGCATATACATGATTGATCAATGAGATTATTCTATTTTAAATCATGGAGAAGAGGCTCTAATTTATGAGTCTGGGGTATCCTTCCACATTCTTTCTATAATAAAATTTCCAAGAAGCTAAGAAAGCACGATGAAATGTAAATATGTAAGCATATAAAGTTAATATAAAGAATACAAGAAAGTCAATCTTGATGTAATCCAATCCTAGTTCATGGAGAAGAGGCTCTACTCTAAGGTTCCTTGGTATCCTTGAACATCCAAGCTAGTCACTGAACATAGATAAATATTCAAAAAATGAAACTTGGCCTTAAAAAAATTTCATAATGAAAATATGTACAAGCATCTACAACAAAATACGATAACCATAAATAATAAAAACTAGAATGTGCACAATTATGAAAAATAAACTACAAAAAAGTGTACTTAGCTCAATGTGGGGACCCTCCAACCCTTCCTGGTACAGCTATTAAAAAAAAGCATCTACAAAAATCCATTCAACTCACAACCACAAGAAAATGATAAATTATATCTTCAATCATTTTCAGAAAATAATAGTCTCAAAGTCTCAAGTTTTTCCTCTACCTTCTCCTCCATCTTGGAGAGAGAGCACTCCTATTTGTATATATGAGTTTCTTTGAAAAATATATAAGCAAATGATAAATAAAACTCCACTATCATTTCAACCAATTTCCATAATCACAAAATATGATCGCTTCAAATCATCACACAAATATTGGATGAGATATCCTTATCCTCATGATCTTCTCCTTGAAATGAGCTTGAATGATTATGTCCTAAAATATCTTTGAATAATACTTTATTGAAAATTTCCTACACATCACAAGGCTCACACAACTTTCCATATATATATATATATATGAAAATCTATTAATTTTCTAATAAATGATTGCAAATTGTCTCAGTGTTCTCTCAAAATGCATGAAGAAAATGGTATGATAAATTGTGAATGGAGAAACATAATATGGATTAATGTGAGGAATAACGAAAGGAAAAGAGGATAAAAATACGAAATTTCGGAGACCAAATAGAGGCTTCTTACCTACATAAGAGTCATAGGTCAAAATGGTTTTTCAAACGTTAGTGGAAGAAGTTCAACATGTAATAGGATAAGTTAGAAAGGAAACATATCGTGCTACATAACAATGAAACAAAAACAAAACAACATGAAAAATATACACGCTCAATAGAGTTGTTTTACAAAAATAAAAATCTACGGATAGATAATTCTCCCTAAGTGTGGTGGTCGGACTTAGAACAACAGATGAAAGACGCTGGACCTTTTCCTTGAGATAAATAGATAAAATAATAACACCTACTTATTATCCTTCTCTATTCTTCATCTCCCTTTTGTCACTTTTGTCGCTCTCAATCGAATTGAACTCGCTTTATTGGTACCTGCAATGGATGACATAGGACAAAAAATGACATAAATTCATATGATCTATCAATATTAATCAAAATGAATCGATTGCATTTGAAAATACACATAAAAATATGAACACATGTATTAGGAACAAATATCTGTATTATAAAGTAGAAGGAGCAGTTACAACCAGTAGGATCGATTCGATGTCAACGCTCTCCAGCTTCAGTCCTATCATCATCACATGAGCAACATCACTCCAACAGCATAACATTACATGCAAAAAATACCTCAAAGACTTGTGATCTTACGAGGATAACTCTAAAAATTCAAATTCTTCCTCTCTTGTGCACTACGATCAATGCTCAGTTTATAAGAAACGAGGGTAGTTTGTGTTTAATTAGTAATTTAATGGATTTTCCATAAATGGATGAGGAAGTTTCCTTGTTCCATGGAATAGGATGATAAGTGATTTAATGGCTCCATGGTTTTCATATTCAAAGTTATCAAATAGCGTGATAGCTAGAACAACTTATAGAAGCCACTAGAAGGTGGGAAGATTCCCAGAATCATTTAAAAAATTCGCTCCAAGTCAATCGATTTACTCTAAAGTGGGCCTAGATGATTTGCAATGATGCATTGCATGGGAGTAAATGCTCCTCAAAGCACTTTGTGCAGCCTAGGGGTGTGTTGATGGCTCAATGGAGCACTTCAACTGGACTTCAACCAGTGAAACTTTCATGGATGAAAACAAAAAATGGGATGACTTGTTTAAGGAATGTAGCAAATGATTTAGAGTATGATAGACCCTAATTTTTACTGATCTAGGTTTCGAGAGTGATGCCCAAATTGACCTGTAATAGTTTCCCCTAAAGCATGATGTCAAAAAAGATAATGTTGAATGATATGCTTTACGATGTGATGAGTATTATTTGAAGTGGACAGTGACCTGCATCAATTATGATACATTACATCATGATATACTTTTCATATTGGACATGAATTTTTGAGGGAGGCATACCCATATTTAGCATAAAAAATATCATATCATCAGAAATTCGTGTACAGATATATACCCATGATAGGATGACCATCTATATAAATCCATATTCCGAATGATGTGGTACTACTCCTAAACTGGCAACCCAGATGGATGAAACTAGATCTGGAGTCTTGTATCTTGTTCACTCGATTTTTCAAGTATGATTCTAACCATAAGAATATGTGACCTAAAGTGGAACATGGGAAGACACTAGTTGATTACCAACCAATGATGTAAGTCATTAACAGGCGTGAGAGAAACCACCGATGATGATAATGGCTCTCAAGGTACTATCGTACATTCTACATGGTGTGAATAGATGATTTGATGTCAAACACCATACAAAATATTTCCGTCAAAGGGAAGTGATGTCAATCTTTCACCGGAAGTGAGGAACTTGCCATTGATGTATGTAAGATCTAAGCTACTGTAAGGGAATTTCTAATTCAACTTCCTAGATGGTGAGCTGATGTCGGCAAGAAGTGAATCATTGTAAGATGGCCTTGATGTATCCCCCATCAAGTACATGAAAAGGGATTAATGATTTTAGAGACAAAATGTAACTGATGAAGCAATGTTCATGGAGTGTGGTCATGAAATGAAGCGTTATGAGTATTGCAAAGGCTGAGGAATTATTGGGTCACTTCTCCTGAACATATCGGTGACACTAAATGAGTTGGAAACATTGACCCAAAACTTAAGTGATGGATGGTATGATAGACCATATGAGTTTAACCACATGCATTTGGCACATATGATGTCGAATTAGCAAGACTATCAAGGTTGTACATGCATTAATCTCGTAGACTACATAATTGAATTTATCATGCACACACCAGCAAGAAAAAACAATTTAAAAAATAATCCCAATTTTTTTACCCATACCTGCTCTTAATATTTGATTGGGAATATTATTTGTTTTTTATCTCTATCTGGTCGAGTTCATAACGCTGCTGATTAATGTCATGCCTCAAGGGTGGTGCTACGACATCCATCTCTCAGGTTTTTCTAGCACCCTTTCAACCGTTGGATTAATATCCTTCGCGATCCATGGAGATCTGGGCAGGTGAGGTGTGTTAGGGTAACCAACCACCCGAATCCTCCTGCCATTGTTCCATTGTTGATTCCGTCGGTGGTAACAGCTCATCTCTGCAACTGCAAAATTCTGAAGTCATTCTCTAGCCATGCCTTCACCATGAGAGCTCTGCTAGCCTCAGGGAACTATAACTTACTATTTCTTTATCCGTTCTCCTTCCTTTTTTGGTGGACAAAACTCGACATAAGATGTGCAAACCTTTGGCACCATTGGAATAGATCCGTTGATCGAACCGCGACTACGAAAGCTCTTTTTCCTTCCATCTCGGCGGTTGGCTCAACGCTTGTTATCTTGGCTCCATGGCTCAGACAGGCCTCCGTTATTTCCAGCAAATTCTTACATACTTGGCTCTATGGTAATATTTACATGCTAGTTTTCTCATATTAATTTGGAGAGATATTTTGAACATGGACTTCCTATTTTATTTAAATTCTTGGGTTTTCGTATTTCTAACTCAGTGATGCTTGTTTTTGTTTGGAACAGGCTAGGCTCAGTCTAGTGATCTTGGGACATTCTGGCAAGAAGGTTTTCCATTGGCTCGTTTCTCCTTATTGATGACAAGTCCCATTCACATTTCTCCCCAATAGTTTTTCCATAATGTTTCATACAGTAATACTCTGCCTTCCTCTTCTTATCTTGCACGCAAGGGTTTCCAAGCTTTCGAGTACTTGAGACCAAGTTGTGTGCTTAGTTTTTTATATGGTTTTTTAGTTTGACTGTGAATACTTTTGGGCTCTGCCCCATTTCAATATATGTTAACTGGAATTAACATGCTTTTCTTAGATTAAACATTGCTTAGTAGGGAGGCTATAAGTCTAATTTATGGGACTAAATTAGAGCGTATATTTAATTATCAATCTCGGCTAGTAGACTTGGAAAAAGACAAAAACATATGGACCTTAGATCTAGTTAGATTAGGATGTCATTGTTTAGGATTTGAAAAGTGAAATGCATGTTGGAATAACAAGACAAATATTCTAAAAAGAAAGTAAAGAAAACATATAAAGAATGCATTCAAATTTACTCTATGAAAACATGTAAAGAAAGCATTCAAATTTACTCTATGAAATCATGTAAAGAAAGCATTCAAATTTACTCTATGAAGGCATATAAATGATTGGTCAATGAGATTAGTATATTTTAAAACATGGAGAAGAGGCTCTACTTTATGCGTCTAGGGTATCCTTCCACATTCTTTCTATAATAGCATTGCCAAGAAGCTAAGAAAGCATGATGAAATGTAAATATGTAAGCATATAAGGTTAATATAAAGAATACAAGGAAGTGAATGTTGATGTAATCCAATCTTAGATCATGGAGAAGAGGCTCTACTCTAAGATTCCTTGGTATCCTTCAACATCCAAAATTGTCACTGAACATAGATAAATATTCACAAAATGAACCATGGCCTTAACAAAAGTTCATAATGAAAATATGTACGACCATCTACAAAAAAGTGTGATGATTTTCAAATTCAGAATATAAGAAAAGTGCTTGAGGATTCTGAGGTAAATTTAAAGTTAAAAATGAGTTATTTTCATGTGTTTTTATGTGAAAATCTCGAGAAAATTAGCATAAGAAAAACAATGAACAACAACATATAATAGTCATAAACATCACCATAATCAGTAACACAAAAACACTTAATGAAGGAGCTCTCCCCTCTTGGGCTATGTCTCCTTGGTCCAGCTTCCAGTGGCTTGTCCCTCTTTAATTATGCTCAAAATTGTGAATACATACATTTCCAGTTCTCATATAGCTTTGAAACATACTCCAATGGGCCCATAATGCCCGAAAATCCATATCTAGCCTTTTTCTGATCCAAAATTGGTCAAAAAATGAGTTAGTTATGGCTTTCTCAAGTTTTGGGCACTAAATGAACCACAAATTCCACCAAATCGAGCACCATCCTACAACTTCATCTCCAACTCCACTAATCGAGTTCCAGATTGCCCAATTTCCCAATGAAATTGTTAGTTTGCTAATTTTCCCACTAAGGCACTAAATCTGAAATTTCAAACGATATTGTATGTGGCCAAATATTTTTATTTTTTTAAAAATAAAATATGCACCATTAACATCTGCCAATGGTCAAAGTTCCAGTGGTCACATTGGAGTTGTTGGTGACATTTAATGATGACAACAAGTCTCGAATTTGTGGTCTGGTGGCATTCAGAAGAGTCTGGTCACAAGGTTGGAGCGGTGGCGATTTATGTTACAGTTACGATGGGGAGGCTAAGGCCTAGCCCCCAAAACCCCTGGCCACGGTCTCGTGGCGCAGGGATGACTCTGGGTTAGGGATTAGCCCCAAGCCCTATCGTAATAAATTTTAAATACAATTTAGTTCCAAAGGATTAATAAGGAACTCTCAGCGTTGTGTGGTGGAGGTCATGATGTTGACTCGGTGCAGTGTAGTTTGACCGTTCACAAAATTTTGTGGCCTTCCGTGCTGCCACATGAAGGCTTCTGGTTGGGTGACATGGCGTCATGTGGTTGGAAACATTCTCAACGTCGACGACCTTTAGTTGGGTGACGCGGTGGCATGTGGTTGGAAACATTCCCAAGGTCGACGAAATTGTTTCATATGTGATGATTACCAAAAAAAATTTATTCACATATTTTTATTTATTTACCATATCTCTTTATGCCTCTTTTATATTTATTTATTTACCATGCCTCTTTTATATATAAGAAGATTTATGGAGTAATTATTTATTTACCATACATCTGTATTTGTTATTTTATTTATTTACGATACCTTTAGTTTATTTATATTTTTATTTATTTACCATACCTATGGAGTAAGTATAAGAAGAGGTTTTATATATTTGCCATAGATTTATTTATATTTATATTTATATTTATTTATCATACCACTTTTTTGAGTGTTCATAACCCTCTTTATATTTTAAATTTATATTTTGTTTATACATAATAATAATTAGACTGGTTTTTAGAGAGGGGTGACATTGGATTTACAATGTTAAATGTTAAACATTACGTTTACATTTACATGTTTACCTCTTTAAGTGAGATGCATGCTCATATTGGGTTGTAGAGCGCCAAACTCTTTACCCCTACATATGGAGCAATACAACATGTCATTTTTTCCTCAATATATATCCCCAATATAAATCCACTTGGTATAATATTGCTTCTCTATTGAAAAAATTATTTACTCCTATATATCCCTCAATATAATATGTCATTTTTCCTCAATATATATCTCGTAATATAAACCCACATGATAAGGTATTGGTCCGCTAGTAAAACTAACTCACATGATAATATATACTAAAAACATACTAAAAAAATACCTAAAATATTATTAAATACTTTTTAAAATATATTTAATAAACCCATTTTCAATTCAATTCTCTAATTAAGAAAAATAAGAAAATAATAGCATACTTTTATTAATATCTCAATACTTATAAATTTTAAATAAAAATAATAAATTATTATTTTATTTTCTTAGGCCGACTTATGTGATATTAGTCAACAAACCAAATAAGCTTTGTATAAATAACGCACTCTCATGTTATTAATCCCATGAAACCTAATTCAGAGCGTGTCAAGAAAAGAGTCTCACACTAAGCCAATAATATTCTGTACTTCTGCACCTCGCAGGTCATATCTCTTGACCAAAGACAAACAAGCTTGCGTTTCGCTGCTCGTGCTACACACTTCGTATATATTCTATTTTCTGGTGGCTTTCACTATGGCAAAGTTTGTGCCTGCTCTTAATTTATCATCTCTCAAACATCTAGCAACCCACATTGGCAGGGCTCAGACTTGGTAAGTACTTTCACATTCTCTGAAGATTTGATTCGAAGTAATTGGGTTAACTCTACTGTCTAGCTCTGTGGTTTTATAAATAAAATATAGAATAAAGCATCAGGATTTATTGTATCGTCTTCTTTTTTGTGTGCAGGGAAGTCAGAAATTATGCAATGTCGGTGGGCAGAGCGGTGAGTTCGTTGTCCAGCAATGGCAGCGATGGAGTGATAACGGAGGTAGCGTCCCAGCAGCAAGCCAAGGGTTACGGGGAGGAGAAAAAGAAGGTTTTCTGGATGAGGGATCCCACCACCGGTGACTGGATTCCAGAAGATCACTTTGGCGAGATCGACGTTGCAGACCTCAGAGCAAAGCTCCTCCCCTCCCGAAACTAGAATATTGATCTACAATCTAGAATATTGGCATACAATCGATAATGCCAAAATGTAATAGATTTCTGTATCTGCTAAGTAATTGCGTTTGTTTAGTTATTGAGAGTTAAAAAAATTCAACTAATGTTTGTCGGTATTATTTAATCACATGTTAGAAATGCTAAAAATGGAGTTGAATGATGAGGATCAATTAATGTTGATACCCATTGAATGTGGAGAAACATGATTGAAATTGAACATATAACAAATGGATAACATATATTCAAGAATATATTAAAATTTTTGAATTATTTTTAATGAATAATGAATGAATTCAGATAAAAATATCCATCTAGTTATTAGGCGTAATCATAATTAAAAAAAAGAAGCAAAATTTAGTACAACCAATACTTTATTTACCTTGCAATTATTGCACATTATTCGGATTCACATTAACCTCGAGTTCTCAGTCTAGGAAGTTGAGCTTTTCTTTCTTTACACTATATGAGTTTAACCACATGCATTTCGCACATATGATGGCGCATCAGCAAGACTATCAAGGTTGTACCTGCATTAATCTCCAAGGGTACATAATTGAGTTTATCATGCACTCGCGAGCAAGCAAAAACAATTCAAAAATAATCCCAAGGTTTTTACCCGTAGCTGCTCTTAATATTTGATTGGGAATATTATTTGTTTTGTATCTTTGTGTCTGGTCGAGTTCATAACGCTGGTGATTAATGCCATGCCTCAAGGGTGGTGCTACGACCTCCATCTGTTAGGGAGGTTTTTACCGGTAGCTGCTCTTAATATTTGATTGGGAATATTATTTGTTTTGTATCTTTGTGTCCGGTCGAGTTCATAACGCCGGTGATTAATGCCATGCGTCAAGGGTGGTGCTATGACCTTCATCTGTCAAGGAGTTTTTACCCGTAGCTGCTCTTAATATTTGATTGGAAATATTATTTGTTTTGTATCTTTGTGTCCGGTCGAGTTCATAACGTTGCTGATTAATGCCATGCCTCAAGGGTCGTGCTACGACCTCCATCTGTCAAGGAGGTTTTTAACCGTATCATGGACACTGTGTGTTTCGCTTAAGGTATTCTAGCCATGGGATGGAGATGGACTACCAGAGACCCTCTACCCATTAATGTATATCATAGCATGTTGTGGGAATTAAAATGGGAGAACCATTTTTATAAAATGTAATATGGAGTAATTCTCCCTTTGTTATTAAGGAGAAAGCTCACATATTGTCAAAAGAGGCTCAAGCTAATTTTTCCTCCATTGGAAAATGGTTTGTAGAAGAATTTTTTACCTATGTGAGAGTATTTGGGAGTCTAGCTCTACCGCATGTTTTACCCTTGTATGTTCATGATAAGCTTCTAGCAAGAGGAGTAACATATCAAACTATTGGCAACAGATTAACCAGGTTTCTAAAGGAAGCTAGGAAAGCATCATGGCCTTCCTTTCCAATTAATTGTGGTTTTTATGGTTAGGAAAATTACAAGCATGAAGTTTTAGATATCATCCAAATTGAATTTTTGATATTTTTTTCAATTTCAAACAGACAATACAACCCGATTAAAGTTTCCTATAATTTTACTACCGAAGATAAAATTATGCCTTTTGTACATTAATATGATGATTTTGATGAGTTATCTGAGTGAGTCTATAATTACTCTATAGTTTAGAAATTGGACGCAACCCTATGCCTCCATACACCACAATTACCAAAGTTCAAACAGTACAGGAACACGAGACTAGAAGGAATACTGAAGTCCTTAGTAAAACTAACCAAGATAAATATGTAAAGGTTCAAAATATGGATTTAGATTTCCCATGTAATATAAGTGATGTTCGGAAGGAGTTTAACCTAAAACTCTAGGGAGACTCACTAGTTATAGTTACTGATCAACAACAAATTGTGCATATGCCTCCAACTAAAAGTAAAGACTCGTTCATTGCTCGGCCCTCTGACAAATTAGTAAGCACCGAGCAAGTGGATTTCATCCCAGCCTTCCTCAGTACTGAAATTATACTTAACATTAAAGAAATCCCTCCTCTAGAAATTTTCTAGTCATAAACATAAATCAACTATGAACAGAAAAAATAAAAGGAGATCAGAGCAATCTCAACCCCTTATCCAAGGAGATGTCTCAATGGAAGTTGTCTCTAAAGGAAGATCCTTCACATGATATAACTCACCCAACACAGTTCGTAGGAGGTCCTACCTCTACAACTATTGAAAAAATTTATGAGGTTCAACAATTGATGAAAGAATCATCCAATTAGAACTTGAGCTACGAGTAGAGAAGAAAAATGTCAACCAATAATTACAGGTAAAGGTGAAGGATCTCTAAGATATCATGGACCAACTGAAGATTCAACACGAAAATGAAATTATTTAAAAGGGAAATAGAATTTATCAATTTCATTTTTATGTAGCGTGTTAGCACTCAAATCTACCTCAGGCTGAAATGAAGTAAAACTCAAGGCTACATCAAACCACGCTCAGCCTCGTAGCTAGCCCTACGAGGACAGGAGAGGGCTCTCTCCGTCAATCTCGAGAAAATAAGCAATAGGATGCGAGATTGACGGAGAGAGCCCTCTCCTGTCCTCGTAGGGCTAGCTACGAGGCTGAGCGTGGTTTGATGTAGCCTTGAGTTTTACTTCATTTCAGCCTGAGGTAGATTTGAGTGCTAACATAGTGGCGACCATACTGGGGAAGAAAAATCTCAATGGTTTGCTTGTTGATGTGTTTGTCCCACGAGTCTTAGACGGAGTCTGAAGTCACGCCAGGTAGCTTTCGAAACGTTTTTGTTATGCATAAGCGGAAGTAGATAAACGCTGCTTCAGTCGATCTCCGGTAAGCTTGTGTGTTCAGTACTTGATTGGTAAATCACCCCAGTATATTTATTCGTTCTAGACCTTTTGGATGATTGAGTCTAGAAGTCGAAAGGCTGAAAATAGTTGATTGTGTTCCTTGTAATTGTTGTTTTCTGAGAAGATCAATACACTGGCTTCAAGAAGAAATACGAGGGCGAATCCTGACCCTGATCCACCAACAATCTTCGAAAATCCGAATCTGATTCCAAGGACCCTTAGAAAACAAGGCAGTCAAGAGAGTTCTGAGAGAGAAAGCCAATTGAGTTTTGAGAGTTCCAGAGTACTTACCCGATCTGCATCCTGTCCTATCAAAATCATATATGTTGATGAAATCCCCTTTGATGCACAGTTTGAGACATCTTTGTTTGTGAATTTTTCCGAAACTGAATTATCAAGATTAGTCCCAGATCCATTGTTTACTGAAGATTTGCAATATAGATTTGTTTCACAGTACTTGGATAGACAGCTGAAAAGTTCTATTGAGGATACTAATACTTTTGAATTTACTGAATCTGCTTCACAAGTTCTCGACCCATCTGAAATTTCATCAAGTTCACGGATCCCTACTGAACCTCCTTTTGTCCCTATCATTCCGGTTCAGCCTGAGTTCTCTGATCCGCAATCAATAGTATTTTCTCCGTTTCCATTGAATACATCTCATAGACCTACTACTCCTACTCCTCCTGTATCTCCTCGACAACAGATTGTTTTCAATCCACCAAGAGCTATGGCTGCTCGTTTTGCACCCCTTGTGTTACCCCAACAGTTGAATGATATGCCCGCAGACTATCAGAGTAAGATCCCGACATTTGATGGCACTCCACAGAGTCTTCCGGCACAACAGCATGTAGACAATATGGCGGATTTCTTTGATCGTTTCGAGATTGATGAAGAAAATGTGACCATGAGGCTATTTGTGCAAACCTTTGGAGGAGAGGTACGGAAATGGTTCAGAGCCTTGCCACAAAGAAGCATAGATACATTGGCAGAACTTCAGAGGCAGTTTTTAGACCGATGGGAGATGAAAAAGGATCCGCTGCAGATTACTTCAGAATATACAAACCTCAAACGTAATCCTGGTGAGTCTGTTCAGGATTATATCATTAGATTCAATACGGTGTATAATGCTATTCCAGATGATTTGAGACCGTCCAAAAAGTCTGCTCTCCTTAAATTCCCGGATGGCTTTGATCCGGAGATGGCTTATTCCCTTCGTGATAGAGATCCACCTACTTTAGAAGATATGCAGAAGGTCGCTGTTAGTGTTGAGGCAAATTTGAATGATAAAAGAGCACGGTTGAAAGCGGAGAAAAGAGTGACAATAAAGGAAGAGCCTTCTACATCTATATCAGAACAACACTTAGCTCGTGAGTTGGAAAAGGCTTTAAGAAGAATGAATCTCGACAAATCAGAAACACAGTTTCGAAATCCAAATTTCCGTGGCCAGCAGCAGCCACAATTCAGAATTAAGCAGCGTGAACAAAGAGCTCAAGAGCCAGCAGCCCAACAGCAGGTTAAGACTCCACTTTTGCAGAATTTTGTGAGTCATGATTCCGATGATGATGATGGTGTGTTAGGTGAGCAAAATCATTTCTTCACCCCTGATGATTTGCCTATTTATATTACCGAGGAAGAGGAGTATGGCGAAAGTTCAGTTGTTCAGAAAGATGAGGATTTTATCCTAACAAATGATGCTGATTTAGAGGAAGAGTCAGATGAATACCAAAGAGGATATTTGAATGCATTGACTGCTCAGCAGAAACAGTATTCATTGAGGAATCGAGATGTGCCTATAAATCCCATTCAGAAAAGAAAGGAAGCTTCAGCACCGAAAACAGATTCACCAATACCACAGAAAAGAGGGAAAGAGACAATTGACCCTGCAGCAAGTAAAGTGTCATCAGCTGAGAAGGTAAATCAGTCGAACATAGTGAAAGACAAGGCTGAAAAGAAGGAAATTCCAGTTAAAGAGGTTGAGAAGGTTTCAGCATTTAGCTTGGAAAATGAAATTTCCAAACTGAAAATATCCATTCCTTTGACGGAGATTATGAAAAACAGCAGCTACCGTAGTCAAGTCACCAAAATTCTGAACTTTGATCCAATGATTGACACGGTAAATGTTGAGGATGATCAGCCGGAATTGATTTTTGGGCCTGCATTAAATGGTGAGTCTCCTGACGGTAATGTTCCTCCTTTTTACATCAGTTTGAGGTTGCATGAATATATATTGCATAATGCTATGCTCGATTCGGGTGCTTCGCACAATTTGATGCCAAAGGCAATCATGGAAAAGTTGGGATTAGATATTACAAGAGAGTATCATGATTTGTATTCATTCGATTCCAGCAGGGTAAAGTGTATAGGACTCATCAAAGATTTGGTGGTAAGTTTAGATCAAATTCCAGCGAAGAATGTTTTGATGGATGTGGTGGTTGCTGACATTCCTCCACGTTTCGGGATGCTCCTTGCAAGATCTTGGGGGGCAAAGTTGAAAGGTACACTTCAATTAGATTTCTCTTATGCTACAATTCCAGTCTTCGGTCAAATGAGAAAGTTGTATCGTGAGCGGAAGATGAAATACATGATAACTAGCAAAGAGAAGCCAGTCAATCATCCTGTGAATTATGTACATACTGATTTAGAGTCGTTTGTGTTGCTTGCTGATAGTTTTAATGATGTAGAAAGTCAATTAGTTCAGGCAGAAGACATACCAGAAATAAATGAGAATTTCAGAGAAGTTTTGCAAAAAGAAAGAAGAGAAAAACAAGTTGTTTTGGAGCAATCAGCTGGAGACAATGGGCAGCAAACAGGGAAAACAGAGCCGACACAGTTTCAGCATTTAGAGGACGATGAAAATGGTCTTTGGACCATGGATTTTGATGGTGCAGTGGGCAGCGATGGTGCTGGGATTGGTGTGTGGATTCGAAGTCCAGTTTTCGCTCCTGATAAAGTTCCGAGCAATGTGAGAGTGTGTTCTTACAAGCTTGCATTCGATTGTTCAAACAATGAAGCGGAATACGAAGCTCTTATTGCTGGTCTTAAGATTCTCAAGAAGCTGAATGCGAAAAGGATTGCGGTATATGGCGATTCAGAATTAGTGATAAAGCAAGTTAAAGGTGAGTTTCAGGCTAAGCATCCTCGCATGAGGGCTTACCGAAATGCAGTTTTGGATATTCTGAAGTTATTTTCTGATTATACTTTGACATGTGTGCCCCGCATACAAAATGGTGTCGCTGATGGACTTGCTAAGGTAGCAAGCAATCTTAAGATTCCAATGAATTCCAGCAACAAGTTTGAGATACATGTGAAACACCGACCCACCGTTCCAGACAATCAGCGATGTTGGCAAGTTTTTGAGGATGATGAGGAGATTAGTGAATTTCTGCAGAATAAGGGTAAGTTTAAAGATACCTCCATAGATACTGAATTTGATGATGGTATTGATGACATACAGATAAATCAAATGGATGTGCTGCAACTAAAGGATAACATCATTCCTAAGGGATTGATTCCTTTGGAAGAATTGTTTGATCAGGATGATGTAGCTCGTAAACCTACATTGAGGCCAACAGAGAAAGGTGTCGAAGAGGTAAATATTGGGACAGTTGAGAATCCCAAGATGGTGAAATTGTCAAAGTCATTGTCACCAAAGGTAAGAGCAGAATACGTGAAATTATTATCTTCATTTTCTGATGTGTTTGCGTGGGATTATTCAGATCTTAAAACATATGATACCAATATCATCCAGCATACTATTCCCATCAAACCAAATCAGAAGCCTTTTCGTCAAAAGTTGAGGAGGATCAATCCAAAGCTGCTGCCATCAATCAAAAAAGAGGTAAATAGGTTGTATAAGTCGGGAATTATTGTACCTATTCGTTTTTCAGATTGGATATCAAACTTGGTGCCCGTGAGAAAGAAGACAGGTGAGATCCGTTTATGTATTGACTTCAGAAATCTGAGTAAGGTATCATTAAAGGACAATTATCCGCTGCCAAAGATGGATCACATATTGCAGCGAGTAGTTGGAGCATCAAGGATGTCACTACTCGATGGATACTCAGGTTATAATCAGATTTTAGTGCAGGAAGATGATCGTGACAAGACTGCATTCACCACTCCTTGGGGAACATTTCATTACGCAAAGATGCCATTCGGTTTAAAGAATGCAAGCGCTACCTTTCAGCGTGCCATGGACATGGCTTTTGCCAATTAGAAAGATGTGTTTTTGGTTGTTTACCTTGATGATCTAACTGTATTTTCTAATTCTGATGAGGAACACTTATATCATCTAAAAATTGTTTTCCAGAAGTGCAGAAAATATGGCATTTCGCTGAATCCAAAGAAGAGCCTTTTCGCCATGGATGAAGGAAAGCTCCTTGGCCACATCATCTCGAAAGATGGCATTCGAGTTGATCCTGCACGTGTTGAAGCCATTCAGCAGATTGAACAGCCCCGGAATAGGAAAGAGATACAGTCATTTAATGGTAAAATGAATTTTCTGCGTCGTTTTATTCCCAATCTTGCAGAGCACCTTAGAGAAATCACGAACATGTTGAAAAAGGACAGTCAGGTAAAATGGACAGAAGAGGCAGTAAAGTCATTTAATTTGGTAAAGATAGCTCTTTCTTCAGCCCCTATTTTAATCAGCCCTGATTACACACAAGATTTCATTTTATTTTCTTTCGCTTCTGAGCATACATTGGCAGCTGTTTTGATGCAAAAAGGGATGGAGTTGAGAAGCCCATCGCTTTTTTCAGTCGGATCATAAGAGATGGGGCATTGAAGTATAATATCATTGAGAAACAAGCACTTGCGCTTGTAAAGGCTTTAAAGGATTTCCGTGTGTACATATTGCATTCCCATATTACAGCATATGTTCCTAATGCAGCAGTTAAGGATGTTTTGGTACAGGCGGATCCAGAAGGAAGAAGGGGTAAGTGGATCGCTACATTGTTAGAGTACGATGTAGAGATTAAACCGACTAAGCTAATCAAAGGACAAGGACTTGCCAAGCTCATGGCTGAAACAAATCTGCATGCTCTAGACATAAATTTGATTGCTGCCATGTCTGATGAAGAAGAAGAAAGTGCGCCCGTTCAGGTATCCGATATTTTTGTTTCTTCTCCTTGGTATGCTGACATTTTGTATGTGCTTCAGAATTTGTCTACACCGCCTAGTATGCCTCGAAATAAGAGTAGAACATTGAAGTTAAAGGCTGCTAAATTCTGCATTTTGAATTCTGCATTGTATTGGAAAGACCCTGGGGGTATGTTGTTGAATTGTTTGGTAGAGGAGGAAGCTCAAAGAGTTTTGGAGGATTTTCACAAAGGTGACTGTGGAGGTCATTTGTTTTGGAAGACCACGGCGAATAAGATTCTAAGGGCAGGGTATTATTGGCCTTCTTTGTTTTCTGATGTGTTCAAGGCTGTTAAAAATTGTCATGAGTGTCAAATTTTCGAAGGGAAGCAGAAACTACAGCCTTTGCCTCTAAAACCAATCGAAGTTAATGCACCATTCCAGCAGTGGGGATTGGATTTTATCGGGGAGATCCACCCAGCATCTTCCGAACAGCATAGATGGATCTTGACAGCTACAGACTACTTCACGAAGTGGATTGAGGCGATTCCCACTCGACAGGCCACTGATGCGGTAATTATCTCTTTCCTTGAAAACAATATTTTGTCACGCTTTGGGTGTCCTACTAAAATAATCACGGATAATGCAGCAGCTTTTAAGTCTAAGAGGATGGTTGATTTTTGTTTTAAGTACAATATTACATTGGGACATTCAACCGCATACCATCCACAAGGGAATGGCTTGGCGAAATCTTCAAACAAATCCTTGGTGAATATAATTAAGAAATTGCTGGAAATCAACAAGAAGGCTTGGCACAAAAAGTTGGTAAATGCATTATGGGCTGATAGGGTAAGTCAGAAAAGGTCTATTGGCATGTCTCCTTTCGAGTTGGTGTATGGGACGGATACAGTTTTTCCTACTTCACTTGCTGTCCCGGTGGTCAGATTGCTTCAGGAAGCTGGAAGTGAAGAGGATCCTATGCAGCGGAGGATTAATGAGATGATTCATTTACAGCAGACACGAGAGGAGGTATTTCAAAATAATTTCAAGTTGCAGGAGCGCATTAAGAAGATCTACGACAGAAAGGCAAAATCAGATAAGTTTCAGTTGGATGAAGTAGTTTTGAAATGGGATGCCCGGAATGAAGACAAGGGAAAGCACGGCAAATTTGAGAATTTGTGGAAGGGACCGTTTAAGATTGCGGCGTATCGGGGGCAGAATGCATTTCTTCTCAAAGAAATGAATGGAGATGATTGTCCTGGTGGACCGATCAATGGTCGGTTGCTGAAGCGCTATTATTTCTGAGTACTTGCTGCTGATCTCATTTTCATTGTATATATCATTTTACTTTGTTTCATTGCAAGTGTGCACTGATCTCTCATTTTCGGTCTGGGGCCCGGAGCGAAGGCTATAATTCTGGAAATAGAGGTTGGTTGGTTTGAGATTGTAAAGTTAAGTTTATCAGTCTTCTTGTTTAAAGTCATGTCAGTTTGAGTCTAGTCGGTTTTGGTCAAATTGCAGTCTATCATAGTCAAATCTGCAGTCAATAAAATTATCCAAAGTTTGTCTTGTCAGTTGAAATAATGATTCCATCGCCCAATGGATGAGAGGCACTGTCTGACTCCCCCAGAGATTTGTTGTTCTTGGCATCTCCATGGAGCCACCATCCCCATTGGAGCCAATGTTAGAGTCAGCCCTTGCTGCCCTCCGTCAGTGATCATTTCGTCTTTTGCATTTTCATTATTAGGTGTCTCACTTGTTTCACTTCTTTGCATATCACTAGGATCATGCCATGAACTGACGAAGGGTTATGTCATCTTGTGTTTCCTCATATTACACCTGCAGCGCTATTTTAAAAAAAATTTCCTCAAAAAATTATTCATAGTTATTGTCATGATACATGAGGTCATTAAAATTGTCAATAAGTGTCCTAGGTCTTGGTGTCTAGGGTTTCTGAGTCATTTATACACTAGTCATCAAGCCTGCAAGGTGCGGAAAGTCCAGCACTTGTGATTTCTATTTTATTATCATCGTCATTTTCTTAAAAATACATTTCTAGTCCAAAACTCTGTTTTGGAACTAGAAATTTGTCATTATCATTTTATAATAAATTTGTAATTGTTCCGCATGAAGACATTGTAGAAGTAGACCCCTGGTCTTTCCTCTAGCTAAGAGAGTCATATCCCTGCAAAAAGACAATAAAATCATCAGTATCGACCTCAGAGAAGCCAAAGCAAAGTTTGTATTTAAAAGCCAAAGTGAAAATTACAAAAACATTTGTAATGTGGGTTTAAAGTTAGATTTGAAATGAAATCTGATTGGGAAGATATTTGTGAAGAGTATAAAGGCCAAACAAGTTCATTTGAACCGATTTCATCGCTCCCAAAACGTATTTGCAAGATTGAAGGCCGATTTTGGATTTTTGGAAGGCGTGGACAGTGTTTTAGGGCTGCGCGACCCAACTTGAGCTTGCGCGACCCACCTGGGCTGCGCGACCCAAACAGAACGGGTTTAGCACAGTGGGTTTGCACCTGCGCGACCCACCTGGGCTGCGCGACCCAAACTGAGCCTGCGCGACCCACGCAGAGACAGCATTCCGGAATTGTGTTAGAGCGCTCAGATCGACTCCAGTTTCCTTCAAAGCAGGTTTTCTTCAATCATTTGGGGTTTGCAAACGTTTTTGTGTCATCATACATGGTTCTAATATGCTAATGAAGGTTTTATAACCCCGCTGTTATGAGATTATTGTTTTCAGGGTTAAAATGAAAATCAATGGTGTAAAAATGGGTTTGATGTCTGAAACAGTGATATGGTCAGCCTTTCATAAAACATGAAAATCAAATCTGCTCTCATACCCATAATATCTCTGTCGCCATTGTTATTGTATGCCTTATCAAACCTTTGAGTCACATCTCTCATGTTTGTAATGAATCGCTTTGCCCAAGGTTAGCATTTGCTCATGTCTTTGTTTGCCCAATGTTAGCATTGTTTCAAATGGCTCATTGAAAACATTTTTGGTCATAACTCACAAACAAACATATCACTGTCAATACCATGCTCTCCTTTGAATGGATGTGTCCAAACTTTTGAAAGGTTGTCTATTCCTATTTTGTCAAGACTTCATTTGCATTCAAAACAGAGATGCTGCCTTTTCTTCATTTACATTCAAAACAGAGATGTTGTCTTTTCAGCCCATTTGAAGCAGAGATATTATCCATAAATTGATTCCTTGATGGTGTTTTGGCGGTGGGATATTGATTGAATGTTAAACATACGTCCTAATCTTGCTTTCACTGCATTCATATCAGTGTACACATTGCCCAAAAGTTTGATCAGAGATATGTCAGAAACAGAGTCAGAATATGAGCCAAGGTCAGGCAGTGATTCGGTGGCTGAAGGTAATGTGCCACGGAGTTCCCGCAGAGAAAACAGAAGTGGTGATCATCGCAGAGAGGAGCCTACCTCTTTGGCTCGGTTGCAAGCATGTCCATTAGCTATGGATTGTTTTCGATTCTTGTCATGTTTCAGATTTTGTGAGATGGTTTTACAAACCCGACCTCATCGTGAATTGGCACGTTTGTTTGTTCTTCATTTGCGGGGTGATCGGGTAAACCTTGCTGGGGTTGATTTCATTGTGTCGCCTTTGACTATTGCTCAAGCCACTGGCATACCGAACATAGGCGAGGAATGGAGCAAGGGTAAGCAGTTAGAGAAATTTCACTATGAGCCATATGTTAAAACTGGATATGTGGCTTACTTGGGCAGAGTCTTTCCATTCCGGTTTTTGAGAGATGAGTATGCACCACTCATGAGGCTCATTATTCAGTATTTCAGTTGTGAAGGCAGGTATGCCCGTCTTTTCTCATATCATGTTCGTTTGCTGATGCACTTCACAAGGGTGCGTATGATGAATATACCTTATTTCGTATACCGCAACATAGAGAAGATGGTTACATTTGTGCAAAAGAAGACGAGCCCAGTGCAGCAGTACAGGAGTATATATCATTTCGCTTTGATCAAAATCTTGGTGTCACATCAGTTGGCAGAGCAGGGCATCACTTGGGAGGATTTCATTTCTAGAGACTTTTTCAGAGTGCCACGGCAGCCTCCCGAGGCAGTTTATGATGCAGGAGAGCCCTCACACCAGCCGGACATGCTTGAGGTTGGGCATATCATTACTCCTTTGGTTCAGACATATCAGCGAGGCCACAGGGCCTTATTTGCAGCGACACGGCGGGTACTATCTCCACGTGAGGTGGACGGGGTCCTGCCGACTTCATCGACACGGCGAGTATTATCTCCACGTGATGTGGAAAGGGTCTCGCTTTCTTCTCCAGTGCAGGTACAGGTACAAGACAGGGGCAAGAGGCCCATGCATGATGAGGGCCCATCAGGAGGCCGGGACACCGATATGACGGTCATTGATGTTGATACGGGCTCTCCTAGCTCGAAGCTGAGGGAAGTCATCCAGGAGCAAAGGGCCGAGAATGACCAGCTGAAAGACCAATTGCAGAAGGCTCAGTGGGTGATTAACTATTTGGAGCGGCGCAACAAACAGCTCGAGGATGAGCTCACATTTTATGAGGTGCGCCAAATCCGTGAGGACAGGCAGTGGAATAGAAAGAGGCCCGGTGACATGACACCAGCTGACAGAGATACTGTACTCACTCGGGTAAATATACATCTAGAGAAGCTGTTGGCAAAGGCCAATCGAGACAAAGACATGCTTCGCCACATGAAAGGCCATTACTGGGCTCGCATGCATGTTTGCAAAGCGAGGATGAGGATCATGAAGAGGAGGTTGCGCAAGGCACTTCGACGGCGGAAAAGGCCTAATCCACTTCGGATTTTGGCCGAGGCTTCATTGACTGGTCAAGACACATGATGGAGGACCTCCGCTCCGAATTTGGGCAAATTCGGAGAAAATTTTGTCATTTCCAAATTTTTGGTTTAAAAAACAGGTTTTATGGCTAGGTGGGTCGCGCGCTCATGCGCTCGCTTTTTTTTGAGACACTTGCTGGAGGAGATCTTTACATTTTTGGATTTTTCATGGTCAAATATGCATCCTCTGAAGTCAACTTAGCATTTTGACAAAATCTGGATGGTCAAACAGCTCAAAAACACCATAAAAAACACCTTGCTGCCACCTTTTGCACCAGCAGGAAGTACCTCTGGGAGAATGAAGTTTGTAGGGGTCAAATCAACTCCAAATTCAGAAATTCCACTTGGGTTGGAAAGTAGACATCCAGGTCTTTCCAACGAGCTATCATGAGCTCAATTTGGATGTCGGGAGCTACCTCAAAATCAGCCTGCAACATGAGCAACCCACGCAGTTCAGGAGCGACCCACCTTGAGAATTTTTTGAGTTTTTCAGCTGCCAGCTCAGTATTTCGCCTATTTTGGACCAGTTTTGCCTATGGATAGAATTATTGGGTTTTTATGATGTAAATTCATGTTTGGCATGTAACTTTGGCTTGTTTTTATCTCTTCTAGAAGATTCACTCTCAAATGTGTAAGAAATCATGTAATGGATCAGTTTCCACTCTTTTAGAGGCAAGTTGTTAGCTGCCTAGATTGTAGTTCCATGATTAGAATTGGTTGAAACTGATCCCTGAAGAGGGAATTCGACCCCTAGAGGTGGGGAAAGGGGTTATAGTGATCTATATATTGTAATTTCTGAGGCATTCAACAGGTTGGACTCTTGGGATAATTTTGATACTATTGTACATACTTTCATATTTTGGCTAAGGAAAGATCAGGGGTTTTGCGGCACTTGTTGGGATCCTTGTGGTGTTCTGTTCTTGATGATGTTTCTCCTTTGTTCACTGTAAGTTTCTTCATGTTTAATGTATGCCATCGTTTCATTATGCTTCTGAACTAAGTTGAATGAGTGATTAAGGTTGAATCCATTGTTTACAGTGCTTAGCCTTTGAATTCAGTTAGTTCTATATGTTTTCAGCTGTTTGGAGAGGATCCAAGTTCTTCTTTGCCCTCTTCAGCTCCTCGTCAGTCTAATCTATCCATAAAATCTAATTCGAAGCATCAAGATCATCACCTACCTCGCCCCAGCTTGAACTCTGCAAAGGTCTGACCTTATCCCCGGACCCAAAACTTGTTTTCCCATTACTCCAGCGAAAACCCAAAAAACCAAAAATCAAACATACATATCTCTTTACTAGCCTAAAATCAGTTATTATTGTAAGTCATCTCGCATCCTATTGCTTATTTTCTCGAGATTGACGGAGAGAGCCCTCTCCTGTCCTCGTAGGGCTAGCTACGAGGCTGAGCGTGGTTTGATGTAGCCTTGAGTTTTACTTCATTTCAGCCTGAGGTATATTTGAGTGCTAACATAGCGTAATTTAATGCTAATCCAAAGATTGATGAATTTAGAAAAGAGGACTTGGAACTGAGTACCCTATTGGCACAACAACAAGTCATTTTCTGTCAAAAATTCTGAAATATTCTTGTATCGTGTGAGCAAAGGGATTCACTGATGAATCGAATATCAAACCAGAGGATTAGTTTTGATGAAATTGATGATAAGGTTTCATAGTATGTCACCTAACAAGATTATGCTGATGGTTGAAAGGCTAACCTACCCAAGATTGAAGACTCGTAAAAGAAAATATTGTTTACTGGTTGGGACATATAGTTGAAACATGTTGAAAAAGCCATTTGTAGCAGAAAATATGTGGCTACTAACATTGTAGAAACTTCGAGTCAAAATATCATCATTGCAAACCTTATTGATATATGTCCTCCCGACGCGCATCCTATCGTCAAAGAATTGATAGGAAAATGTCAAGAAGTTTCAAAGGTAAAAGAAGAACACATCATAAAATTGGAAAAACTAGATTTTCAACGTCCGTGGGCAGAGTGGTGAGTTCATTGGCGAGTAGTAGCAGCGATGGAGTGATAATGGAGATCATGTAGCAGCAGCAATCTAAGGGTTACGGGGAGGAGAAAAATAAGGTTTTCTAGATGAGGGATCCCACCAGTGGTGACTAGATTCCAGAGGATCACTTTTGCGAGATCGACCTTGCAGACCTCAGTGCGAAGCTCCTCCCCTCCAGAAACTAGAATATTGACATACAAGAGATAATGCGAAAATGTAATAGATTTTTGTACTTGCTGAGTAATTGCATTTTTTTAGTTATTGAGAATTAAAAAAATTTAACTAATGCTGGTCTTTCAAGGATGGTCAACACTATTTTTTTCTTTTTCTTTTTGAGAAAGAGGTGTTTTCAAGTTTTATAGCTAGGTGAAAATTTCCATTTGTCTATAATATTCATTTGCCATACATTAACATGCACCTTTGCAATTTAATTTTTCTAAATTTGTTTGTAGTTTTGTAGAAAGTGAGTTTTTTTTGCTGGCCAATATTATTTAATTAAATGTTAGAAATCGTAAAAATGTAGTTGAATGATGAGGATCCATTAATGTTGAAACCCAAATAATTTTAATGATTGAATGTGGAGAAACATGATTGAAATTGAACATACAACAAATGCATAACATATATTCAAGAATATATTAAAATTTTTGAACTATTTTTAATGAATAATGAATCAATTTAGAGAAAAATATTTCCATTTTACTATTGGGTATAATTATAATTAAAAAAAAAAAGTTTTAATAGATTATACATTATTAAATAATTTTGTTTTTAAAGAGCTTGATATATTACTATTTTGTAGATGAGATCTTTTTAATATTGGTAAATTTAATGTTGATATAATTTAGAATTGTAGTTTTATCTACCATTAGAGAGGCTTAGTTCAAGCAAGGTTGTGAAGATAACATTTCATAATTTAATTTGTGACAACAATATGATAAACAAGATTCAAAATAAATTTATAATTTATAATTTAATATTAAAGGAAATACATTTTTTCCTATCTTTATTCTACTCATTGTGACAATATTTCCCCACATTAAAAGAATGAATGAGATTAGTTAAGAAAATATTAAACAATATGAAATATAAGAATTAATTTTCTAAAATTAATTGTAAGTCTAGTTAAACCACTTTGATCTCCAATAGCTATGGCATAGGATACCCACATTTATCATACTAAATTCATCATTAATTATGAAATAAAGCTAGATTTATTTTCTTGTTATACTAATTTTTTTGTAACTTACTTTATAGATATAACACATCTTATCTTGCTATAGGTTTACATGGATAGAATATATATACCCTTCCATCAATCTTGATATATATGTTTGATTGTTATTTATTACCTCAAAATTGTATATGTTCCATCTTTAGGTAAAAGTGCAATATTTACATAGATTTGTATTTTTAATTATTGAAACTATTTTTTTTTAATTTTATATATATATAATTCCTCGTTGATCTTAGTAATACATTTATTTGTAATAGAAAGGAATATTTAGTATTTACAAAGCATTTTTTCAACCATAAATGACAATGACAACTTATTATATATATAACCTAATCAATCAATCTAGTACATTAAAGTAAAATGGAATCACTTTGGGCCCAACGAAACTACATGGGAGATGGAGGATAAGATGTGTGATATGTATCATTCCTTATTCGTTGGTTGAGTGAATGTTTTGGAAGGTGTTTGTGTATATGTTTTGGTATACCTTGATATGATGATTGGTATATGTACATATGTATATGAATGTTGGGACATATATTCCAAGCTCAATATTGGGAAAAACATCATAGTGTGTGTGTTCATATGGTTTATGATGGATATGGAAATTGGAAAAGGTAATGTCTAATGGTTTGGAAAGACAAAGTGACATTTATCGGCATTTATTTATGAAAATAATGGAAAATAAGAGAAAGGGAAGGTGAAAGTTCATAGGTTTCATGTGACGAGGAAAATGAGGGAAACTAATGGAAAATTGAAGAAAACAAAAGCCTCATTCCATAATCAAAAATTTATTCAATAACATCTAAAGAATCTTTGGGTTGCATGCATCTATTGGTATCAATAGCAATGGTTCTATATTCATTTGGAACCTCTCGAGCAAGTAATGAGGATAGATATTTATATCCCATAATTTGACCCAATTGTAGTGTGCTTTAAAACAAAGGTATACATTTACTCACGTGTGTTATATTTTCCATCTCATACATATTACCAAATTTGGATGGAAAGGCATTCGTTTACTGATATTTTACCATTTAGTTTACTGGAAAGGCATTCGTTTACACTTTCAAAAAATTTAGAGTAAAAAAATTAAGACACTTAGAGTGATTCATTTAGATAGAAATAGGAATAAAGGGGGGAAAACCCTTGAATTTTGGCCTTAAAAGAACTCAAGCAGAGAAAGATTGCATTATCGCATTACCACAGTGGAGCATGTATGACTCCTAAAAGCCACTCGAAACATATTCTGACTCTATATATAACAAAAGCGCTTTACGGGAACCACTTCCACCACATACGCTATCTCAAATTGCATTTCACATTTCACAACTTTACCTCAACAGTCCTAGTGTCACCCTCCATATTTTCCCGATGTGATATATTATATCGCATCACCTTTTCACAAACATAATCATTCTTCCCCATCAACCATATTCACTGATGTGATATAGTCTATCGAAAATCACGAATTGTACTTTCACAACACAAACACTCTTTCCCTTCATCTATTTTCATCAATATTACAATTGTGATATCACAATCGGATCCGGTTTTAATGCTGGAATGATTACATGGGCACATCAACCCATATCGACCATTAATTCCATAACTTAACGCTCTTATAGCCCATGCCTACAAAATTATTTGACTACGAGAAGTATTGAATTCATATATTAGGACTGTGCCAAGTTTAATTTGTTTAAGTGTTTCCATTACTACGATACTTGTCCATTTGTAAAATAAAGAGTTCCCTCTTTCTGCTTTTCATTTTTCATTTATTCTCAGGCGAGCCCAAATAAATAGAATTCTTTAGAGATGTCTAAAGCTCTGAAGAATGCTAAGAAATCGATTGCCCGTCTGAATCCTAAACCTGTTGCAATCGAGAGAACATAGATGCTTCCTCTATTTAGAGACACGACATGTGGACCTCAATGTGGATCATCCTCATGGGAAGCCATGTACAAACTGTTTGAGGATGAGAAACCTCACAAGTTTCAGAGGAAATATACTATTGATGCTTCTAGTTCCTCATAAGTCACTACAGAGGAAGCAACCAGTTATTTTCTGCATCGAATTTCTGCATGATCTAAAACCTTACCATACAAAGATATCGTAAGATGGATAATTGATAACTTCAACATCGGGCACGTGATTTTTCTAACCAGCAGAGGAACGATGATAGGTTCCTTTAAATCCAAGGAGTTGAAGTTGACATGGAATTTCTAGCATAGTTCACCAACAAGAATGAGCTATAATCAAATCTAATCAAGCAACAGAGAAGAAACCCCAATAAACACAAGAATGATGACAAGGGTATGTATTCTGCTAACTCCCTGGCTAGTCCCTACTATTATTTTACTGCAATGATGTATAGGGTCATTGGTCAGCGTGACACTACAAAAATTTTAGTAGAATGTGTTCCCCTAATGGAAGTAGTTACATACTCTTATGTTATGCATTCGGGAAACATTATGTCTAATAATATTGCTACTCAAATTTTGGAATAAGTAAAAATCATTCTATTTCTCAATTCCCCCCGCCCCTCCCCATTTTATATGAGTGCTTATATCATGGACTTTGTGTGTTTCACCTAAGATATTCCACCCATGGGCTGGAAATCAACTACCCAAGACCCTCTACCCATTCATGTATATCATAACATGTTATGGGAGTCAAAATTCGAGAACCATTTTTATAAAATCTGCCACGGAGTCATTCTCCCTCTGTTTCAAGAAATTTTTAATGAGAAAGCCCACATATTGTCAAAATAGGCTCAAGCTGATTTTTTCTCCATTGGAAAATGGTTTGCAGAAGATTAGTTTACCTACGTCAGAGTATTTCGGAGTCTAGATCATCCCCATGTTTTAGCCTAGTATGTTCCTGATAAGCTTCTCGCAAGAGAAGTAGCATATCAAACTGTTGGAAATAGATTAACCAGGTTTCTAAAGGAAGATAAGAAAGCATCATGGCCTTCCTTTCGAATTAATTGTGGATTTTATGGTCAGTAAAATTACAAGCATGCAGTTTTAGATATTAGCCAAATTGAATTTTTGAATTTTTTTCAATTTCAAACAAACAATAACACCCGATTAAAGTTTCCAATAATTTTACTACCGAAGATAAAATTAGGCCTTTTTTACATTAATATTATGACTTTGATGACTTATTTGAGTGAGTTGATAATTACTCTGCAGTTCAGAAGTTGGAAGCGCTATGCCTCCATCCACTAGAACTACGGAATTTTAAACACTATAAGAACACGAGACTAGAAGGAATTCCATTGAAAATGGTAGAATATTCCCAACCCTGAACACATAAGGAAATGGAAAATGAACTGACACCTAAGGATATTGGAGTCCTTAGTAAAACTAACCAAGATAAATATTTCTAGGTTGAAACTATGGATTTAGTTTTGCCAAGTGATATAAGTGATTTTTTGAAGGAGTTTAACCTAAAATTCCAGGGAGACCAATTAGTTATAGTTACTAATCAAGAACAGAATGTGCATATGCCTCCAACTAAAAGTCAGGACTCGTTCATTAATAGTCCCTATGAAAAATTAGTAAGCAATAAGCAAGTGGAGTTCATCCCAGCCTTCCCCAGTAGTAAAATTGTACTTAACATTGAGGAAATCCCTCCTCTAGATATTTTCTACATTCCTAGACATAAAGAAGTTATGAGAAGACAAAAGAAAAGAAGGAGATCAAAGAAATATGAAACCCTTATCCAAGGGGATGTCTCAATGGAGATTGTCTGTAATAACTCACATGCAAATCCCTCACAGGATCTAACTCGCCTAACTCAGTTCGTAGGAGCTCCTGCCTCTACAACTATTGACAAAACTTATGAGGTTCAACAATTGATGAAAGAATCATCCAATTAGAACTTGAGCTATAGGTAGAGAAGAAAAATTTCAACCAAAAACTACCAGTACAGGTGACATAGCTCTAAGATAGCATGGACCAATTGAAGATTCAACACCAAAGTGAAATTATTTCAAAGGAAAATCAAATTCATCAATTGTAGTTTTATGTAGCATAATGGAAAGATAATCCAAATATTGATGAATTTAGAAGAGGGGACTTGGAACTAAATACCTTATTCGCACCGCAGCAAGTCATTTTTTGTTAAAAATTATTAAATAATATTGAATTCTATGAGAAAAATGATTCACTGATTAATCAAATATCAAACCAGAGGGTTAGTTTTAAGGAAATTGATGATAAGGTTTCATAGTATGTCACCTGACAAGATTATGCTGATGGTCAAAAGGCCAACTTGCCTAGGGTTTAAGACTCGAAAAATGAAATATTGTTTACTGGCTGGGACATATAGTTGAAACATGTTGAAAGAGCCATTTGTAGAGCAAATATGTGGCTACTAACATTTCAGAAACTTCCTCTCAAAATTTCATCACCGCAAACATTATTGATAGATTTCCTCTTGGTGTGCTTCCTATCCTGAAATACTTCATAAGAAAATGTCAATAACTTTCAAAGGTAAAAGAATAACACATCATAAAATTGGAAAAAATAGATTTGGATAAGTATTGGAGATTCTTGGTAAAGACTCATAGTCAATGGCTTATGCTATGTTGTCTTACAAATATATTCTCCTACATGATGCCTCCACTTTCTGATGTTGTTTTCACTATACAACTTTACATCAGACTAGGCCAACCTCCTAAGGTTAAGCCTATGCTTAGCAACCTTCATTTGAAGGAACAAATGGCTGATGAGACATCACGACAATCATCAAGCAAGTAACCTCCTTAAATTATGTTTATTTTTAATTTTCACTTAGTTTAAGGAGATTTGTTTTAAACCTCCTCGGGTTTTATTCTAATAACTATTTTAATGCTTTTTCTTTTTATTTATAAACGCCTTCATGTCTTTTGAAGAAGGGGTCCTGAAATTTTGAAAATAAGACATTAGAGAAGTTTCAATTTTGTATTCTTCATGTTTTTTGAATAGAATGGGCCGGACCAAGTACTTTTTCTCAAATCAGCAGAGTGAACATATACATGGTACTTTTATCCTATATGTTATATTTTTGTTTCACATGAGGAATGGGTATTTAACTTATGATGTCTTGTTTCATGTATCTATTTGAATACAATTTTCCATTAAATCACTTTTGAAAATGTTATATTGTTATCTTTTGGTACATATTCAATACATCAATTAAAAGTTACGATATAATATTTATCCAATTTATTTAATTAACTATTGAATTAAATCAATTATTTCAAATCGTTTTTATATCTCTAAGTGTTTGTATGATCTTAATTTTCATCCACTGAAAGATAATTTTTATAAATAGCATAGAGAATATATTTCATCCTGGGATACATAATAGATAGATATATTATTTACTAAAAGCTTCCTATTACTTCCATCTACCAAGTTACATACAATTATAAATCCATCCATTCACCCAATTATATTTCACTCGGAAACTGGTCCCATAAATCTAGTCGGAGCCACCATTCCAAATGGAAAAGGGACATTTTTAAGTCCCTCGCTGGGTGGTTTCCCTAATGTTTTTGCACTGATTTTCGGGGCCTCAACATGACCCCATGTGACTTAAAATCTAACCCCACAAATTGGTGAATTAAACTATGAAAGTGTTAATTTCCTATAATATTTTTAATCTGGGTTTGAATTGTATTGTACTTATTCTTTTCCCAGTTTATGTGAGTTTAGACATTTAGTAGTTTATGTAGCCTCATTAATGTATTAGGTTTGGGTTACACTAACTCTTAATTTGGCTAATTTGTTTCCCACCAAGTTTTGAACTAATCACATTTACACCATGAGTGCCTTAAAAAAACACCTTATCACCATCTACTTTAAGAAAAAATAACATTAACTATGACTTTAAAGTAGCCTAAATCCATCTTCTCTTACTGACCTTTACACCATGAGTACCTTAACAAAATACCTTATCATCATCTACTTTAAGCCTAGTGAACTTATTCAAAAACAATATTAACTATGACTTTAAACCAACCTAGATCCAATCTCTTGATATGAAAAACTCTAGTTTAATTTTCCCTTTTAAATAAGCTATATTCTACATGAATACCATCGGTCAATCCATTGGTTCCCAACACTATGGGTTAATACCATCGGAGTTTTTATTTTTATTTTTATTTTGTTTTTATGGGATTATTTTTATTTATTTATTTATTTTCAGAACTTTAAATTTTTAGATTACATTAATATTTTTATTTAATTTTTTTATTATAATTTATTTTTTTCAATTTTATTTTATTTGTATTTCTATGTAACTTGATTTAGTGAAAATGTTAAACATTACATTACAACATCTCTATTATATTGGTTTAGAGATGGCCTCTGTACATAATACGAGCCTGAATGCATCTTCACACTTGATTTATCAAGCGCTGAGAGAGATCAAATATCTAAAGGTGGAAACCTCTTTTTTTAGTGTAAAACTTGAGGAGAGGTTTGCACCTAGAGAGATTTGATTTGACCCCTCTTGGCGATTGATAGATCCGAAGTTAAGATGGATATAGGATGGTTTCAGTCGTGTGTGGCCAAGGAAAATCTATTGAACATATGCTTAATTTTATCAGTAATATGTAAATAAATCTAATATTAATATGATCATTTTAAATACGTTAAATATGTGTGAGATTAATCTGCTCATATTAATTTCAAATTTTATTAGTTACCTCAGTTTGTTGAGATGATAAATATCGTTAATAACTTTAATGATGAAAAATTATGAAATATACATTTTGAATGCAAACTGACAATGTAATAGGGTTGAATGATAGGAAATGTGAATAATAGGAATGTACTCAATTACAAATAGTATTAGTTGTGATCACTCCCAAACTTTTTTCTTCTACTATTCTTAATGTCACCCTTGTTAATTTTGTCATATTCTCATATCGATTATATGAAAAAGACAATTGAAATTGTAAACTTTTAAAATCTTTAGCTCGAGTTGTTGTAGTAAACATCATACCTTGTCTCTCTTGCTTACACTGCAATCGATGCACATTGTTAATCCAATCAATTTAAAATTAGTGTACCATCATAAATACAATTACATAAAATCAGAAATCAATATGTACACTAAAATCAATGTATCCAATGCAGGTAATTAAATAATATTAGAAAACAACTTCTACATTGAAATCAATGCATCTAATGGGGTAAATCAGTAACATTAGAAATCAACATCTATACTCAAATCAATGCATGTAGTGCAAGTAAGAAAATAGGACTAGAAACCAACATCTACACTGAAATCAATGCATTTAGTGCAAGCAATCAAATATGATTATAAATTTCCATCTACACCAAAATCAATGCATTTAGAGAAAGTAGTCAAATAGATTAGAAATCCTCTACATTGAAATCAATGCATCTAGTGCAAGCAATCAAATATAAGCATAGATTAAAATCTACATTGAAATGAACACATCTAGTGCAAGCAACCAAATAGGATTAGAAATCACCACCTACATTGAAATCAACGCGTTTAGTGCAATAAATCAAATAGGATTACAAACCAACATCTACACTGAAATCAATGTATTGAGTGCAAGCAAACAAATATATTATAAATCACCATCTACATTGAAATCAATGCGTTTAGTGCAAACAATCAAATAGCATTAGAAATAATCTACACTAAAATCAATGCATCTAGTGCAAGAAATCAAATAATATTAGAAACTAACATCTACACTAAAATCCAAGAATCTAGTGCAAGGAATCACATGAGATTAGAAATAATAATCAAAATTAAAATTAATGCATTTAGTACAAATAATGAAATAGGATGAGAAATTATCTACATTGAAATCAATTCATCTAGTGCAAGAAATCAAATATCATTAGAAATCAACATATACACTAAAATCAATGCATATAGTTCAAGAAATATTATTCCCTCCCCCCCCGCTCCTCCCCCCCTCCATATATATCTATATCTCCCTTGATATCTTATTCATTATATCTTTATCTCACCCCCAAAACACACACACTTTCTCACTCCATATCTATCCCTCTCTCCATTTCTCTCTTCTTCCCTCTCTTCACTTGCCAACAATATCTCTATCTGCATATGTCTCTCTATATCACCCCCATAACATACAATCTCTTTCTCCAATCTATCTATCTATCCATCCCTCCTCCTCCTCTCTCTCTCTCTCTCTCTCTCTCTCTCTCTCTCTCTCTCTCTCCCTCACTTCTCTCTCTTCCCTCATATTCTCTTCTCTCCCTATCTTTCCATATTCCTTACCACTCCCTGTCTCTCTCTCCTCCTTTCTCTCTCTATTTGTTTCATCTTACCTCCCTCTCTCTCACGCTCCAACTCCATCTGTCTTTCCCTCACTCTCTCTACTCTCTCACATCCTCTCTCTTCCTTCCTCTCTCTCCCTTTCTCTCCCACATCTCTCTCTTTCCCTCTCTTCACCCTTCAAATTTGTTACTATACTCCTCTATCTCTCTTTATCTAACCCCTTATCTCCATATCTCCTTCTTTGTCTCTTTGTCTCACCCCAAACATTCACACACTCTCTCTATCTCTCCCTTTTCAATACCTCTCTCTCTCCACTTCTCACTCTCTATCTCTTTATTATTCCCTCCTTCTCGTCCCCTCCAACTCCATCTCTATATCCCTACATGATGCAGGGGCATTGGACACTAGCAAGACATGTGAGAAGATTGTCCACATGTTGTGGCTATAAGGGTTTGAAAATGTTCAAGAAATGTAATAGCAAAGGTGGCCAATCCTTAGATGTCAGTTACACTTAGGGTAGATAGGATTATTCTAATAAGTGAAGAAGTCGAATAGTTTATTTGTGTTTTTCTATTTGGCTTATGTTGATAGAATTATAACAATATTATGTAATTAGGCTGTTATTTTATTTAAGAATAAAATGGTCCTCGAGAAGGAACATAAGAGTCATGTAATGATCTATAAAAATGTAACCCCGATACAGAGTAAAGGGGGGTTTGACAGTGAAAGACCGAATTGAGAAGCATTGTTCTCTGCTGAATAAATTTTAGGCTCATTGGCTATCTGTGTGTTGGATGAATTGTAATTAACGTACTCAGTCTCTATGTAAAGGTGCATATTTCCTGTATGCTATTGAATCTACGCTTTCTACGTATAACCTAAATGAGAGCCAATTCTGTGTTTATCTCTATCTACCCTTGAAATCATATTCTCGGTGAATGAATTGACTATGTGTGTTCTGCGTAAGAAGTTTGGGGAAGGTTGAATATGGCTCTGTTAGAAGAGCGAAACTATAGCCATACTCTGTTTATTTAAAGAATAGTGAATGATGATGTTCTGTGGCTTGATAAAGTTGAACCGATAAAGTTAGTTGTAACGTCGAGCAGAGGACAAAGTCGAAGAAATGACTTAAATCATGTGTAATCCTGGAGAAACACTGTTCAATTACCAGAAGTGTCAGCTGAGTGGTTTTAAAAACCATACCGCTCGTTTCGCACTGCTTTTGGGCTCGGAGTGGTTTGTGAAAAAAAAACCCGATCCAGTTAGAAATCACCACGCCATGTTTGTAAAACCGCCCATTTCGCATTTTTTTTGGAGCATTAATGCTCAGCCCTTGAAAAAAAAGGAGAGATACCCGAACCATTCGATATGGAGGACGGAAGATCAAACAGCAATCATGAGGTGAAGTGTACGAGGGATAACCTGAGCTATGGCCCAATTGTTTTGGAATTATTAAATATTTATTTAATACATGAAATTGAATATTGGTTGTGGGCCCAGAAGACTTAAGCGCTGCTAAGGGTTTTATGTTGGAGATTTAATAGTTATTGTGTGGTTAATAGCATAAGCTTAAGGTTTAGTTATTTGTTTAAAAAAGGTTTGAATGTCGGCCCTTATACCTTAATTCAATATTCCGAAAGGGGTTTCAAATATAGTTAAAGCGCTTTTAAAGTGGGATATGGATAGGAGTGCTTTATTTAAGAAGACCAAGGGTTATATTATTGGGAGATTATATAACATTTGACTATGTATTTCATTAATCAAATTCCATGAATTTGATGAATGAAAAAGAAATAATAAAGTTGAGTAGACTCCCTTAGTGAGAAAAAACAAAGACAAGAGAGATCAGCTCTCCTTAGCGCCTGCACACCAAATTTTGTTGTCATTTGTGGTATCAAAGAAGATTTTAAGACATTTCGCAGAGACTGAACCGACTTCCAAAAGCCAGAAGAACTCTAGCATGGTTTTCTGAGTTTCCAGAGGAGCTGCTGCAAGAAGAAGGGGCAGGCCAGTAGCCAATGTGGAAGTATTGGAGACCTTGCAGCGGGTCCAAGCCAGATTGGAAGCAATGGGATTAGGACACCCAAGAGATCCTGAAGATGTCAGTGAACCTAAAACTGAAGAAGAGGCAGGAGAGAATTTTTAGATTCCTCCTGAGTTGAGACTCCTTAAATCAGTTATGGGGTCTACAACCAAGCCTAGACTTGAAGTGTCAAGCTTTGCAGGAGGATTGAATCCAGAAGAACTGATAGATTGGATTAATGAGATGAAGCAGTGCTTTGATTATGAAAAAATGTGTGAAGACAAAAGAGTCAAGTTTGCAGTGAGAAATTTGAAGGGACATGCAGCACTTTGGTGGGATGGAGTGCAAGAGAAGAGAAGGAGAGTTGGTAAACAACCAATGAAGAGTTGGACCAGAATGGTGGAAAAGCTGAGAGGTAAGTTTTTGGCTAGTGATTATTAGCTTACATTGTTTAGACAAATATAGAATCTTAGACAGAGATTGATGACAATGAAAGAATACACATAAGAGTTTTATAAAGTAAGTATAAGAGTTGGACAATTCCAGGACACAACAGAGAAGCTTGCCAGGTATGTGAATGGTCTTGAGTTGGAGATCGAGAATGAGATAGGTATTTTGTCTCCTAAGACAGTTGAAGAGGCTTAAAAAATGGTCTTGAAAGATGAAGAAAAACTCCTGAGAAAGCAGTCTACCAAAGGAAGAGGTACTTTCTGAGGAAAGGGAAGTCAAGGTGGTAGAGGAAGGTCTACAGCACCAAGGGATGGAGCTAGCAGCAGCTCACCTCAGAATGCATCCACAGAGGGTGATGCAAGTGGGAGAAGGAGTTCCTATAGAGGAAGAGGAGGCAGAGGAAAAGGAAGAGAAGTGAGGTGTTATACATGTCACCAATTGGGAGACAAACACTATGAATTCCTAGAGACTATGGGTACCAGTCAAAGAAATGCAATTTTTTCTTAGGTTGGAGAAGAGCCAACAAGGTTGTCTGAAATAGAGGAAGAAATTCTATAAGAGAAAGGAGAATCTTTGGTGGTCAATAAGGTTTTTCTGAAGAAAACAAAAGAAGTTGCTGAACTAACACAAAGGAAGACTTTGTTTAGGAGTGTGTGCAAAGTCCAAGGGAAATGTTGTCAGTTGGTCATTGATAGTGGCAGCACAGACAATTTGGTCTCTATAGAGGTGATAGAGAAATTAAAGTTGAAGAAAAGGGAGCACCCAACTCCCTACAAGGTGGCATGGCTTCATAAAGGGCACCAGCTGATTGTGAAGGAGAAATGTGAGATAGAGTTGCAGGTGGGTAGCTACAAAGACAAGGTCATGTGTGATGTGATGCCTATGGATGTGTTTCACACACTGCTGGGAAGACCTTGGAAGTATGACAGAGCAGTAGTACATGATGGTATGAAGAACACTTACAAGTTCTTTAAGGATGGAGTGCACCACACATTGATACCTATGGAGGAAGGAGAACCATCAATTCGAAATTTTGATCCAAATATTTTGTTGTTGAGTGGGAAAGAGTACTGACAGCAAATTTAAGAGGAAGATGTAAATTTTGATTTAGTTTGAAAACCTAAAGTAGTGCTTACTTCTACAAAAATTTTTGATTTTCCAATTGAGATTCAAGAAATGCTGGAAAATTATTGTGATATTGTTGTGGATGATTTTCCTAACGAATTTCCACCTGTAAGAAAAATCAACCATCAGATACATTTTATTCCAGGATCAAATCTGCCAAACAAAGAAGCCTACAAGATGACTCCCACAGAGAATGAAGAAACCAGGAAACAAGTGCAGGAATTGGTTGACAAAGGTCTGATCAGATAAATCTTGAGTCCATGTGAAGTACCTGTAGTGTTGAGTCCAAAGAAAGATGGAGGTTGGAGAATGTGCACTGATTCCAGAGCCATTAACAAGATAACCATCAGGTATAGATTTCCTTTACCTAGAATTGAATATTTAATGGACTATTTGAGTGGAGCAAAATGTTTTTCAAAAATAGATTTGAAAAGTGGATATCATCAAATTAGGATAAATGAGGGTGATGAATGGAAAACAACCTTTAAAACAAATGAAGGGTTGTATGAGAGGTTGGTAAAGCCTTTTGGGTTATCAAATTCACCTAGTACTTTTATGAGGCTCATGAATGAAGTGTGAAAGTAATTTATTGGTAAATTTGTAATAATATATCTGGGTGACATATTAGTTTTCAGCAAAACAAAGGAATAACATTTAAGGCATCTTAATTATGTCTTGAAGAAGTTACATCAAGATAAACTGTTGATAAATTTAAAGAAATTTTCATTCATGAAAGAAGAATTGGTCTACCTGGGGTTTGTTGTTTCTGCTGAAGGACTAAAGATGGATCTAGAAAAGGTCAAGGCAATTTTGGAGTGGCCTTCACCCAGGAGTGTTTTTAAGGTAAGAAGTTCCCATGGACTTGACAATTTTTATAGAAAATTCATAAGGAATTTCAACAAGATTAATGCACCCATCATTGAAACTGTAAAGAAGGAAAAATAGCCATTCAAATGGACTGTTGAAGCAGAAAATAATTTTCAGCTTTTGAAATAGAAGATAACTGAAAAGCCTATTCTATTTTTTTTTATTTTAACAAACCATTTCAAGTGAAGTGTGATGCCAGTGGAGAAGCTATTGGAGCTGTGTTGAGTCAAGACGATAGGCTTGTAGCATATTTCAGTGAGAAGTTGAATGAGACAAGAAGAAAGTATTCCTCTTATGAAAAAGAATTATATGCAATTGTGTACACATTGAAGAATTGGAGGCATTATTTAATGTCTAAGGGATTTGTGTTATACTCAGATAATCATGCTTTACAGTATATTATGCAGTAGCCTAAATTGAATCACAAACATTTCAAATGGATTGAATATCTCCAGAGCTTTAATTTTTTTTTGAAGCATATAAGTTGCCAAGAAAATAAAGTAGCTGATGCTTTGAGTAGGAGAAACATGCTTGTTCAAGAAAACCAATTTGAAGTGGTAGGATTTGATTTTCTTAAGGAACTTTATAAGACAGATTCATATTTCGGTGAAACATTTGAAGCATGTTGTAACCTTGTTTTGATAGACAGAAGTTAGTGGTTGGATTATTTCTTGCAAGAGGGCTTATTGTTCAGAAGAAACCAATTGTGTGTACCAAAATTTTTCATGAGGGAGAATTTAATCAAAGAAAAGCATAGTGGTGGACATGCTGGACATTTTGGTGCTGGTAAAACTTATGAGCAGCTAAGCCATTTTTATTTTTGGCCAAAGATGAGGACTGAAGTGGAGACGTTTGTGAATAATTGCAAAATTTGTCAATATGCAAAAGGGAGAAGCCAGAATGCAGGATTGTACATTCCATTGCCTATTCCAGACAAGCCTTGGGATATGGTTAGTATGGATTTCATTTTAGGATTTCCCAAGACATAGAGAGGGAATGATCCAATATTTGTTGTAGTTGATAGATTTTCCAAGATGGCACATTTTATCCCATGTTATAAAACCAGTGATGCTACTCATGTTGCTAATTTGTTTTTCAAAGAAGTTGTTAGATTGCATGGGTTTCCTAAGAGTATTGTTTCTGATAGAGATACTAGATTTGTGGGCCATTTTTGGAGGACATTGTGGAAGAAGCTTGGTATTAATTTAAGCTTCAACTCAGCTTATCATCCTCACACTGATGGGAAAACTGAGGTAGTAAACAGAAGCCTGGGAAATCTTTTGAGAAGTCTTGCAGGAGAACATCCCAAATAGTGGGACCATATTTTTCCATAGGTAGAATATGCATACAATGATTCACCAAACAGAAGTATAGGACAAATTCCATTCCATATTGTCTATGGAATACACCCCAAAGGAATATCTGAATTAAGAAAGTTGGGAAAGGCAGAGTTGAGGAGTGCTAATGGAGAATAATTTGCTTCATAGATTCAAGCAATACATGATCAGGTAAAATAGCAGCTACAAGGCAGCAGCATCAAATACAAGGGCAGAGCAGATTTGAGTAGAAGAGAAGTTAGTTTTGAAGTTGGAGATTTGGTTTTGGCACACTTGAGAAAGGAAAGATTTCCAAGGAAGTAGTATAACAAATTGAAGTTCAAGAAGATAGGACCATGCAAGATATTGAGAAAATTTTCTACTAATGCTTATGAAATTGAATTGCCTCCTGATGTTGGGATATCTCCCATATTTCATGTTGCAGATTTGTACAAGTATGAATATGGTCTCATAGATGAAAGACTAGCAAATAAAGAACAAATTGAATGGGTAAAACACTTACCTCTAGCATAACCATTACAACCAGAGAAGATCTTGGACAAGAGGGTTTTTAAAAGAACCAGAGGACAAAAATATTTCCATTATTTGATCAAGTGGAAGGACCAGCTAGATGAATATGCTACTTGGATGACGGAAGTTATGTTGCAGAAGCAAGGCAGTTCTGTGAAAGAGCTCATGGACAGGAGTCCATGAAGAAAATTTCCCTCAGGATTCTAATGCAAGGGCATTGGACACTAGCCAACAATGTGAAAAGATTGTCCACTTTTTGTGGCTATAAGGGTTCGAAAATGTTAAGGAAATTTAACAGAAAAGGTGGCCACACCTTAGCTGTCAGTTACACTTAGGGTAGATAGGATTAGTCTAATAAGTGGAGAAGTCAAATAGTTTATTCGTGTTTGTCTATTTGGCTTTCATTGATAGAATTATAACAATATTATGTAATTAGGCTGTTATTTTATTTAAGAATAAAATAGTCCTTGAGAAGGAACCGAAGATTCATGTAATGATCTATAAAAATGTAACCCCGATAAAGAGTAAAGGGGGGATTTAGCAGTGAAAGACTAAATTGAGAAGCATTGTTCTCTGTTGAATAAATTTCAGGTTCATTGGCTATATATGTGTTGGATGAATTGTAATTAACGTACTCAGTCTCTGTGTAAAGGTGCATATTTCTTGTATGCTGTTGAATCTACGCTTTCTGTGTATAACATGAATGAGAGCCAATTCTAAGTTTATCTCTGTCTGCCCTTGAAACCATATTCTTGGTGAATGAATTGACTATGTGCGTTCTGCATAAGAAGTTTGGGGAAGTTTGAATAAGGCTTTGTTAAAAGAGTGAAACTCTAGCCATACTCTATTTATTTAAAGAATAACGAATTATGATGTTATGTGGCTTGATAAATTTGAACCGATAAAGTTAGTTGTAATGTCGAGTGGAGGAAAAAGTCGAAGAAATGACTTAAATCACGTGGAATCCTGGAAAAACACTATTCAATTACCAAAAGTGTAAGCTGAGTAGTTTTAAAAATCATACCGCTCAATTCACACTGCTTTTGGGCTCGGAGCAGTTTGTGAAAAAAATCCCGATCCAATTAGAAATCGCCACGTCACGTTTGTAAAAATACCCATTTCGCGATTTTTTGGAGCGTTAACGCTCAGCCCTTGAAAATACGCAAGATCTATCCGAACCGTTCGATCTGGAGGACGGAAGATCAAACGGAAATCGTGCGGTGAAGTGCACGAGGGATAACTTGAGGTATGGCCTAGTGGTTTTGTAATTATTAATATTTATTTAATACACGAAATTGAATATTGGTTGTGGGCCCAAAAGACTTAAGCAATGCTAAGGGTTTTATGTTGAAGATTTAATATTTATTGCTTGGTTAATAGAATAAGCTTAAGGTTTACTTATTTGTTTAAAAAAGGTTTGAACGTCGGTCCTTATACCTTAATGCAATATTCCGAAAGGGGTTTCAAATATAGTTAAAGAGCTTTTAAAGTGGGATATGGATAGGAGTGATTTATTTAAGAAGACAAAGGTTTATATTATTGGGAGATTATATAACATTTGACTATGTATTTCATTAATCGAATTCCATGAATTTGATGAATGAAAAAGAAATAAGAAATTTGAGTAGACTCCCTTGGTGAGAAAAATACAGAGAGAAAAGAGACCAGCTCTCCTTAGTGCCTACAGACCATTAAGCTATCACTACATCTATCCTCCTCTCTCAACCACTCTGTCCTCCTCTCTCTCACTTTATCTCATACTTCCATCTCTCTTCCCTAATCACATACACACACATTATCTCTCTCTCTCTTCCCTCTAATCCCCTCTATTCCCCCATCACTCTCCTCACCTCTTTGAAGTCCTATCTTGCATCCTTCCTCGATATCCCTTTCTCTCCTACCTACCTCTCTCTTCCCCATCACCCTCTCTTTTCTCTCTCTCTCTCTCTCTCTCTCTCTCTCTCTCTCTCTCTCTCTCTCTCTCTCTCTCTCTCTATTTTACATCTAATCCTATTTCTATCTCTCTTTATTTGCCTTCCAATCCTCTCTCTCTCTCTCTCTTTCTCTATCTTATCCCTCCAATCCTCTCTTCCCCATCTCTCTCTCTCTCTATTTATCTCTCCCTCTCTCTCATTCACTCGCTTTTTATCTCTCTCTCTGAAGTGCTCTCTCTCGTCCTTACTCTCTCTCCCTTTCTCTCCTACCTCTCTCTCTCTCTCTCTACCCTCAAATCCTCTCACTATCTCCCTCCCTCTTTCCTTATCTCTCTCTCTCTCTCTCTACGCTCAAATCCTCTCACTATCTCCCTCCCTCTCTCCTTATCTCTCTCTACACTCCAATCCTCTCACTATATCCCTCCCTCTCTCCTTATCTCTCTCCCCATTCAATATATATATATATATATATATATATATATATATATATATATATATATATATATATGGAAAGTTGTGTGATCCTTGTGATGTGTAGGAAATTTCCAATAAAGTACTATTCAAAGATATTTGGGGACATAATCATTCAAGCTCATTTCAAGGAGAAGATCATGAGGATATGGATATCTCATCCAATATTTGTGTGATGATTTGAAGCGATCATATTTTGTGATTATTGAAATTGGTTGAAATAATAATGGAGTTTTATTTATGATTTGCTTATATAATTTTCAAAGCAACTCATATATACAAATAGGAGTGCTCTCTCTCCAAGATGGAGTAGAAGGTAGAGGAAAAACTTGAGACTTTGAGACTATTATTTTCTGAAAATTATTGAAGATATAATTTATCATTTTCTTGTGGTTATGAGTTGAATGGATTTTTGTAGATGATTGTTTTTAATAGGTGTACCAGGAAGGGTTGGAGGGTCCCCACATTGAGCTAAGTACACTTTGTTGTAGTTTATTTTTCATAATTTTGCATATTCTAGTTTTTATTCTTTATGGTTATTGTATTTTGTTGTATATGCTCATACATATTTTCATTATGATAATTTGTTAAGGCCATGTTTCATTTTGTGAATATTTATCTATGTTTAGTGACTAGTTTGGATGTTGAAGGATACCAAGGAACCTTAGAGTAGAGCCTCTTCTCCATGAGCTAGGATTGGATTACATCAAGATTGACTTTCTTGTATTCTTTATATTAACTTTATATGCTTACATATTTACATTTCATCATGCTTTCTTAGCTTCTTGGAAATTTTATTATAGAAAGAATGTGGAAGGATACCCTGGAATCATAAAGTAGAGCCTCTTATCCATGTTTTAATATAGACTAATCTCATTGACCAATACTTTATATGCCTTCATAGAGTAAATTTGAATACTTTCTTTACATGTTTTCATAGAGTAAATTTGAATGCGTTATTTACATGTTTTCTTTACTTTCTTTTTAGAATAGTTGTCTTGTTATTCCAGCATGCATTTCACTTTTCAAAATCCTAAACAATGACTTCCTAATATAACTAGATCTAATGTCCATATATTTTTGTCTTTTTCCAAGTCTACTAGCCAAGATTGATAATTAAATATAGGCTCTAATTTAGTCCCATAAATTAGACTTATAGCCTCCCTACTAAGCAAAGTGTAATCTAAGAAAACCATGTTAATTCCAGTTAACATATATTGAAATGGGGCAGAGCCCAAAAGTATTCACAGTCAAACTAAAAACCCATATAAAAAACTAAGCACACAACTGGGTCTCAAGTACCCGAAAGCTTGGAAACCCTTTCCTACAAGATAAGAAGAGGAAGGAAGAGTATTATTGTATGAAACATTATGGACAAACTATTGGGGAGAAATGTGAATGGCACTTACTGTCAATAAGGAGAAATGAGCTAATGCCAAACCTTCATTCCAGAATGTCCCAAGACCACCAGATTGAGCCTAGCCAGTTCCAAACAGAAACGAGCATCGCTGAGTTAGAAATACGAAAACCAAAGAATTTAAATCAAATAGGAAGTCCATGTTCAAAATATCTCTACAAATTAATATAAGAAAACTGGCATGTAAATATTACTGTAGAGCCAGGTATGTAGGAATTTGCTGGAGATCATGGAGGCCTGTCTGAGCCATGGAGCCACGATAACAAGCATTGAGACAACCACCAAGATGGAAGGCAAAAGAGCTTTCATAGTTGCAATTTGACCAACGGAGCCATTACAATGGTGCCTAAGGGTTACAAATCTTATCTCCAGTTCTTTCCACCAAAGAAGGAAGCAGAACAAACAAAGAAACAGTAAGTCATAGTTCCCTAAGGCTAGAAGAGCTCTCATGACAAAGGCATGGCTAGAGAATGACTTCATAATTTTGCAGTTGCAGAGCGGAGCTCTCGGCACCAGCGGAATCAACAATGGAACAATGGCAGGAGGATCGGGGTGGGTGGTTACCCTAACCCACCTCACTTGCCCAGATCTCTGTGGATTGCGAAGGAGATTAATCCAATGGCTGAAAGGGTGATAGAACACCTGGAGAGATGGAGGTCGTAGAACCACCCTTGAGGCATGGCATTAATCACCAGCGTTATGAACTCGACCAGACACAGATATAAAACAAATAATATTCCCAATCAAGTATTAAGAGCAGGTACGAGTCGAAAACTTGGGATTGTTTTTGAATTGTTTTTTCTTGTTAGCGAGTGCATGATAAATTCAATTATGTAGTCTAGGAGATTAATGCATGTACAACCTTGATAGTCTTGCTAATGCGGCATCATATGTGCCAAATGCACGTGGTTAAACTCATATGGTCTATCATACCATCCATCACTTAAGTTTTGGGTCAATGTGGCCAACTCATTCATTGTCACTGATATGTTCAAGAGAAGTCACTCAATAATTCCTTAGCCTTTTCAATAATCATAAACCTTCATTTCATGACCGCAATCCCTGAAAATTGCTTCATCAATTACATTTTTTCTTTGAAATCATTAATCCCATTTGATGTCCTTGATGGGGATACTTCAAGACCTTCCTGTGATGATTCGCTTCTTTTCGACATCAGCTGATCATCGAGGAAGTTGAACTAGAAATTCCCTTATAGTAACTTGAATCTTACATACATTAATAGCAAGTTTCTCGCTTTTGGCGATAGATTGAAATCACTTCCCTTTGACTGAAAGATTTTGTATGGTGTTTGACATCAAATCATCTCTTCACACCATGCACAATGTACAGTAGTACCTTGAGAGCCATGATCATCATCGGTGGTTTCTCTCGCACATGTTAATGACTTACATCATTGGTTGGCAATCAAATGGTGTCTTCCCATGTTCCACTTCAAGTCACATATTCTTATGGTTAGAATCATTTGTGAAAAATCGAGTGAAAAAGATAGAAGAATCTAGATCTAGTTTCATCCATCTGGGCTACCATTTCAGGAGTAGTACCACATCAGCCGTAATATGAATTTATACAGATGGTCATCCTATCATGGGTCCATATCTGTAGATGACTTTCTGATGATATGATAGTTTATATGCTAAATATGGCTATGCCTCCTTCAACAACTCATGTCCAAGATGAAAAGGATATCATGATGTAAAGTATCATAATTGATGCAGGTCACTATCCACTTCAAATCCTACTCATCAGATCGTAAGGCATATCATTCAACATTATCATTTTTGACTTCATGCTTTAGGGGGAAACTATTATAGGTCAATTTGGGCATCACTCCTGAAACCTAGATCAATAAAAATTAGGGTCTATCATACTCTAAATCATTTGATACTTTCCATACAAAAGTCATCCCATTTTTTCTTTTCATCGATGAAAGTTTCACTAGTTGAAGTCCAGTTGAAGTGCTCCATTGAGCCATCAATGCACGCCTAAACTACACAAAGTGCTTTGCATAGCATTTAATCCAATGCAATGCATTTTTGCAGATAAGCTAGGCCCACTTTAGAGTACATCGGTTGACTTGGAGTGAATTGTTTAAATTATTTTCTGAATCTTCCCACCTTCTAGTGGATTCTATAAGTTGTTCCAACTATCACACTATCTGATAACTTCGAATATGAACACCATGGAGCTGTTAAATCACTTATCATCCTATTCCATGGAACAATGAAAATTCCTCATCCATTTATGGAAAATCCATTAAATGACCAATTAAAGCCAAACGACCCGCGTTTCTTATAAATTGAGCATTGATCATAGTGCACAAGAGAGGAAGAATTTGAATTTGTAGAGTTATCCTGGTAAGATCACGACTCTTTGAGGTATTTTTTGCATGTAATTTTATGTTGTTAGAGTGATGTTGCTCATGTGATGATGATAGGACTGAAGCTGGAGTGCGTTGACATTGAATCGATCCGACTGGTTGTAACTTCTCCTTCTACTTTATAATACAGAGATTTGTTCCTAATACATGTGTTCATATTTTTACGTGTATTTTCAAATGAAATCTATTAATTTTTATTAAGATGAATAGATCATATGAATTTATCTCATTTTCTGTCTTATGTTAGCCATTGCAAGTACCAATAAAGCGAGTTCAGTTCAATTGAGAGCGAAAAAAGTGACAAAAGGGAGATGAAGAATAGCGAAGGATCAATAGTAGGTGTTATTCTCTTATCTATTTATCTTAAGGAAAAGGTCCAGTGTCTTTCATTTGTTGTTCTAAGTGAGACCACCACACATAGGGAAAATTATCTATCCGTAGATTTTTATTTTCGTAAAACAACTCTATTGAGCGTGTATATTTTGCATGTTGTTTTGTTTTTATTTCATTATTTATGTAGCATGATATGTTTCCTTTCTAACTTAGCTTATTACATGTTGAACTTGTTCCACTAACGTCTGAAAAACCATTTTGACCTGTGCCTCTTATGTAGGTAAGAAGCCTCTATTTGGTCTCCCAAATTTCATATTTTTATCCTCTCTTCCTTTCATTATTCCCCACATTAATCCATATTATGTTTCTCCATTCACAATTTATCATACCGTTTTCACGTTAAATATGGGTCTCCCTTATTATTCTCTAATTTATTTATCTTCATGCATTTTGAGAGAACACTAAGAGAATTTGTGATTAATTAGTAGAATATATATATATATATATATATATATATATATATATATATATATATATATATATATATATATATGGAAAGTTATGTGAGCCTTGTGATATGTAGGAAATTTTCAATAAAGTATTATTCAAAGAGATTTGGGGACATATTTCAATGATATGATCATGAGGATATGGATATCTCATCCAAGATTTGTGTGATGATTTGAAGCGATCATATTTTGTGATTACGGAAATTGGTTGAAATAATAGTGGAGTTTTATTTATGATTTTCTTATATATTTTTCAAAGAAACTCATATATATAAATAGGAGTGCTCTCTCTCCGAGATGGAGGAGAAGGTAGAGGAAAAACTTGAGAATTTGAGACTATTATTTTCTAAAAATGATTGAAGATATAATTTCTCATTTTCTTGTGGTTATGAGTTGAATGGATTTTTGTAGATGATTTTTTTTAATAGGTGTACCAGGAAGGGTTGGAGGGTCCCCACATTGAGCTAAGTACACTTTGTTGTAGTTTATTTTTCATAATTGTGCATATTCTAGTTTTTATTCTTTATGGTTATCATATTTTGTTGTATATGTTCATACATATTTTCATTATGATAATTTGTTAAGGCCATGTTTCATTTTGTGAATATTTATCTATGTTCAGTGACTAGTTTGGATGTTGAAGGATACCAAGGAACCTTAGATTAGAGCCTCTTCTGCATGAGCTAGGATTGGATTACATCAAGATTGACTTTCTTGTATTCTTTATAGTAACTTTATATTCTTACATATTTCCATTTCATCATGCTTTCTTACCTTCTTGGCAATTTTATTATAGAAATAATGTGGAAGGATACCCTAGAGTCATAAAGTAGAGCCTCTTCTCCATGTTTTAAAATAGACTAATCTCATTGACCAATCATTTATATGCCTTCATAGAGTAAATTTGAATGCTTTCTTTACATGCTTTCATAGAGTAAATTTGAATGCTTTCTTTACATGTTTTGATAGAGTAAATTTGAATGCATTCTTTACATGTTTTCCTTGCTTGCGTTTAAGAATAGTTTCTTGTTATTCCAGCATGCATTTCAATTTTCAAAATCCTAAACAATGACTTCCTAATCTGTTAGGTCCCTATATTACTAGTATAGTCCCTTATTGTTGTTAGTGTAACCCCCTTATTGTTATTATTGTACCCTTGTAACCCCCATTTTGTTATTATTTTTCCCTTAAATTATTATTGTTAGGCCGGCTAGGATTACATTGTGGCCCACTAGGATTACATTATGGCCCCATGGACTCCTATATATAGAAAGTAGGTTTTGTAAATTGTATCATCCAAGAATTGTTCATTTATGTAATGTATTGGAGGTTGCCCCCTCGAAGTGGCTCATTTCCAAGGCGTTGATATCTCTTTTCTTCTCTTTTTGGAGCTGGTTACACAACATTTGGTATCAGAGCTTTGGATTCTAGGGTTTCGCTGCTCCAAACTGGTCATCGTGGAATTTTCGCTATAAAGTTTTTTCTACAAAGTTTCAGAAGCTGAAATTTTTAGGGTGCGAAGCCGAAATCCTGAGGAAGATTTTCTAAAAATTTCAGAGCTTGTTTCGCAATAGTTTCGGAGATATGATCTGTGGAAGTTAGGTCTTTGTTTAGGCTCCTAAACAGGTCATCGTGGAATTTGCGCTATAACCTTTTTTCTACGAAGGTTAAGAATCTGAAATTCGTATGGTTCGAAGCTGAAATCCTAAGGAAACTCGTCACAAAATTTCAGATCTTGGTTCACAATATTTTTGGAGATATGATCTATGGAAGGTAGTCCTTTTTTAGGCTCTTGAATTTCATCTAAAAAAGGTGATCGTGGGAAAATTTCAATAACTCTCTCTCTGAGCATCGGATCGGAGTGCCGTAAAAAGTGGTCGCAAGTACACAGAGTGTAGTTTCTTAGCTATTAATTTCAGAGACAGAGAAAGAAAAAGTGACAGGTGGCAAGTCGTACAAGTTCGCTCTACTGAACCAGTCCATAATTAGGTCATTGTGGGAGATTGGACACAACTTTGTCTTGGAGAATCCAAATAAAGTCAGACCTGTGGAATTCAAAAGAGAATTCAGAGGGATAATTCAGTGCTAAATTTCGGATATTGAAGATCCGCAATCACAGAGATAATACAATTTCAATATCGAGCTCCTCAAAAGCAAGTAGAAGGTGTGTATATTTTTCCGAATTGCATAAGTCTTGTTTGAAGAATCAAGTTGAATTGATTGCAAGGGAATATTGTAGAATAGATATTAGTATTGGATTATAACACAGTATGCTCTATTTTGGATTCTAACACAGTATTTGCATTCTCTTACCATCCTTATACAATGCATTGCTCTACAAGAGGGCATGGCCCTATTTGAGATTCATGGTCATTTTGGGACCAAGATCTATGATGGAGAGATCCATTTCTTGTATGGCTTTCGGCAAGTGTTGTACTATTTCATATATGCTCAGTTCATATACAATGTCATTTATTATTTTCTTCTTCTTATTATTTTCTTATTATTTTTAAGTCCATATATTTTTTTCTTCTTCCAAGTCTACTAGCCAAGATTGATAATTAAATATTTTCTCTAATTTAGACCCATAAATTAGACTTATAGCCTCCCTACTAAGAAAATTGTAATCTAAGAAAATCATGTTAATTTCGGTTAACATATATTGAAATGGGGCTGAGCCCAAAAGTATTCACAGTCAAACTAAAAACCCATATAAAAAACTAAGCACGCAATTGGGTCTCAAGTACTCGAAAGCCTAGAAACCCTTGCCTGCGAGATAAGAAGAGGAAGGCAGAGTATTACTGTATGAAACATTATGGATAGACTATTAGGGAGAAATGTGAATGGCACTTACTGTCAATAAGGATAAATAAGCCGACGACAAACCTTCATGCCAGAATGTCCCAAGACCACCAGACTAAACCTAGCTAGTTCCAAACAAAAACGAGCATCGCTGAGTTAGAAATATGAAAAACCAAAAATTTAAATCAAATAGGAATTCCATGTTCAAAATCTCTCTGCAAATTAATATGAGAAAACTGACATGTAAATATTACCGTAGAGCCAGGTATGTAGGAATTTGTTGGAGATAACAGAGGCCTGTCTGAGCCATGGAGCCATGATAACAAGCATTGAGCCAACCACCAAGATCGAAGGTGAAAGAGCTTTCATAGTCGCGGTTCGACCAGCGGAGCCATTCCAATGGTGTCAAAGGGTTACACATCTTATCTTCAGTTCTGTCCACCAAAGAAGGAAGGAGAACGGACAAAGAAACTGTAATTGATAGTTCCCTAAGGCTAGCAGAGCTCTCATGGCAGAGGGATGGCTAGAGAATGAATTCAGAATTTTTCAGTTGCAGAGCCAAGCTCTCAGCACCGGTGGAATAAAAAATGGAACAATGGCAGGAGGATCGGGGTGGGTGGTTACCCTAACCCACCTCACCTACCTAGATCATCATGGATAGCGAAGGATATTAATCCAACGGCTGAAAGGGCGCTAGAAAACCCTGAGAGATGGACATCGTAGCACCACCCTTGAGGCATGGCATTAATCACCAGCGTTATGAACTCGACCGGACAGAGATACAAAATAAATAATATTCCCAATTAAATATTAAGAGCAGGTACGGGTAAAAACCTTGGGATTATTTTTGAATTGTTTTTTCTTGTTGGAGAGTGCATGATAATTTGAATTATGTACTCTAGGAGATTAATGCATGTACCACCTTGATAGTCTTGCTAATGTGGCATCATATGTGCCAGATGCATGTGGTTAAACTCATATAGTGTAAAGAAACAAAAGCTCAACTTACTAGACTCAGAACTCAAGGATAATGTTAATCCGAATAATGTGCAATAATTGCAAGGTGAATAAAGTATTGGTTTATATATATATATATATATATATATATATATATATATATATAATCCAAATGGTGTATAATTTTGATGTCAATATTTTGATTTTTTTTTTGATGTGCTAAATGTAAATGAATAAAGAGGTAAATGTGACAAAAATAAATTTAATCCCTCTCATCTCATGTTAGATACGTTCTTTAGATGGATCTATGTTGGTAACATAGCTCATGCTAGATTCCATTGGGTTATCTCCTTTAATGTTCCACTTCCTCCATACTAGCTTTGTTGACTTGGTCAAACTTGACCTTGTCCACATGCATTAGCCTTTTTTCACACATGAAGGTGTTTCATCAAGTTATGAATATGATTCCATTTCCCATTAAGAGGGATTTTACTATTTCTAAAAATATTTATGGGCCTCCCTACCCATTTATTCATCTAACTATGTGTTAAGATAAAAATTAATATTCCAATTAGTTGCATGCTAATTTAGGAATATTACAGTCCTCCCCTCCCAAATGTTGCTTGTCCTCAAGAAACTACAAGGATAGAAAAGAAGGGCCTCTCCTCTTCCTCCTGTAGCATCCTTAGGTGTTAATTTCCTCTAAAGAACAAGATGCTTTCTCATCAATATGCCCTCAAGTTGTTCCTCCCATGTGTAAAAGTATCCCTTTGGTGAAAAATCCAAATGCCTCTCATCATGAAAAAGTGGGGTATCCATGGAAACAACTATATGTGGTCTAGAGGAATTCTTGAGGCATGGAATCTGAAATATATTGGGAATCATCATCCCCATGTGAAGCCTCCATCCCCAAGCTATCATCCACAAAAAGTGTGACACCTTCCAACATGGTAAATCCTGAAACATTTCCTCCACCTTAGGCTCTTGCCAAGAAGGTGGGCTACATAGCTGAATATGATGGATCAAAATTTCCATCCTACGCTATCCCTCTGTCCACTTATGATAAGTATAGAGATGGTGTTTAATATGGGCTGCAATAATGTTTCCTTTATGGAGCAAGAAGGCAATAGGGTCCTAAAAAATCCACCCTTTGGTTATCACCCAAATCATCCCGTACAAAATGAATATGATAATTATAATGATATGGAACACAAATGAGAGAAGTATTGAAGGTTTTACATAGTGCTAGAAGGTACGAATAGTTTCTCAAGTAATCACAGTGCAATTTCTCCCACTGCAGTTTCAGAATGTGATATGGCAAGTTGTCATCAAACAATTTTCTAGTTTTGCATGCTATCACATCTACTAGTAAATAATAAATGGAATTGTATATGAACTGAGCATATATGAAATAGTACAACATTTGTTGAAAGCCATACAAGAAATGGATCTCTCCATCATAGATCTTGGTCCCAAAATGACCATGAATCTCAAATAGGGCCTTGCCCTCTTGTGGAACAATGCATTGTATAAGGATGGTAAGAGAATGAAAATACTGTGTTAGATAATAAATAATTGCATAAACATAATTATTACCATATATTGAGAGTAATATGATAATAAGATCCATGAGTGAGCCCTCCATAGTGGCATGACATAGTCCAATCAAGAGGAATGGACTATGTGCTGCATGTAGATATTTCTTCTTATGCTTGGAAATCCAAGTCAAGAAGACCATATTATGGTAATAGATGTCTCCACCCACTACTCCATCACTCTCATCTCCTTCTTTCCCATCAAGTGCATGATATGTGAATTTATCCTGGGACACTCCATCAATAAACCAAGGCTCCCAACTGACAACGTTGTTGGCCCTTGCAACAAGGATCATGTCATCTCATAGCTCCATCCTTTGACATTCCACATGTCAAAGCAATCAATCATAATGCTGCTATATGTGGGAGATTGCTTCCAAAGTGGAAGTACCTCCTGATCCTACAAGACTAAGGAGTAGCAACCTTTCACCATGATAATGCCATCTCCTAATCTTGCAACATCATGCAAATTATGGGAGAAGATCATCCCATACTCTCTCAGTAACAACCAAAGCAACAACAGCTCTAGCTGCATCCCCACACCATCACCATATAAATCATGGAAAAAAAATATGATAGTTTATAGGAAAGATATCACATCACCCCAATACACCCAAACTCCTTACTGCTATATGATGTAAATTCCATGCCAAGTTCCATCCACTAACCAACTTTTTGAAATAGAATGTGTCACGGGATTACCAAAATCTTTCAAGAGTAACCAACCAAGTCTTGCCTCCTACTACCCGGTATCATAAATATGCAAGTGGCTTTCCATCCTCTTGCTCATCAATATCACCCACACAACCCATGGTGAGTGTCTATCATCATGTCCAAAAGTGAAATTCCTCCAATGGAGAATACCATCCTCCCAAATCAGATTTTTGTCTTTGCATTTCATGGGATGTTGAAATGTAATCTCCTCAATGACCAAGTTGATCCCATAAGAATCCAAATAGGTGCTAGGAAAAAACCTCCCATCATGATGTGAAATGTTCATGAAGATATATCCATCACAATCATGAGATATTTTATCCATCATAAGATGTCCTCCATCGACTATCTACCTATCCTCTGTTATACATATGGGAAGGTCATTGGAATTGTCCAACAATGTTTGGGCCCCCAACTTATCACCGCTGCTCAATGACAACACTGTTGATCTCCATGATGGTGCAACTGCTCTCTCAAGATCATACCCAATGTTGAACACATAGTTTTGCAATGTATTGTTCAAGACAATAATCATTCCATCCTCAAGGAATCTACACTCCAACCCCAAGAGTTGTGTGCAACTGAATAATGATACACTAGGATGATTGCATATCTCTTCATTGAGAAAATCAATGCTGCGCAGCGCAGTGATAATCTACTACTCTAAATCAGCAATATACTTTGACTCTTGGTCATGCAATGGTACATTCCCACAATCCTCCACAACATGGGATGGCATAATAGAAAGTGGAACTTATGTATACCTTTCTAAATTTGGGAACATCTTGTACTGCTACAAGGGTTCCTCCTTCTAGTGTGATGGCTTCCCCAACTACTCATGATGATGGCTTCTATTCTATGGCTTCATCAGCGCTAGTACAAATCTCCTCCTGCTCATGCATCTCTAGAATAGAGCATGGGACTCTAGATGTCAAGAGATAGGGACCACTTTGCAAAGATGCAAGTGTTCCTTCTCCTAATTCAAGTGCCCCTAAAGTGGTGGTGAAGATTTATTCTCCTATGATTTCTTCTTGTCGAACTTCTTGATCAACCTTTGAGTAAAATCTACAAATGATGTCACCCTTTCATGACTCAAATGGTTGAACCACCAAATGTTTACTTCACCCTCAAGGTGCAGTGCTACAATATCAACAAATTCATTCTCTAATAATGGATGTAGCAGGAAAAATGCAACCAACCTTATTCCCCAAACCCTTGCTATGCATGTGGATGACCCATCAAAGGTAGACAATATAAATCTATTGCCCTTATTTCTTCCAAAACTGTAAGGTCTCCTTTCTCCTTTGAGCTGAATGAACTGCGGGAGAGTTAGATTCTCCTTGAAAGCTCTAGGCTGAGACTTGTATTCTGCAAGATACTCACTTACAATCTCATAATCTAAGTTTACTCCATCTTCATGCCTCTTGCCTTAAAAAAAAAGGGCATAACATGCTTATTTGGAACTCTATGCAATATCGAATCTTCTTTTTGCTGATAGGAAGTACATGGACCTTCCTCATCTTGAAACCCTAATGTGGTTTCACTTCTTCTCTCCATTTTTCTTTTCTTGACCTCCTTGGTGAGGTCTTTCTTAGATATGAAAAGAGATGAGATGAAACTCATTCCTCCCATAATTTTGATATCTATGTCCTTCTCTTCTTCTTCTTATAGCATATTGGCTGAAAATCATACGCTGAGCCAAGATGATGCTCTAATACCACTGTAATATTCTCAAATGGGAAAAATCAGCAATGCATGCAGTAAAAAATGCATTTTCAGAAATATATGCAATAATAGTTAAATGCAGCCCATGGATCCATTAATTTATATATTATAATAGCCAAATACAAAAGTATATCTAAAACAAATCATGGTAGATTAGTTAAACAAGCCTCCACACCATAATAGTCCAAAAATCATGCAAAAAGAGGGGTTGCAACCATGATTAAAAGATGAAACACCCTGACAGCATTATTTTATTTCCTCTGAAGTAGTAGCAGGTGGTACATCAGATCTAAAGCTGCTATGTGCATAAAAAATTACATCTATATCAGATCCATGCACCATACAAGCTCCTGTAGTGAACCCCCTTGGGGTTTTCAGCAAAACACCAGGTAAAAATTGTAAATCTGAGTTTTAAGTCTGCAGATCTACTAAAAATTAAAGATATGGAAAGTGGATTTGATCTTATATGAAAAATATCATGACCTCCTCCAATATATCTCCAAAGTGAGGGGCAGATCCCCAACACTTAGCAAATCAACTCTCCAAATGGTGTGCTAAAACACCCTGCAACTACCCCTTCAGAAATTACGCGGATCTGGATCTATACTGCATTGTAGGGGACAAAATGTAGTTGGCTTGATGCCAAGATCTAGAAATGAGACTCAATGCCTTGAATAATGATGTCCCAATGGAGTAGAAACCTCCTCCACTGAAAAGGAGCATTGAAATGGCCTAGATCTGAAGATGTAGTCTCCACTTGCTGCAGCTTACTGAAACAACTAAACCCTCAATAAGATCTAAATTTTCAAAGAAAGGTGAAGCTTGGCCTTAAGCCATATAGTGGAGAATATGGTGTAATACTCCTCCAAGGGCTCCTCAATGTAGGAGGCGGGATTGCCGATCAGGAACACCCTATGCTAAAGAACAAGAGAAAGTTATATCTCTAAACATACCATATATTTATAAAATCATCATAAGAAGCTAACCCCATATGGCTACCATCCTCCTCCTTATAAAAAATGTGAGCCTGCTCACCTTGGGTCCCACTCATTAGGGTTTCCATCTCCATGCAATTAATCTCCCTTCAATACTGTGTTGTCCCATCATCAATGCCACTCCTCCATAGCAGCGCTGTTGGATTTGGTCAACCTTGAATTAATCTCCATGCAATGCCTCCTTCCATATTCAAGGTGGCTTTATTCTAACTATATACAATGATCGATATTCCCACTAGGTTATCTCCATTAATGTTCCACTTCCTCCATACTAGCTTTGTTGACTTGGTCAAAATTGATCTTGTCCACATGCATTAGCCTTTGTTCACGCATGAAGGTGTTTTATCCACTTATGACTATGATCCCTTTTCCCATTAAGAGGGATTTTATTGCTGCTAAAAATATTTATGGGCCTCCCTACCCATTTATTCATCTAGCTATGTGTTAAGAGAAAAATTAATATTCGAATTAGTTGCATGCTAATTTAGGAATATTACAACATGTTTTTTCTTTTTGTTTCATTGTTTATGTAGCATGATATTTTTCCTTTCTAACTTAGCTTATTACATGTTGAACTTGTTCCAGTAATGTTTGAAAAATGATTTTTACTTGTGACTCTTATGTAGGTAAGAAGCCTCTATTTCGTCTTCCAAATGTTGTATTTTCATCCTCTTTTCCTTTCATTATTCCTCAGATTTATCCATATTATGTTTCTCTATTCACTATTTATCACACCATTTTCATGTTAACTATGGGTCTCCCTTATTATTTTCTGATTTATTTATCTTCAAGCATTTTGAGAGAACACGGGGGCTTCACTCAATGAACCTCTGACATATCACCTACAGTCATAGCATACTAAAAAATACCCCTAATTTTACTACATATTGGAAAATACCTCTAAAAGTCACATTATTTAACCCCCTACCAATATGAACCCAATACACCTCTCCAATTTAAAAAACCCATACTTTCACCAGATATTGTAGGTATATGTTTTTTCGTTAACATTTTTTATACCCCTCTTTATTTTTTCATTAAATTTGAGCTCCATTTTTTATACCCACCAATACAAAAACCCTTTCCCCCTATATATCCCCCAATATGAACCCACATTGTATAGTATTTCTCCCCCAGTGAAGACCCTGTGTGAGAGAATTTGCGATTAATTATTATAAAAGTAATATACTTTCATATATATATATATATATATATATCAAAAGTTGTAATGTGTAGGAAATTTTCAATAAAGGATTATTCAAAGGGATTGGGGGAGATAATCATTTAAGCTAATTTCAAGGAGAAGATCATGAGGACATCTCATCCAAGATTTGTGTGATGATTTGAAGCGATCATATTTTGTAATTATGGAAATTGGTCAAAAGAATAGTCGAGTTTTATTTATCAGATTCTTATATCATTTTCAAAGAAACTCATATATATAAATAGGAGTGCTCTCTCTCAAAGATGGAGTAGAATGTAGAGGAAAAACTTGAGACTTTGAGACTATTATTTTTTGAAGATGATTGAAGATAGAATTTATCATTTTCCTATGGTCATGAGTTGAATGGATTTTTGTAGCTGCGTTTTTTTAATAGATGTACAAGGCAAGGTTGGAGGGTCCCCACATCGAGCTAAGTACACTTTGTTGTAGTTTATTTTTCATAATTTAGCATATTCAATTTTTTATTCTTTATGGTTATCATATTTTGTTGTAGATAATCGTATATATTTTCATTATGAACGTTTGTTAAGGCCATGTTTCATTTTTTGAATATTGATCTATGTTCAGTGACTAATTTGGATGTTTAAGTATAACAAGGAATCTTAGAGTAGAGCCTCTTCTCCATGAGCTAGGATTGGATTAAATAAAGATTCACTTTCTTGTAGTCTTTATATTATCTTTATATGCTTTAATATTTACATTTCCTCATTCTTTCTTAGCTTCATAGAAATGTTATTATATAAAGAATGTGGAAGGATACCCTAGACTCTTATAGTAGAGACTCTTCTCCATATTTTAAAATAGACTAATCTCATTTACCAATCATTTATATGCTTTCATAGAGTAAATTTGAATGCTTTATTTACAAGTTTTCTTTACTTTCTTTTCAAAATAATTTTCTTGTTATTCCAGCATGCATTTCACTTTTCAAAATCCTAAACATTGACTTCCTAATCTAACTAGATCTAAGGTCAATATATTTTAGTCTTTTTCTAAGTCTACTAGACCAGACTGATAATTAAATATATCCTCTAATTTAGTCCTACAAATTAGGTTTACAACCTCCCTACTTAGAAAAGTGTATTTCATCAACCCATGTGCCGAATACACTACCACAGGAATGGTGACTCCACTAGATGATTTCTTTTGAGTTAATGGTTGTTGATGTAGGTCCTTATTCATGCTCAGATTGCTGCAAATAATCCTTGCATCCTCTCAGCATCTCCAATCACCATTAGTAAGAAGTTCTACCTAGTAGAGGAGAATTATTTTGTATTCTGCCCGACCAGGTGCATTATGCTCTAACAGATGCGCACTCTCTACATTTGAGAAGATAGGCTGTGCGGTAGGAAGAAATCTCACTTTTTCCTATTTTTTGCCATATTTTTAGTTGTAAAATGCTTGGCAACCCATACAAAATTTTCCATCATTGTGTTCTATAATTTCATGACGGATTAGGACTCTTATTTTCTAGAACTTAGCTTAGCAACTGAGTAGTTTTAATTTCAATTTCTCATTTTTGCAAATAATAGATAGTTGAAGTAGGAAAAATTAAGTGGCCTCCAATCCACATAAGTTATTCAAACAAATGATTTTTTGGTAAAATATAAAAAATAAATAGCGTAATTAGCGTAAAATTGCGTGACCCATATATCCACATATCTTTAGCTAGTTCAATTTATTTCAATTTTTGAATTAGAATAGTTCAATTTTACATTAGGAATTGGGACTGTAACCAAATTTTCGAAGAGAAATCAAGCAATATTTTCCACCCTTGCACCTCACAGTAAGCCTAGGTACACTTTCCATCTCTCTATAGTCTAAGCATAGTTTAACTAGGCAAGGTGTAAGTGCCCAATAATCTGCACATCATTTATTTTTGCAAGGAACAATCACACAAGGTAATTAGAAAAGGATTATAAAGGATCAACACATATCCAAATCTCATAACTTGTGATTGTACACTCCAAAGCACACATGAATCATCGATAATCACTAAACCAAAAGGTACAAAGTGTGTTCGGAAATTTATCCTCTTATTACAGTTACTTCACCAAGGCACACCCTAAGAAAATTGAAACTCCCTAAAAATAATCATTAACCGAAATCGCTAAATTCTCTCCAGACGGGCCACAAAATAAATTATAGTTCAGGTTGGGACCATCGCGGGTAGGCATCCAATAAGCTACCATGGTCATAATGCATTTTGAAACATATATGTTGACTTTTTGGGGAGCTTAAAATCTGTCTATCCACCTATGGAACGTATACCCGAGCATTACTACAGACCCATTTTAGAGGGGGTTAAGGTTAGGCCATGTGCATGTTGTATATTTTAGGGCTACCTGACCCATCTAGGGCTCGTTACTAGTAGTTGATTACCAAGAAGCTCAAGACTCCAAAGCTCATGTGGGATGACAGTACTTTACTGGAAAAAATTAGGGCATTGTTCCCTATAGGTGATGATGCAGGCAACACTTGATAATAATGCCATTACCTTTTTCGATCCTTCGATTGTTGGAAGGCATCAACAAATCTTTCAGGAAGTTATCCCTAATACCCATAAAAATACATCTACGCAAGGCCCAGTTACATTGAGAGTGTAAGGATGAATATGTGATATAGGCTCTTGAGTATCATATGAAAAATAAAAAAAACCACATTTTTTTTTTCATTGATCACATAGCGTTAAATTAAACGAAAACTTAGCTCTCATTTTTTCGCTTTTTTTATGCATGTGATCATATTTTCTTGGATAATAATATTCCTTCCTCCGACAAACCAAACAATATATTGAATATTAATCTAGTTGACACCATAATGGACCCAATGGGACCCCATCAATCTAGGATTTTCTTGGAGTGCGAGGTCTCCCAACATTTAGGCATCGAATAAGACACAATGCCACCATTATTGGTTCATCCTTTATCGATGCATCTATGAGTGGAAACCCCCAAGGGTCACTGAACACCAAAGAAGTGGAAACCCTAGTAGGGTCACCGCATTCAACTCCTCCCACAATCCCTAGAGGGCAGATGAGCCCCACCCCTTCTCGGGGTCAGTAGAATATTCATTAGGGCATGCCATAGGGTAATATTTCCCGGAAACCTGCCCTAAACCATCATATTCATATATATTATTTTCCAAATTCTACAGTGGAAGTCAATACTGAGTTACCCTTCTTAACATCACTTAATATTACAGATCTAACAAAGTTAACTAATGACCCCATTGCTCATGGCATTAATTCGCCTCCCATACCCATGAAGCTCCCTTCAGATATACCAAAATTCAAGGGGAAGTAAGAAAAACAGCTAAAAAATCATATTATGACATTCCACCAGTGGTGTTCATCCAATAGTATCATTAATGTTACCATTAGAGTAAGACTTTTTTAGCGCACCCTGACTTGGCCTATGGAAAAATGGTATGTCAAGAAGCCTTCTGTTTCTCATGGAACCTTTAGCACCCTCACTACCACATTCCTCACCTATTTTCACCTACTCATTCATCAATATTTGTGAATGGAACTTCTGACACATTTTAGGCAATCACGAGCTGTCCATATATCGTACCATCTCGACGAATGGTGGTGATGTTGTAGTTTATGTAAATCCAAACTCGATGAGTTGTTGTATTTATTTTTGACAACTCTCATAGTTGAGATTTCAAGAGACGTGGTGACACAAAAACCCACCTCGGAGGAGGACACCATTAGCAAGGCCCAACATCTTGAACTCATTTACACCTAGTCAGGGTATATTTACGATGTCCTTCCAAATCCCTCATGTCCACAATCTTATAGAGAGTTACTAGGCATGTCAAATACTGCAGATTGTTTGATTGGGTCCTTAACCCAAGGTAACCTAAGTAGTAATATTCATACGATTCTACTCAAAACATGTCTCGACCTCACTACCATCAAATTCAATTTTCACCTTTGAAGAATATTACAAATAGGCTAATACCATACCATCAACAAAAGGTAGACTCGTCTTCCTTTGAGGTCCAATACTCATCTGTGACAAGTAGAAGAATGTCTGACAATATTATATCAATCAGGGACAGGGGAACCTACATTCCCATTTTCCCGCACAAAATCCACCACCAAAACAAAAAAACACACCCGTTAACCTAGTGAAACCACCCCGGGCTCAAAAACGACAACATTACAACCAGGAGAACCACAAAAACCCTCCAAACAATGAAAAAAAGAAGCCTAGGAATAAGGAAAAGGAAGACTGTAGAGAAGGGGCCATTAATAAAAAATTCCACCTACGATCTCAGTCTAGGGGAAACCCCAACAAAAATAAAAAGGAAAAGCCAAGTAATAAATCCTAAGGAAAAAACAAGAGACCTAATCTAAGGAGAAATCATTCTTATGCCATATGTGGTGAATACGAACATTACACTCACCATTGTCCCGATATCCTCGAACTAAAATAACTTTAGGGTAACCGTGGACAAGAGGGACGTCCTCAACAACCTAATGTAATCCAGGAACCCTGACCCCACAAGGGAGTGATTAACACCTATAAACAACAACCACCCTAAAACGATACCAGAGGAGGTATTCATGAAATATACATGGCTGTCGAATAATTTTTCTTCCAAACAAGGAATAGGAGCTACAATACACCTCCGAACTCCAACCCATTAGATACAAGTACGAGTGCACCTACTGCAGCGTTAACCATATCCAAAGTACTTATAGAGCCTCTTCCAAAAATGGTCAAGGGACCAACGAAGCATGTAGGAAATCACTCTAAAGCTACTCATCACTATAGCATAGTAGATGATTTAGCACAACCACCAGCTACCGTGTCAGCCTTAAAATTTATACAATCATGCCCAAGATGACATAAATCCTTAATTTATGCATTAGGAGCCATTGATCCTTTCGATTCACACCTAATGTTTTTTGACCCAGACAAGGAAAGCCTCATGCTTCCTTCTCTAGTCGCTTTATAAATATTGGTTTTGGTTTAGAAAATCACCATACATCGATGTATCGTCACTAAAGGAGAATCCACATGTATCATTTCCACACGATTTTGCGAAAAATTAGGATCACCTAAATTGAAACCATATAATATCATGCTTAGAGAATATCACGATCGCCCTTCATCACTCGTCGGTTTAAATCAAAATGTCCTAGTAAACCTGGCCGGAAAGACAATTCTTATAGACATTGAGGCCTTAGACGCACAACTAGACTACAATATACTCCTCAGGTAGAGCTATATGTACACCATGACTGCAGTTGTATCCTAATTCTTTAGGGTAATGATTTTTACCCATGATGATCACATCATCACCATCGACGAACCCACATACTATGACAAGAAACTCGTGGTGACTCTCGATATCATGTTAGCGTACATAGAAAAAACCATAAAACCACCTACACGGTATGCAAAATTTGGCCCATGCCAGTTCAAACCATCATCCATCATATGGTTAATCCTAGGAGATCCCTATATTATACCAAAGGGAGTCTTGGAAAGAACAGGGGAACCGGTGTGCATGATGCTCTCATCAAACGCAAAAAATATCCCAGACATAGAAACTATCAGTATGGAGGGTGAAGCCACTGATACAACATTCCTACCCTACATGATTTCTCAAACCCCATTCTTATACCCCCCACCTAGTTTTGTGTCAAAAAAATTCGTTGGAACTATGACATTTCCAAATATGGATTTCGCAATACCCATGTGGTATTTGGGTCCACCAACCATGCTAGGAAGTCCAGACATCACCTCTATAGTAATAACCCCTATTTCCCCTGAAGAGGTAATAGCAGTTAACGAGACACCTCTAGCAGTGATAGCTGATATGACCAAGAAAAATAACAAAAAAGGGAAGAAAGTTGAAACCCCCAAGTTACCTAGCGAATTACAACCTTTTGCATCATGCGATATCGTAGGTAATCCTACTAGTATTTTCTCAAAGTTAGATGAATTGAAACCCCTTCTACACAAATAAATAAATGTCGCAACCTTCAATTCCCATAAAAGGGAACAGGAAACGAACAACCAAGGGAAATAATTACGCACCAATCATGAATGTGCCCTATGAAACCATTATGGGAATTATACCCATCACTACCCAGATATGCCATGATACAGGGATGCCTTGGAAGCCTTAGGAAAATCTTACCAAGAAGAACCCTCAGCTTCACCCATATAAATGGACAAGGGAGAACCTAAAATAATTTTGTACATATGAGAGGACCCTACATATTTCTCATATACAGTCACCATAATGCCCTAGAGATGAAAAATAGAGTCCATATCGCATGTCACATTTTTTGCACTTTGTGACGAGCTTGATCACTTAGTCACATAATGGCCCGAGTTAAGGGCATTCAACCATTGGTATCAAATCTTGCAAGTTGTCAAAAGAAACTTATTATGACATAGAATACATACATGTCATATTTTTTGTAGAAACCACCACCTCCTCCGTTGTCCCCATATCTATCACTTCCATTCTATGTTGTATTTCATGTGATGCTTCGTCCTTGAAAACCTTGACTTAGCCGACTCAGAGACAGAATCTACAAACAACACTACAACCCAAAGGAAAGAAGAAAAAATGACGATAATATATGTGTCATAGGAGACAGAGTCACTTGAATGACCACCTATTCCCCGTAATCATCCTTAAGCACTAGTCCAACTTTGTGCACTTTATGATGAATGATATCACTTCATTGCTAACTGTACAACTCTAGATTTATTTCAAAGATGGTACCCGGTCAACCCAGTGTACTATGATGGCCTACAAGTAGTTCAATATTCGTGCCAAGTGTGTTGAGATAACCACCCAATTTTTTTTTGTCCCTACATCCCCCAATTTCGTTCGATGTTAAATTATTTACTCCATGCCATAACCCCTCACAGCAGTAGACATATCAGATTCTAAATAAGTTGAAACACAAGTAGAAAATGATGAAATTAATGACTAGGTGAGTAAAAAATTTTGTCACCGCAATTATTTCTAGTGAATTAATACTGAATTTGAGCAAATCTAAGTGACCAAACTAAAAATGACTAACTTAAATGACTAATATAGTCTACGGATAAAATATATGACTAGATATTAAGTGACTAAACTAAAAGTGACTAACTTAAATGACTAATTTAGTCTAGTATTAAAATATATGACAAGATAATCAGTGACAAAATTAATAATGGTTAATTTAAATTATTATTATAGTCCAAGAATACAAATATGATCAAATAACAAGTACACCAAGTATATGAATTAGTCATTTATGCTACTAATGTTTAATTTCGTCACTCCATAAATGGAAAATTGTAATTTTGATACCGAAGTGCTACATTTCACTACATGGGTCTCTAAATCCATGTGTAGTGTCGAAATTTAGAGACAAAGGGGTCTCTAAATCCATCTTTAGTGTTAAAATTTCAAATACCCTTTTGTCTTTAAATAGGTGGTTTCACTATTATTTAGTCTCTCAAAAAATAGGTGGTTTCACTATTATCGGGTTTGTTCACCAATAATTGCACCATATGACAATAATGAAAAAGGGGAACTAGGTACATTGTCCATAAAAAGTAGGGCTGGAGGCACCAAAATATGGATAAAACATAAAAAACAACAAAGAGCATACTAGTTCTCTGATGTGATGGAGGTAGTGTTAGTCGGGGATTTTCCTAAAGGAGGTGGAGAATGGAAGTCACACTGAACATGCTCTTCAAAGTGTGCCATCCAAGTCTCTAGCTTTTCAACTTTCTTGGTTAGTTGATTTTGGCCTTGCCAAACCAACACCAATCTCTCCTCGACTTGGCATTGAAAATAGTGCAGTCAGTCCAACTTTTCCATCTGCTCTGCATGCTCCTTGCGACAAACTATCTCAGCTATATCCACTCTTTCCATTAGGTTATAGATAATTTCTCAATGGTTCTCCAATACGAAATGTTGGATATCCTACCCTTCATTCGCTTCGGCTTGAACAGACCCATGATTCCCTTTTCCACCCTAGGTTCCTCTAGCCCGACGACACGGTTTCTGAACTCGTACACTCACACCCCTAATAATAGATAACTTACCTCATCCAGTACCTCCGTGAACTCTCACACTAGCCATATGTGCACGTCCATCGATCTTTCCACCCTCACAGTGTGCCAAAAATACAATTGTCGTGTCTGCCACACCTGTAGGGCAAGGATGGTTGGGGAGGGGGAACACCGACACCATGTAGGTTGTTTCATAATTTGTAGAGTTGGAGAAGCACCGCATTTAGGATCCACATGATAGAATCCCCACCATAGAAACCAAACACTATTTCCAAAGGAACCAAATGCCACTGCCCACCACACCATAGAACCATAATACCACTAACCACTACCAAAAAAGGACTAGTAGCACCTCCAGAGAAACAAAATAGCTCTCCCCACCACACCAACATAGAAAATTGAAATATAGATGAAGAAAATGTAGTCGACCACTTGCCGAAGCTTCCGCTATAATAGTGACTAGACTTTGAATTAGCCTCACATAGACCACTCACCAATCCACCAAACAATGTCGCGCCCACGCCGGAAGTCACGAAATTGGAAACTGAAACTAGTTTTCCATTCCCACCCATGAAGTTTCTGATACTTCTTATTCTATCTTCCCCTGCTATCCTAAGCAAAAAAGCTTACCATAAGCGAAGGGGACATGGAATGGAAGAGCTCTCTTCCCTCTCATTTCCCACCCTTACACACACAAAAAATAACAAAGGGACTGTGTAGCAAGGTCCAACTTGACAGCTTACTCCATCAAATTCATAGGCTGCGTGAAAACAAACCACTCCCACCAAATAACCTACTACAATTCGTAGGTTTTCTCCTAGGAGGCCACTGCAAGGTCCAACACCAAACCAGAGCACAGATATGAATGTCAGGCTCTCTCATCTTCCCACACCTTAACCGTTCACCACCCCCGAACTTGAGAAGGAAATAAATAATCACACAATTCACCAACCTGTTGATAATAATCCTCCAATTACATGTGCTTTCGTGACGAGACTAGAACAACTATCCCTCACCCTCACTCCACCTGTGTTCACACATAAGGCTCATTCTCCACGTCTTGCAAGGGTCTCACCCCCATCGGGGAAAGTATGCAAGTTTATTAATTTAAGTATGAAACTTAATTAATTTTTTAATGGTTTATCAACCTTTTTAAATTTAGATATCGACATTAATTAATGTTTTAATGGTGTGTGAACTTTTATTAATTTTTTGATATGAACCTTGGTTAATTTTTAATGATATTATGATTTTTTTAAATTGTTTGGGTATGAAATTTATTTATTTTTTTAATAATATATAAACCTTTATTAATGATTATAAATATGTAATTCAAAATATTTCAGTATGGTTTATTGTGTAATGATGGATAAATGTGTTAGTTTTATCAATTTCTATAGTATTTGTACCAATGAATATATTTTTTTCATTTAATGCATACTAATACATAATTTACATGATTATATGAAATGAAGCTTTAAATCAAACAATTTATTTTGGTTTTATATTTGATTAATAGCCAAAATAGTGCGATCCTGAGAGCTTTGTAAAGCATTATGTGAATATTTTAATATTTTTTAATGTTTATATTTTAATTATTTTTAATAATGGATAGGTTAAGTTTAATGTGCATTTCATTAAAATTGAAAAGTTTAAAACTGGCTATGAAAGCGAAAACGGGTACAAAACATGTTATGAAAGGCCCAAGAATGAAAACCAAAGATTTGTTACCCGCGAAAAGTTGTTATTCTTAACCCGCGAAATGCAAACCGATTATTCTGACTGTGATGTAGAGATCCACTCTAGGTTTACCTCATTCTGAATTTTCCATGAAAACTAGATGTTTTGTACATAAATATGGCCCACTGGTGCCAAATCTTTGTTGTTGGCAGGAGGGTTCTGGTATATTTTGAGATATTTGAGAGAAATTGATGATGTGTTAAAGATTTAGTGATTTTCAAAATTTCTATATAATTATAGCTTCTATCATGGATATAAAATCATTGGAGACAACTTCAAGGAATTTGAAGAGGTGAGAAACAACTAGTTTACAGGTGAAGCCTCAGATAGTCTTATTTATACATTTATATTTTTATATGTTCATGCATTTTTACTGCCTGTTATTGCTTAACTTCATTCTAAGGTTTTTGGTGTTCATTCTATGCATTTTTATTTTTATTTTCTAAGGGATTGATCGACCATGAATGTAGAGTAGAGAAGTAAGAGGGGCCCTCTACTCGGTGAATTTTTACTGCTCTTTCTATGGTGGTTTAAACTACTGCTATCCCCCACTTTCATTTTTTCTACAACCTCTATGTTTTTAACCTATTTTTTCCAATCATGATGTGAAAAAATTTATTCGTCTTCTATGCAATTTGATTTAATACACTATATTTATTTTCAATGGAATTCGACCGACTGAATTAGACAGGTTTTTTAAAATGCCTGTTGTGATTCATGTATTTTCTTTTAGCAATTCAATATACATGCATGAATGGCATTGAATATAAATAAATGAATGCGATAATTCCAAATTTCCATTTTTAGATTGATCATTCAATCAGTAATTCAATTCATGGTGGTTAGATTCAATGCTTATAAAAATTATAAGTTCCTTCATATCCATGAATATACTTATAGTTAGTTCATTCAGAAGAGGATAATGATTGGTTTGGAACTTTCCTTCTATTTATTTCAAAACTCCAAAGACAAAATCCCCATCTGGGCCTCCACTCAGTTCCCTTATTTTGCAACAAATTAATTGATTGTCTAACAAATCTAAGAGTTGCGTCGATGGGGAAGTAGCATTGTGATTACCCATGGCACACGCTAGAGCCATTAAATTTCAATTCTCATATTCATTAAAATTTTATCATTTTCATAGGATGTTTCAAAATTTTTTAAAAAGGTTGGTTTTTGATAATGCATTAATCGATCTAACCATTTGTAAATCCAAAAAAAAATTACCCTTAATAGATTTTTTTTCAATCATGCAAAAATTTAGGCCTTTTGAAAAAATGATGGATTCCACAAGGGGATTGAGGTTGCAGACAAATATTTTTCTTGTGGACCAACACAGGATTAGAATTATTCGGGAATCTAAGCCTCCAATCTAATGCAGGCTCTCATGCCCTATAACCTGAGCCACAAAATGCCCATATATATATTATGTGTCCCATCAAAAATTGATGGTGAGTAGTTTCAGTTGGACTTGATGTGAAACTTCACAAAATATATCCATCTATGTAGCATCTTGATTTGGATATGTATTTTTCAAACTACATAGAGTGTGAGGATATAATGGAATGATAGGATCTAGACACCGATATAAAAATTTTAAGACCAACTTGACTAGGTCCCCCTCCATGTGCATGAATATATTAGTCTAACACCAATCTCTTTGTTTCTTCCCTTTGGTGTTTCTCAAATAATATGTGGGACCCATTAAGGGAAATAATAACATATTCTATACAACATCAGAAAGTGGAGTCATCATCTAGGAGGATTTATTTGTAAGACAACATAGCATAAGCCATTGGCGATGAGGCTTTACCAAGCCTCTCCAATACTTTTCCAAATATACTTTTTCCAATTTTATGATGTGTTATTCTTTTACCTTTCAAACTTATTGACATTTTCTTATGAAGTCTTTCACGATAGGAAGCGCACCGAGAGGACATCTATCAATAATGTTTGCAGTGATAAGATTTTGACTAGCAGTTTCCACAATGTTAGTAGCCACTTCTTTTTCTCTGAAAATGTCTCTTTCAACATGTTTCAACTATATATCCCAACCAGTAAGAAATATTTCCTTTGTCGAGTCTTCAATCCTGGGAAGGTTGGACTTTCAGCCATCAACATAATCCTGTCAGGAGACATACTATGAAACCTTATCATCAATTCATAAAAATTAATCCTCTCATCTAATATTCGATTCATTAGTGAATCACTTTGCTCACACAATGCAAGAATATTTGATAATTTTTTACAAAAAATGACTTTCTGTTGTGCCAATAGGGTATTTAGTTCCAATTCCTCTTTTCTAAATTCATCAATATTTGGATTATCTTTCAATTACTTTACACAAAACATCAATTGATGAATTTGATTGTCCTATGAAATAATTTCATTTTGGTGTTGAATATGAAACTGGTCCATGCTCTCTTAGAGCTAGGATACCTGTACCTGTAGTTTTTGGTTGACATTTTTCTTCTCTACCTATAGCTCAAGTTCTAATTGGATGATTCTTTCATCAATTTTTGAACCTCATAATATTATCACTAGTTGCAGAGGGAAGATCTCCTACAAACTGAGTTAGGCGAGTTAGATCATGTGAAGGATTTTCTTGTGAGTCTTCACAGACAACTTCCATTGAGACATATCGTTGGATAAGGGGTTGAGATTGCTTTGATCGCCTTATTTTCTTTTTTCTTCTCATAATTTCTTTATGTTGAGGATTGTTGAAAATATCCAGAGGAGGGATTTCCTCAATGTTAAGTACAATTTGAGTACTGTAGAAGGCTAGGATGAAATCCACTTTCTTAGTGCTTACTAATTTGTTATAGGGCCTAGCAATGAATGAGTCTTGAATTTTAGTTGGAGGTGTATGCACGATTTTTTCTTGATCAATAACTATAAATACTTGGTATCTCTGATGTTTTAGGCTAAACTGCTTTCGAACATCACTTATATTACTTGTGAGATCTAAATCCATAGTTTGAACCTCGACATATTTATCTTGGTCATTTTTACTGTGGACTTCAGTATCCTTAGGTTCCGGTTCATTTTCCTTTTTCGTCTGTGTTAAGTGTTGGGAAACATCTAGCATTTTCAATGGAGTTACTTCTAGTCTCCTGTTCCTATACTATTTAAACATTAGTAGTTGTTGTGGATGGAGGCATAGGGTTGTCCACTTCTCAACTGCAGAGTAATTATGAAATGACTCAAATAAGTCATCAAAATCATCATATTCATGTACAAGAGGCATAATTTTAACTTTGGTACTAATATTATTTGAAACTTTAATCGGGTTATATTGTCTATTTGAAATTGAAAACAATTTCAGAAATTCAATTTGGTTAATCTCTAAAACTGCATGCTTGTAATTTTCCTGACCATAAAAACCACAATTAATGGAAAGGAAGTCCATGATGATTTCTTAGCTTCCTTTAGAAACCTGGTTAATCCATTTCCACCAGTTTGATATGCTACTTCTCTTGCGAGAAGCTTATCAGGAACATACAAGGGTAAAACATGCAGCTGAGCTAGACTCCCAAATACTTTGATATAGGTGAACAATATTTTGCAAAAAAATTTCCATTGGAGGAAAACTTAGCTTGAGCCTCTTTTGAAAATATGTGGGCTTTATCATTAAAGATGGCTTGAAACAAAGGGACAATGACTCCATGGAAAATCTTATAGAAATGGTTTTTGAATTTCGACTCCCATAACATGTTATGATGTACATGAATGGGTATAGTGTCCTAGGTAGTCCATTTGCAGACGATGGCTAGAATATCTAAAGTGAAACACACAACATCCATGATATAAGTACTCATATAAAACATAGGGGAAATTTTGGAGGAAATGGAATGATTTTTCCTATATTCCAAAATTTGAGTAGCAATATTATTGGAGATAATGTTTCCCCAATCCATAACATAAGAGTATGTAACTGCTTCCATTATGGGAACCCATTCTACTAAAAATTTGGTAGTGTCACACTGACCAAAGAGCCTATACATCATTGCATCAACATAACAGTAGGGACTAGCAAGGGAGTCCATAGAATACATACCCTAGTCATCAATATTGTATTTATTGTGGTTGCTTCTCCATTTCTTGATTATATTTTTATTTTAGCTCATTCTTGCTAGAAAACTATGCTAGAAATTCCATGCCATAGAATTTTTTGGGGTATGGGATGTTGTAAATCAATGTGAAGTCCTTGGCTTTAAAGTAACCTATCATCGTTCCTCTGCTGGTTAGAAAAATCATGTCCCCAATGTTGAGGTTATCAATTATCCATCTTATCATATCTTTGTATGGTAAGATTTTAGATCACGTAGTAATTTGATGCAAAAAATAATTGGCCACTTCTTCTGTAGTGGCTTATGAGGAATTAAAAGCATCAACAATAAATTTCCTCTGATACTTGTGAGGTTTCTCATCCTCAAACAATTTATACATTGATTCCCATGAGGAGGATCCACTTTGAGGTCTGCATGTCATGTCTGTAAACAATGGAAGCATCTATGTTCTCTCAATTGCAGTAGGTCCGGGATTCCTATGAGCCATCGGTTTCATAACTTTCTTCAGAGCTTTAGACATCTCCAAATAATTTATTTATTCGGGCTTGTGTGAGAATAAATGAGAAATGAAAAGAAGAAAGAGGGAAATTTGATTTTACAAATGCACAAGTATTGTAGTAATGCAAATAATTAAACAAAAGAAACTTGGCACACTCCTAATATATGAACTCAATACTTCTTGTAGCCAAATAATTAAGTCATGGAATTAGTTCTCAATATGGGTTGATGAGCCCATGTAATCATTCTAGCATTAAAACCAGATCTGTCGCGTCGCAGTGTTGCTCGTGTGTATTTCTTTGTAAAATACCGATCGTCTTATTTTTGCCGATTGCGATATTGCGATCTCAATATGGAGGAAAATAGATGAAGGGAACGAGTGTTTGTGTTGTGAATGTACGATTTGTGACTTTCGATAGACTATATCACATCAACGAATATGGTTGATGGGGAAGAATGATTATGTTTGCGAAAAGGTGATGTGATAGAATATCTCACATCGAGAAAATATGGAGGGTAACATTAAGACTATCGAGGTAGAGTTGTGAAATCTAAAATTCGATTTGTAATAGCCTACGTGCCGGAAGTGGGTCCCGTAAGATTTTCCTTATAAATTTTACTACATAAATCATGCCTTTTCCGTGCCTTATATATCACATCACAATATATTTTGAGTGGATTTTAGGAGTCATATATGGTTCATTGCAGCAATGCGATAACGCGATCTTTCTCTGCTTTAGTGCTTTTAAGGCGAAAATTCAAGGTTTTTCCCCCTTTTATTCCTATTTCTATCTGAATGAATCACTCTAAGTGTCTTACTTTTTTTACTCTAAAAATTTAAAAAGGGTCCCCATGATTTCTAAGGTAGCTATGCTAATATTTTTTAATGTTTATATTTTAATATTTTTCAATGTTTATATTTTAATTACTTTTAATAGTGCATAGATTAAGTTTAATGTGCATTTCATTAAATTTGAAAATTCTAAAAATGGCTATGAAATCGAAAACCCGTATGAAACTGGGTATGAAAGGCCCAAGAACGAAAACCAAAGAATTATTTCCTATGAAAAGTTGTTATTCTTACCCCGCGAAATGAAAACCGATTATTCTGACTGTCATGTAGAGGTCCACTCTAGGTTTACCTTGTTCTAAATTTTCCATGAAATCTAGATGTTTTGTACATAAATATGGCTCTTTGGTGCCAAATTTTTGTTCTTGGAGGGAGGGTTTTGGTATATTTTGCAAGATGTAAGAGAAATTGATGATGTGCTTAAAGATTTTAAGAATTTTCAAATTTTCTATATAGTCCAGCTTCTATCATGGATATAAAATCTTCAGAGAGATATTCGAGGATTTTGAAGAGGCGAGTAATATCAAATTCACAAGTGAAGTCTAGATTAGTTTTATTTATAGGTTTATATTTGGATACGTTCATGGATGCTTACTTCATGTTATTACATTCCTTCGTTGCACGGTTTTGAATGTTCGTTCTATGGATTTTTATTTTCTTTTTCTAAGGGATCGACCAATAATGAATGTAGATTAGAGTGAGAAAAGGGACCCTGTACTCATTGAATTTTCACTGCTCTGTCTATGGTGGTTTAAACTACTGCTATCCCCCATTGTTATTTTTTTCTGCAACCTTTATGTTGTTAACCTATTTTTCCAATCATGATGTAATATATTTTATTGGTCTTCTATGCAATTTGATTTAATAAAATTTATTGATTTTCAATGGAATCCGACTGGATGAATTAGACATGTTTTTGAAAATTCCTATTGTGATTCATGTATTTTATTTTAGCAGTTGAATATATATGCATGAATGGTGCTGAATATAAATAAAGGAATGTGATAATTCCAAATTGTCATTTTTGGATTTCTCATTCAATCAGTAATTCAATTCATGGTGGTCAGATTCAATGCTTATCAGAATTATAAGTTTAATCCCAGTAAACATAAAACCAAAAAGAAGGAGAAAAGAACTGCAATCATTGAACATGACTTAGATTCATATTCAAGAGATGAAACCAACATTATAACAATGGGTTTGATAGGTAAGACCATAGAAATCACTAGGTATTTAATTTCTTCTAATGTGACTGAAGATGATGATATAAGAATTGAACCCTTTCATATTAGAGTTGTTTCAAAGCATACCAAAATAGACACACTATTTGATAGTGGTTCTCAAGCCAATTTGATCTCCGAAAACTTAGTCAAGAGGTTAAATATAGAAACTATTGCACATCTTAAACCTTTTCCTTTAGTCTGGATATCAAATAATGAAAAGTTGCAGGTAACAAGCAAGTCTATCACAAGGTTTCCAATCAATTCAAACTTTCGTGATGAAGTTGAACTTGATGTAGTTTCGGTTAAGATTTGAGGTATTTTTTTGGGAAGTCCTTATCTTCATGATATGAGGCTAGTATTTCATTTCCATGAGAATAATTACCACTTTTTAAATAATGAATTTGAGTACATATTTACAATGCATAAGAAGATGATGATTTTGTCTCTTATGCATGCAGGAAAAATGAAGAGAATAGAGAATGGAAGTGGAAAAAATTATTTGTTAATGTTGAATCATAATGATGTTTTGAATGAGACCTTTTGAGAAGATTCATCAAATGAACAAGATAATTTCATTGAATTTTATAATGGTTGTAATAAGATGTTTCAGGGCTCTAACATATTTCCTTTGAAAAGTGGTAAACAGGATGTGAAAGATTTGGAGTAGTCCACATCATTGTTGAATAGTGATGGGAACAAGATGTGGGTGTTGAATGGTGTAAAAATGAAAGAACAAGTGCAAAATAAATATGAAAAAGAAGGCATAGGTTCCACAGTTACTTCTTTTTTGTTTCAAAATGGTACATGGACATGGTGAAAAAACTTGGTCAAAAGTTGACACAAGTACAAGGCCAGACAAGCTAAACATTGTCATGTTGACAGTCTTCGAGGTGAGACAAATTTAAATTTTTTTAAGTTTCCTTTGATGACGGTCGAGGTGGGAAATAGTTTGTCTCTTGAAGGACAGTTTTTTATTATGAAAATTTTACAAAATTGCAGCAAGATGGTATCTCCAACAACTTCACAGGGTCTCTAGAATCAAGGAAAAAGATCAGTTCTCATGAAAAAATAAAATTGTTGAATTCAAGAAAATTCTAGTGGATTAAGAGCGGAAGGGAGAGAAGGTTGTACCCTCATCCACATGTTCGGTAATGAAATAGATTTTGGAGTCCAAAATTTTCCACTCAGGAGGTGTGATCAGGTTCTCGGAAATGAAAATTGTCTGAATGGTATGGAACCTTAATGACCATGTAGATTTCATCGTTGTGAATCTGTTAAAACTCATTTCACGGAAAATCGACACCATATGCTCCCAGAATAACATTCTCTCTATTTTGTTAGATAGAAAAAAATTTGGAAAAAAATGTAGAGACAGCCTAGTCAGCAGTCCATACTACTGATTGGGCATGCCCATGTGGCAGGTTGACTGGTTAAAGGAAATTTTCTCGAGTGAATCATGTTGTGCCAAGTGGCACGTTTTCATTGGTTTGAAATGGTGAGCTACAATTGGTTGGGAATGTGGCCAACAACATGCTGGCACGTGGCCCAAAGGGAGGCCGCCTTGTGGTAGCACGGGAGGCCACAAAATTTTGTTAATGGTCAAATTGTACTGCAATAGGGTCGACACTGTGACCTCTACCACACAACACTGACCAATAACTAATGTGCCACTAGATTTCCTTATTAAAGCTTTGGAACGAAACTATATTTAATATTTATTATGTCGAGGTTTGGGGCAAGGGCACTGCTCCATCCTTGTGACCAGACTATTCTCACCGCCACCTCACTACTAAATGGATACTAGCCACCAACATTAAATGCCATCGTCACCGCCAATATGACCACTAAAAATTTAACTATGGGTAGTTAGTTAACCATCCGATGCATATGTTATATATATATATATATATATATATATATATAGATATATACACACACACACACACACATATATATATATATATATATATATATATATATATATATATATATATATATATATATATATATATATTGTTGGAACACCTAATCCTACATGGGTAGGTGTGGAATGCGAAAAGTCACAATGGAGTCCAAGTGACCTTGGAATGAGAAACCAAGAGTCACACCATTGTACTATAAATGTACATCTTTGTATAATGGAAAATAAGAAAGCCTCATGCTTATCTTTCATTGTGTGTTGTTTCTCTTGTGTGTGCATTCTTCTTCCTCATACACCATGTGTGTGCTTCAACATGGTATCAGAGTGGGCGATTTCTGGCCCTGCTCCACTTTGAGTGAGCCATTTGTGTCTATGGCCTGTGCATATCTGCATTTTTGCAGCATTTAGAGAGTTTTTGCAGCAGTGTTTTTGCTGGATTCAGAGGTGTTTTGAAAAGTAGAAGCATTCCGGCATTGGCTTTGAAGAAAGGCAGCGCTGCCCATCTGAAGGTTTTCATTCTAAATTTTCTCTGCAATTTCTGCTCATTATAAAATCTGCAATTTGAAGAGCTGCTGGATATTATTTAAAGTTGGTTCTGAAGAAGTTTATGAGTTTTGTACTGGAAATATTTCTGGGTTTTGTCTGCTGAAAATTTTCGAATTCTACTGTGACAAATTGTATGCTGTTGAGATATTTTATTGCTTAAAATTCTGCATTCCGCTGCTGGAAGAAAAATAAAAATAAAAAATAAAAATACTCTCTATCCTGGCACATTTAAGAAATTTTCGCTCTACTCTACTCTCTCTGCAGTTTTTAAATAAATAAAAATAAATAAAAAAATAAAACTCTCAAGCCCTCATAGCCTTTCGGCTCCCACACTGCTCACACACCCTGCTACACCGGCCCTCTCTGCAATACGCCCTACCCCGGCCTCCCTTCTCCCTTAACAACGCTTCCCCTCGACTCTACGCTCCATACCGCCATTTTTGATACCGCCAACTCTGCATCGAACACTCCACACTTCACACCTCTGCCATATACACACCCCGCCCCTGAGAAAAATAAAAAATTATTTCTTGGCCCTTCGGCCCTTCCCCACCTAAACCTGCAACCTGCACATTAAAATAAAATATAAAACACCTGCAGCTACAGCTAACTCCCACCTGCCTTACGCTGCCTATTCCCACGCTCTGCGCGCTACCCTTTACTCCCCAATTCCTCAGGCCGTCCCTCACATCTGCGCTCCCTCACTTGGCTACCCCTTACCCAGCTCTCCCAACGCTCTTCCCAACGAACGCGGGCCCTCTACCTCACGGCCTTTCCTTTTGAAATCGATTTTTATATTTTAATACGCCCCCCCTTTCACAGCCTTATGGCCCCCCCTCTTCTCACAATTCATTTATAATTTTTTAATACACCCCTCATTCATTAATACGTTCTCCTTTTTTAATATTCGCTCCACCTTTTCATATATTACTTCTCCCTTTTAATAAATATTCCCTTAAAGTTGTCTCTCCCCATCCCTTTTAAATTTGACTTCAAATTTGTTTTTAAATCCCTTTTAAAATTCCCTTTCCCATATAATATTCCCCCCTCTTTATAATATTCTCTCCATTTTTAATAATTAATATTTAAAAAAAAAAAAAAAAAAAACAGCAGAGAGAGAGGAAGGAGATTGGAATAAGAGAATAAGAACAACAAAAATGAAATCATGGAAAATGGCATATGAAGAGCAGATATGAACAGCAGAAAGGAAGAAAAAATGACATATCAGAAAATGAAGTGAACATATAGAGAAATTGCAGATTTGACATTGATAAAAGGTTGATTTTTTGAAGAATTTACATTTGAAGACAGTTTGCCAGTTATTTGAAGAAAATTCAGCTGCCTTAAAGGCCTTTTGCACAGTTGTTTTTGCTACACATTCATTTTGCAGAGATATTGACATTGTATTTTGAGTTGGATTTGCCTCTTCATTCATAGTTGGAATCAGTATTTGAGTTGTTGGATTGTTGATTGCCCTCCATCATTTGAGGAGCACACCTTGTACTTTGAGAATTCCTTGGAGTCATTTGTATTTTTTGAATCATTGTAAACGGGTGCATTTTCGGTTGAAGCCGACACCCTTTCATTTTTGAGCCTAAATTGTTGAAAATGGCCAAAATCAATGAGGCATTAATGTTGTTGAATGACCTCATTCATTCAAATGTTGATGATGTGATAAAAATGAGCAAGGATGCTCTTTGTAAAATTCACAGTTGTTTGCAAGATGCACATGAAAAGATTGAGTTTTTGCAGTTGGAATCTCAGCTCCAACAAGAAGAACTTCAGCAAAAGAGTCACCATTCTGAACCTGTTTCTGTTCAGAAGATTGTGAAGGACTCTCATCAGAAGAAAGAAGATAAAGTTGCAGATGATTCACATTCAGTTCCTTGTACTAGAGCAGATGTTCATGCAGATGCAGCCACTCAGCCTACACTTCCTAAGCCCATCATCAGACCTTGGGAAGAGCTTGTCCACAACAAACACCGAATTGGTCTTGGATATGACAAGGATGTGTCCTTTCATATTCCAGACTACACAAAGCCTATCAAATTTCAGAGTGTCGGATTCTTGTATGACAGTTCACCTGCAGCTGTTCCAGATCCTGTTCCACTTCCACAACAGATTTTGACATGCCAACACTGTGATCGAGTTGGCCATATGAAAGATCATTGTTTTGATCTTCATCCATGCAAGCACTGTGGTCGGCACACTCATTCTTCAGACAGATGCTTCAGACACAAGCCTCCTACAAGAACCAAGATTCATCTTGGATGGATCGCTTCTTGGCAATGGGCATCAGCAGCCAAGAAGATGTTTACGACACATGTTAGAACTTGTTCACGCATATTGAGCAAACTTGCAGTTGAGTTTTCGCCATCATCTCACCTTGTCCCTGACAGGGGGGAAAATGGTGGTCATGTACAAGCTTCGACGACAGATCAAGCGAGCCTGAGCCACAATCTCTCATTCCATGTTCAGAGTTGTAGCCAGCAGTTCAAGCGAGCCTGAGCCGCAATTCCTCATTTCGGATTCAGAGATGTAGCCACAGATACAGATGCCCATGAGCATACCTTCGGTTGGTGGATAACCTAAAACCATCATTTTCGGTTGGTGGATAACCTAAAACCATCATCTTTGGTTGGTGGATAACCTAAAACCATCATTTTCGGTTGGTGGACAACCTAAAACCACCACAGGTCGTAGACCTCCCTTCTTTTAGGTCGAAGGTCTCCCTTTTTTATGAGGGACAATTCCTCTAGCAGAAGCCTTCAGCTTCTTGCCAGTTTTGGAAGAGTTCCGGGAACTGCAACAAGTTTTTCGTTCCAGAGTTTATGGTCATCCTAAAACCACCTATTTTTCCAACATTTCAGAGAGTTGATTCAGCCCAAGTGCTACCATGTATACTTTTCAGATTTGTATTACAACTCTTTTCTTGGACTCACACATACCCCTTCGGATTAAGGGGGGATGTTGGAACACCTAATCCTACATGGGTAGGTGTGGAATGCAAAAAGTCACAATGGAGTCCAAGTGACCTTGGAATGAAAAACCAAGAGTCACACCATTGTACTATAAATGTACATCTTTGTATAATGGAAAATAAGAAAGCCTCACGCTTATCTTTCATTGTGTGTTGTTTCTCTTGTGTGTGCATTCTTCTTCCTCATACACCATGTGTGTGCTTCAACATGGTGTTTAACATATATATATATATATATTGCCTAGACAATATGGTTTGAAATTCAAATTTAAGGCCTTAGTGGAAAAATTAGCGCACTTACAATTTTTCCTGGAAATTGGGAAATCTCGCACTCAGTTAGCAGATTTGGAGGCGAAATTGTAGGATGGTGCCAAATTTGGTGGACTTTGTGGTGTGTTTAGCACCAAAAACTTGGGTAAGTCATAACTAACTCAAGTTTTGACCGATTTGGGATCAGAAAGAGGCTAGACATGGATTTTTTGGCATTATGGAGCCATTGGAGCAAGTTTCAGAGCTATTTGAGCATTATAATTACATGTGTTCACACTTTTGAGTAGAATTGAAGAGGGCCAAGCCATTGGAAGTTGCACCAAGGAGACGTAGCCTAGGAGGGGTGAAATTTTTCATCAAGTGTTGTTATGTTACTATTTATGGTTATATTTATGATTATTATAGGTTATTTTTCAGTGTTTTTTTATGCTAATTTTATCAAGGAATTGACATATAAACACATAAAATTAACTCATGTTTAACTTGCAATTTACGTCATGATCCTCAAGAAATTTGTTTATATTCTAAATTGGAATTTAGCACAACAAACACTAACTTTTCCATTCAGATAAGATAGGGGGATCTATGAGGAAGATATGGAGATAATGGTGAGGAGAGGGGAGAGAAGAAATGAAGAGAGAGAGAGAGGGACAGTAGTGAGAGTGGAAGAGAATCGTCAGAGAGGGAGATGGATAGAAAAATATTGAATTGGGAGAGAGATAAGGAGAAATGGAGGGAGATAGTGAGAGGATTGGAGTGTAGAGAGAGAGAGAGAGAGAGAGAGAGAGAGAGAGAGAGAGAGATAAGGAGAGAGGGAGGGAGATAGTGAGAGGATTGGAGGGTAGAGAGAGAGAGAGGTAGGAGAGAAAGGGAGAGAGAGTAAGGACGAGAGAGAGGACTTCAGAGAGAGAGAGAAAGAGTGAGAGAGAGGGGGAGAGAGAGAGAGAGAGGGGGGGGTGGAGGGAGAGAGAGAGAGGGGGGGGGAGGGAGAGAGAGAGAGAGAGAGAGAGTATTGGAGGGAAAATAAAGAGAGATAGAAATAGGTTAGATGTAAAATAGAGAGAGAGAGACAAAAAGAGAGACTGATGGGGAAGAGAGAGGTAGGTAGGAGAAAAAGGGATATCGAGTAAGGATGCGAGAGGGGACTTCAAAGAGGTGATGAGAGTGATGGGGGAATAGAGGGGATTAGAGGGAAGAGAGAGAGAGAGAATGTGTGTGTGTGTGATTAGGGAAGAGAGATGGAAGTATGAGAGAAAGTGAGAGAGAGGAGGATAGAGGGGCTGAGAGAGGAGGAGAGATGTAGGGATATAGAGATGAAGTTGGAGGGGGCGAGGAGGAGGGAATAATAAAGAGATAGAGAGTGAGAAGTGGAGAGAGAGAGGGGGTGAAAAGGGAGAGATAGAGAGAGTGTGTGCAAGTTTAGGGTGAGACAAAGCAACAAGGAAGGATATATGGATATAAGGGGGGAGAGAAGGAGAGATAGAGGAATATAGTAACAAATTTGAAGGGTGAATAGAGGGAAAGAGAGAGATGTGGAAGAGAAAGGGAGAGAGAGGAAGGAAGAGAGAGGATGTGAGAGAGTAGAGAGAGTGAGGGAAAGAGAGATGAAGTTGGAGGGTGAGAGAGAGGGAGGTAAGATGAAACAAATAGAGAGAGAAAGGAGGAGAGAGAGAGAGGGAGTGGTAAGGAATATGGAAATATAGGGAGAGAAGAAAATATAAGGGAAGAGAGAGAAGCGAGGGAGAGGGTGATAAGAGAGAGAGAGAGAGAGAGAGAGAGAGAGAGAGAGAGAGAGAGAGGAGGAGGAGGGATGGATAGATAGATAGATTGGAGAAAGAGATTGTATGTTATGGGGTTGATATTGAGAGACATATGTAGATAGAGATATTGTTGGCAAGTGAAGAGAGGGAAGAAGAGAGAAATGGAGAGAGGGATAGATATGGAGTGAGAAAGTGTGTGTGTTTGGGGGGTGAGATAAAGATATAATGAATAATATATCAAGGGAGATATAGATATATATGGAGCGGGGAGGGGGGTGGGAGAGGGAATAATATTTCTTGCACTATATGCATTTATTTTAGTGTATATGGTGATTTCTAATCCTATTTGATTTCTTGCACTAGATGCATCGATTTTAGTGTATATGTTGATTTCTAATGATATTTGATTTCTTGCACTAGATGAATTGATTTCAGTGTAGATAATTTCTAATCCTATTTCATTATTTGCACTAAAAGCATTAATTTTAATGTTCATTATTATTTCTAATATCATCTGATTCCTTGCACTAGATGCTTAGATTTTAGTGTAGATGTTGGTTTCTAATCTTATTCGATTGCTTGCACTAGATGCATTGATTTTGGTGTAGATTATATCTAATCCTATTTGATTGTTTTCACTAAATGCATTGATTTCAATGTAGATGGTGATTTATAATATATTTGTTTGTTTGCACTCAATGCATTGATTTCAATGTAGATGTTGGTTTGTAATCGTATTTGAATTCTTGCACTAAACGCGTTGATCTCAGTGTAGGTGGTGATTTCTAATCCTATTTGGTTGCTTGCAATAGATGTGTTCATTTCAATGTAGATGTTAATTTATACTTATATTTGATGGCTTGCACTAGATGCATTGATTTCAATGTAGAGGATTTCTAATCCTATTTGACTACTTGCTCTAAATGCATTGATTTCGGTGTAGATAGAAATTTCTAATCATATTTGATTGCTTGCACTAAATGCATTGATTTTAGTGCATATTTTGGTTTCTAGTCCTACTTTCTTACTTGCACTAGATGCATTGATTTGAGTATAGATGTTTATTTCCAATGTTATTGATTTACCGCATTAGATGCATTGATTTCAGTGTAGAAGTTGTTTTCTAATCTTATTTAATTGCCTACATTGGATACATTGATTTTAGTGTACATATTGATTTCTGATTTTATGTAATTTTATTTATGATGGTACATTAATTTTAAATTGATTGGATTAACAATGTGCATAGATTGCAGTGTAAGCAAGAGAGACAAGGTATGATGTTTACTACAACAAATAGAGCTAAAGATTTTAACAGTTTACAATTTCAATTGTATTTTTCATATAATCGATATGAGAATATGAAAAAATTAACAAGGGTGACATTAAGAATAGTAGAAGAAAATAGTTTGGGAGTGATCACCATGAATACTATTTGTAATTGAGTACATTCTTATTATTCACATTTTCTATCATTCAACCCTATTACATTGTTAGTTTGCATTGAAAATGTATATTTCATAATTTTTGATCATTAAAGTTATTAACAATATTTATCATCTCAAAAAACTGAGGTAACTAAGAAAATTTGAAATAAAAATGAGCAGATTAATCTCACACATATTTAGCATATTTAAAATGATCATATTAATATTAGATTTATTTACATATTATTGATAAAATTAAGCATATGCTCAATATATTTTCCTTGGTCGCACACGACTGAAACCATCCTATATCCATCTTAACTTCAGATCTATCAAGCCCCAAGAGGGGTCAAATCAGATCTCTCTAGGTGCAAACCTCTCCTTAAGTTTTACGCTAAAAAAAGAGGTTTGCACCTCTAGATATTTGATCTCTCTCAGTGTTTGATAAATCAAGTGTGAAGATGAATCCAGGCTCGTATTATGTACAAAGGCCATCTCCGAACCAATATAATAGAGATGTTGTAATGTAATGTTTAACATTTTCACTAAATCAAATTACATAGAAATACAAATAAAATAAAATTGAAAAAAATAAATTATAATAGAAAAATTAAATAAAAATATTAACCTAATGTAAAAATTTAAAGTTGTGAAAATAAATAAATAAATAAAAATAATCCCATAAAAATAAAATAAAAATAAAAATGTCGATGGTATTAACCCATATTGTTGGGAACCAGTTGATTGACCGACGGTATTCATGTAGAATATAGCTTATTTAAAAGGGAAAATTAAACTAGAGTTTTGCATATGAAGATATTGGATCTAGGTTGGTTTAAAGTCATAGTTAATATTGTTTCTGAATAAGTTCACTAGGCTTAAAGTAGATGATGATAAGGTGTTTTGTTAAGGTACTCATGGTGTAAAGGTCAATAAGAGAAGATGGATTTAGGCTACTTTAAAGTCATAGTTAATGTTATTTTGGCTTAAAGTAGACGGTGATAAGGCACTCATCACCATCTAGTGTTTTGTTAAGGTACTCATGGTGTAAAGGTCAATAAGAGAAGATGGATTTAGGCTACTTTAAGTCATATTTAATGTTATTTTGGCTTAAAGTAGATGGTGTTTTGTTAAGGCACTATGGTGTAAATGTGATTAGTTCAAAACTTGGTGGGAAAAAATCTAGGCAAATTAAGAGTTAGTGTAACCCAAACCTAATACATTAATGAGGCTACATAAACCACTAAATGTCTAAACTCACATCAAATGTAAAAATAATAAGTACAATACAATTCAAACCCACATTAAAAATATTATAGGAAATTAACACTTTCATAGTTTAATTCACCAATTTGTGGGGTTAGATTTTAAGTCACACGGGGTCATGTCGAGGCCCCGAAAATTAGTGCAAAAACATCAGGGAAAACACCCAGCGGGGGAATTAAAAACGTCCCTTTTCCATTTGGAATGGTGGCTCCGACTAGATTTATGGGACCAGTTTCTGAGTGAAATATAATTGGGTGAATGGATGGATTTATAATTGTATGTAACTTGGTAGATGGAAGTAAGAGGAAGCTTGCAGTAAATAATATATCTATCTATTATGTATCTCGGGATGAAAAATATTCTCTATGCTATTTATAAAAATTATCCTTCAGTGGATGAAAATTAAGATCATACAAACACGTAGAGATATAAAAATGATTTGAAATAATTTATTTAATTCAATATTTAATTAAACCAATTGGATAAAGCTTATATCGTAACTTTTAATGCATGTATTGAATATGTACCCAAAGATAACAATATATAATTTTCAAAAGTGAGTTCATGGAAAATTGTATTCAAATAGATACATGAAAGAAGACATCATAAGATAAATACCCATTCCTCATGTGAAACGAAAATATAACATATAGGATAAAAGTACCATGTATATGTTCACTCTGCTCATTTGAGAAAAATTACGTGGTCCAACCCATTCTATTCAAAAAACATGGAGAATACAAAGTTGAGACTTCTCTAATGTATTCCTTTCAAAATTTCAGGACCCCTTCTTTAAAATACATGAAGGGGTTTATAAAAAAAAAGAAAAAGTATTAAAATAGTTATTAGAATATAACTTGAGGAGGTTTAAAAAAAATATCCTTAAACTAAGTGAAAATTAAAAAGAAACATAATTTAAATAGGTGACTTGCTTGATGATTGTCGTGATGTCTCATCATCCATTCGTTCCTTCAAATGAAGGATGTTAAGTATAGGCTTAACCTTAGGAGGTTGGCCTAGTCTGATGTACAAACAACATCATAAAGTGGAGGCATCATGTAGGAGAATATATCTATAAGACAACATAGCATAAGCCATTAACTATGAGGCTTTACCAAGCATCTCCAATACTTATCCAAATCTATTTTTTCCAATTTTATGATGTGTTCTTCTTTTACCTTTGAAAGTTATTGACATTTTCTTGTTAAGTATTTCAGGATAGGAAGCACACAAACAGGAAATCTATGAATAAGGTTTGCGGTGATGAAATTTTCAGAGGAAGTTTTTGAAACGTTAGTAGCCACATATTTCGCTCTGCAAATGGCTCTTTCAACATGTTTCAACTATATGTCCCAGCCAGTAAACAATATTTCCTTTTTCAAGTCTTAAATCCTAGGCAGGTTGGCCTTTTGACCATCAGCATAATCCTGTCAGGTGACATACTATGAAACCTTATCATCAATTTCCTCAAAACTAACCCTCTGGCCTAATATTTGATTCATCAGTGAATCATTTTTCTCACAGAATTCAATAGTATTTAATAATTTTTAACAAAAAATTACTTGTTGCAGTGCGAATAAGGTATTTAGTTCCAAGTCCCCTTTTCTAAATTCATCAATCTTTGGATTATCTTTCCAATACGCTACATAAAACTACAATTTATGAATTTGATTTTCCTTTGAAATAATTTCATTTTGGTGTTGAATATTCAATTGGTCCATGCTCTCTTAGAGCTGTGTCACCTGTACCTGTAGTTGTTGGTTGACATTTTTCTTCTCTGCCTGTAGCTCAAGTTCTAATTGGATGATTCTTTCATCAATTGTTGAACCTCATAAGTTTTATCAATAGTTGCAGAGGCAGGAGCTCCTACAAACTAAGTTAGGCAAGTTAGATCTTGTGAAGGATTTTCCTGTAAGTTATTACAGACAACCTCCATTGATAGATCTCCTTGGATAAGGGTTTGAGATTGCTCTGATCTTCTTCTTTTCTTTTGTCTTCTCATAAATGATTTATGTCTAGGACTGTAGAAAATATCCAAAGGAGGGATTTCCTCGATGTTAAGTAAAATTTAAGTACTGGGGAAGGCTGGGATGAACTCCACTTGCTCAGTGCTTACTAATTTTTCGTAGGGCCCATCAATGAATGAGTCCTGACTTTTAGTTGGAGGCGTATGCACAATCTGTTCTTGATTAGTAACTATAACTAATTGGTCTCCCTCGAGTTTTAGGTTAAACTCCTTCCAAACGTCACTTAGATTACTTGGAAAATCTAAATCCTTAGGTGTCAGTTCATTTTCCTCAAACATTTTGTACATGGATTCCCATGAGGAGGATCCACTTTGAGGTGCACATGTCGTGTCTCTAAACAGAGGAAGCGTCTATGTTCTCTCGATTGCAGCAGGTTTAAGATTCACATGGGCCATCGATTTCTTAGCTTTCTTCAAATATTTAGACATCTCCAAAGAATTATCTTTATTTGGGTTCACCTGCAAATAAATGAGAAATGAAAAGCAGAAAGAGGGAACTCTTTATTTTACAAATGGACAAGTATCGTAGTAATGGAAACACTTAAACAAATTAAACTTGGCACACTCCTAATATATGAATTAAATACTTCTTGTAGTCAAATCATTTTGGAGGCATCGGCTGTAAAAGCGTTAATTTATGGCATTAATGGTCGATATGGGTTGATGTACCCATGTAATCATTCCAACATTAAAACCGGATCCGTTTGTGAAATCACAATTGCAATATCGATGAAAATAAATGAAGCGAAAGAGTGCTTGTGTTGTGAAAGTGCAATCTGTGATTTTCGATAGACTATATCGCATCGGTGAATATGGTTGACGGGGAAGAATGATTATGTTTGTGAAAAGGTGATGCGATATAATATATCACATTGGGAAAATATGGAGGGTGACACTAGGACTGTTGAGGTAATGTTGTGAAATGTGATATGTGATTTGCGATAGCATACGTGGTGGAAGTGGTTCCCATAAAGCGCTTTTGTTATATATAGAATCGCAATATGTTTCGAGTGCATTTTAGGAGTCATACATGCTTCATTGCGGTAATGTGATAATGCGATCTTTCTCTGTTTGAGTTCTTTTAGATCAAAGTGGGCATCCTATGCTGTAGCTATTGTAGATCAAAGTGGTTTTAACTAGACTTAGAATTAATTTTAGAAAATCAATTCTTATATTTCATATTGTTTAATATTTTACTAACTAAACTCATTCATTCTTTTAATGTGGGGAAATATTGTCACAATGAGTAGAATAAAGATAAGAAAAATTGTATTTCCTTTAATATTAAATTAAAAATTAAAAATTTCTTTTGAATCTTGTCTATCATATTGTTGTCACAAATTAAATTATGAAATGTTATCTTCACAACCTTGCTTCAAGTAAGCCTCTATAATGGTAGATGAAACTACAATTCTAAATTATATCAACATTAAATTTACCAATATTAAAAAGATCTCATCTACAAACTAGTAATATATCAACCTCTTTAAAAACATACTTATTTAATAATGTATAATCTATTAAAAATTCTTCTTTTTTTTAATTATAATTATACCTGATAGTTATATGGAAATATTTTTATCTAAATTCATTCATTATTCATTAAAAATAGTTCAAAAATTATAATATATTCTTGAATATATGTTAGGCAATTGTTGTATGTTCAATTTTAATCATGTTTCTCCACATTCAATCATTAAAAAGATTTGGGTATCAACATTAACGGATCCTCATCATTCAACTACATTTTTACAATTTCTAACATTTAATTAAATAATATTGGCCAGCAAAAAAAACTCACTTTCTATGGTTGTTTGTCTCAAGTTTCTCGCTTCCGGCGACAGATTGACATCGCTTCTCTTTGACTGAAATATTTTGTATGGTGTTTGACATCAAATCATCTCTTCACACCATGCAGAATGTACATTAGTACCTTGAGAGCCATTATAATCATCAGTGTTTTCTCTCGCACCTGTTGACAACTTACATCATTGGTTGGTAATCAAATGGTGTCTTCCCATGTTCCACTTCAGGTCACATATTCTTATGGTTAGAATCATACTTGAACAATCGAGTGAAAAAGGTAGAAGACTCGAGATCTAGTTTCATCCATCTTGGCTACCATTTCAGGAGTAGTAACACATCATCCGTAATATGGATTTATACATATGGTCATCCTATCATGGGTCTATATCTGTAGATGACTTTATGATGATATGATAGTTTATATGCTAAATATGGCTATGCCTCCCTCAACAATTCATGTCCAAGATGAAAAGGATATCATGATGTAATGTATCATAATTGATGCACGTCACCGTCCACTTCAAATCCTACTCATCACATCGTAAAGCATATCATTCAACATTATCGTTTTTGAAATCATGCTTTAGGGGGAAACTGTTACAGGTCAATTTGGGCATCACTCCCGAAACCTAGATCAATAAAAGTTAGGTCTATCATACTCTAAATAATTTGATACTTTCCTTAAACAAGTCATCCCATTTTTTGTTTTCATCCATGAAAGTTTCAATGGTTGAAGTCCACGGAAGTGCTCCATTGAGCCATCAACGCACCCCTAGATCGTTGTAACTGCTTTGTGAGCATTTTACTCCCCATGCAATGTATCAAGCAGCAGACAATCCAGGCCCACTAGAGTACATCGATTGAATTGAGCTAGCGAATTGTTTAAATGATTGTGGGAATATTCCCACTTTCTAGTGGCTTCTATAAGTTATTCCAGCTATCACACTATCTTATAACTTCGAATATGAACACCATGGAGCCATTGACTCGCTTATCATTCTATTCCATGGAACAAGGAAACTTCCCCATCTATTTATGGAAAATCCATTAAATGAGTAATTAAAGCCAAACTACCCTCGTTTCTTATAAATTGAGCATTGATCATAGTGCACAAGAGAGGAAGAATTTGAATTTGTAGAGTTATCCTCGTAAGATCACAACTCTTTGAGGTATTGTTTGCATGTAATGTTATGATGTTGGAGTGATGTTGTTCGTGTGATGATGATAAGACTCAAGCTGGAACGCATTGACATTAACTTCTCCTTCTACTTTATAATACAAAGATTTGTTCTAATACATGTGTTCATATTTTTGTGTATTTTCAAATGAAATCGATTCATTTTGATTAAGATGAATAGATCATATAAAAATCGATTCATTTTGAACAAAAAAAAGTCACTCTCTACCAAACTACAATTTTTTTTTTGAAAAAGTAAATTGCAAAGAAGTGTCAACCATCCTTCAAAGACAAACATTAGGTGAATTTTTTTAACTCTCAATAACTAAACAAACGCAATTACTTAGCATATACAGAAATCTATTACATTTTGGCATTATCCATTGTCTGCCAATATTCTAGATTGTATGTCAATATTCTAGTTTCGGGAGGGGAGGAGCTTCGCTCTGAGGTCTGCAACGTCGATCTCGCCAAAGTGATCTTCTGGAATCCAGTCACCAGTGGTGGGATCCCTCATCCAGAAAACCTTCTTTTTCTCCTCCCCGTAACCCTTGGCTTGCTGCTGCGACGCTACCTCCGTTATCACTCCATCGCTGCTATTGCTGGCCAACGAACTCACCGCTCTGCCCACTGACGTTGCATAATTTCTGACTTCCCTGCAAACAAAAAAAAAGACGATATAATAAATCCTGTTGCTTTATTCTATTTTTTGTTTCGTACACATATAAAACCGCAGAGCTACACAGTAGAGTTAACTCAATATAGATACTACAATTACTTCGAATTAAATCTTCAGAGAATCTGAAAGTACGTACCAAGTCTGAGCCCTGCCAATGTGGGTTGCTAGATGTTTGAGAGATGATAAATTAAGAGCAGGCACAAACTTTGCCATAGTGAAAGCCACCAGAAGATAGAATATATACGAAGTGTGTAGCACGAGCAGCGAAGCGCAAGCTTGTTTGTCTTTGGTCAAGGGATATGACCTGCGAGGTGCAGAAGTACAGAATATTATTGGCTTACTGTGAGACTCTTTTCTTGACACGCTCTGAATTTGGTTTCATGGGATAAATAACATGAGAGTGCGTTATTTATACAAAGCTTATTTGGTTTGTTGATTAATATCACATAAGTCGGCCTAAGAAAATAAAATGATAATTTATTATTTTTATTTAAAAAGGTAAAAAATATTGTAAATATATGAGAAGGTTGTGCAAATTTACAAGTGTTGAGATATTAATAAAAGTATGCTATTATTTTCTTTATTTTTTTTAATTAGGGAATTGAATTGAAAATGGTTTTATTAAATGTATTTTAAAAAGTATTTAATAATATTTCAGGTGTATTTTAGTATGTTTTTAATATATATTATCATGTGGGTTAGTTTTACTAGGGGACCAATACCTTTTCATGTGGGTTCATATTACAGGATATATATTGAGGAAAAATGACATATTATATTGAGGGATATATAGAAGTAAATAATATTTTTAATGGGGAACCAATACCCCACCAGATGGGTTTATATTAGAAGATATATATTGAGGAAAAAATGACATGTTATATTGCGGCATATATAGGGGTAACGAGTTTGGCACTTTACAACCCAATATAGGGGTAGATCTCACGTAAATAGGTAAACATGTAAACGTAAATGTAACCTTTAACATTTAACATTTTAAATCTAATGTCAACCCTATTTAAAAACCAATATAATTATTATTATGTATAAAAAAATATAAATTTAATATATAAAGAGGGTTATGAACACTCAAAAAAGAAGTACGATAAATAAATATAAATATAAATAAAGCTATGGTAAATATGTAAAACCACTTCTTATACTTGCTCCATAAAAATATAAATAAACTAAAGGTATGGTAAATAAATAATTACTCCATAAATATTCTAGTATTTAAAGAAAACTTAAAAAAGAGGTTTTATTTAGGTGATGCCTATGGGAAAAATATCATTTTAATACCATGGGGTAAATACCATATTTATAAAAGAGGTATGGTAAATAAATAAAAATATGTGAATAAAAAAATTTCGGTAGTAATCACATACGAAACAATTTCGTCGACCTTGGGAATGTTTCCAACCACATGTCGCCACGTCGACCTTGGGAATGTTTCCAACCACATGTCGCCACGTCGCCTAACCAGAGGCCATTGACATTGAGAATGTTTCCATCCACATGTTGCGACGTCGCCCAACTAGAGGTCTCCACGTGGCAGCACGGGAGGCCACAAAATTTTGTTAACGATCAAACTACACTACACCGGGATTGACATCATGACCTTCCCCAGACAACGCTGAGCATTAGTATTAATATTTTATTTTATTTTATTTTATGATTTATTTATGAGATTAGTTAGTTGTTTTGTATTTTAAATTAATTAGGAATAAAATTAGGAAATTGTTTCTTTCCCTGTGTGGAAATAGAGCCAAAATAGGGATAAGCACTTAAAAATAGGGAGGTATTGATTTGTTGGAAAAATTCAAGAAGAAGTCTATTCTAAGGGAAACAGTTTTATATTTCAAGTAAAAATAATAGGGAAGTAGGGAGGAAAAACCAAGAGTGCCAGTGTGAAGACTGCAAACGCAAAAGGACGATTAATGAAATATTTATCCCATGTGATATTAATATAATTTGTATTTTTCCATTATATGTTTCCTTTTAATTGTTGAATCTGCAGCTACATATATGTTGTATATGAGTGGGTGAACGCAGGAAGATTGGTGAATTCATGAAAAAATGACGATAGCAAAAGGCAACTACGAATTGGCTGAAGCATAAGTGGAAGGCATGGTTTCCCTTGGAATCAAAGGCTGAAGACAACCAACGTAAGGTGAAAATCTATCACTATAAGCTAGAGTGGTTGTCAAAGTGTAAAGGCCACAGATTTGTTTGGACGCAGGCATTAGAGAAGCTAGGGACCATACAGTGAATCCAAGGTGGAGAATTGACTACAGAAAATAGTGATGACATCCTGTAGAAAATGTGTTGGCAGTATGCTATTCTAGTAGTGGTGTAAGAGTTTTCTTACATTGCTGTAACATAGAACATCATTTGATAATTTTGGAATGATATATTTTGGTGGCAGCGATTTCAACAATGCAGAGAGAAATGGCACACAACATTTCCTCTTCTGTATGCGATGTTCCATGTTGGTAATGCCTCCATTAACATAGCAAACGTTGTTACAGTATTTCCTTCTAGTGTTGACGTTCACATATAGCAACGATTTCCTTAATGATTGAATCGACATTTGTAATGGAATGGTAATTTCATGGTTAAATAGTGAGGTTACAAAGGAAATTACAACCTATAGAGCTTGACCAATAAGGGTCATTGTCTCTATCCTTTATAATGGCATGGAAATCAAAGTTGTGCACTAAGAGATAAGGAACATATGAGAGTTAATTTATTTGGGACTTAGTATCATATAATCATTTTGCTAAACTAAATATTAAAGTGGGAATTTGTTTTCTACATCAATTTGGCACTCGGTTAGCATTTTTGGAGGCGAAATTGTAGGATGGTGCCCTATTTGGTGGAATTTGTGCCGCATTTAGTGCCAAAAACTTGGGGAAGCCATAAATAACACATTTTTTGACCAATTTGGGATCAAAAAGAGGCTAGACATGGACTTTTGGGCATTATGGGCACATTGGAGTGGGCTGGACATGAATAATAGCAAAGGATCACAAGTAGGTGTTCTTCTCTTATCTACTTATCTCAAGGAAAAGGTCAAGTGTCTTTCATCTGTTGTTCTAAATGAGACCACCACACTTGGGGAAACTTATCTATCCGTAGGTTTGATTTTTGTAAAACAAATTGGTGACTCTGCTGGGGAAAGGATTGGTCATCCCTGTTGGTTTTATCCTTGTTTTTTAGCCTCTAGTAGACTTTACTTGCTTCAATATAGTCATTTGAATGTGTTTTGTTAAAAGAAGTGTGTTTGTTTGCCCATTTATGAGATTCCTCTCACACCAACGCACTGTTGGTCTTGAAAAAATTCTCTACATAGCACTGTAGGATTAGAGAGAGTGCTCTGCAATGCAATGTCGCCAACTTAGGAGTGCATTGCTCATGTTACGAACCAAAATTCATCATATTTTTGTCTTTTAACATCCATTTTAGTATCTTCTTTGCTGAGCTTTCAAGTGAATGATTGCCTCTAGAGACCAGATTGCTTCTACTATATTTTCTCACTTTCGATGTTTATTTGTTAAATGTTTCTTCTTTTTTCCTTTATCATTGTCGAAATAGCTCCAAAGTTTAAATTTTACATTGATGAGTTCTTTATTTTGAAAAGAGGAATTGTCATTCTAGTCTTCGTTTCTCTGGAAAGTATTGATTGTTTGTTTTTCGTTCATTCACATTTAAAAAACAATTAAAAAAGAAAAGCGTGCATTTGCATATATGGTTTGTTAGTTTTCCATAGGAATAGTTATGGAATTTTCATTTAGATGTGCTCATTGTTGATTGCTTACAATCTGATTTCTCTATCCCTTGTAGCTAAGGTTTTCATTGTCAAAATTAAATCAAAACGAATGCTTATCATCTTTTTTGCATTCTAGGAATGTCAAATACATCTTGCGGTGAACTAAAAGGAAAACTTATAAACAATATCAACTTAAAATTTATATCAATTATCCTAAGGAAGCATTGTCACTTGATGATAACATTTAGAGGTCTAGGCTAAAGACGTGTTCTGGTGTCGTAAAACGTAGCATCTATCGGACCTCGTCCACGTACCTTGAGTATATCCGGCGGTGTTTTAGTATGAAAAGTATAAGGGGATGCTTGTTGGGTATGTGTTATATTCCTTCTACGACTAGTGAAAGATTCTCATATACGTTGTGCCGAGCACAACAGGAAGGTCACAGCGGGGGTGGGAGCCCCCCTTGTTCGGGGTCCAGGGCAGCACCGTGGGAAAAAAAAAAATCTACCGTATTTTTCGGTGGGCGGACCCGTCGATGGTTTTGTGCATGGTTTGCACATGGTTTTGGGGCATGATGGTTTTCGAACCCTAGTATTTTGTAGATCTGGTCAAGGGAACTATGGTTATGTTCTAATCTATGGTTAACGGATTGGGGTTTATGTATGCTTTGGCATGTATATATATGTGTATAACACTAAAACGAATATAACGAAAAATAAAGTTGGTTGTCTCGATTTGGGATCCAAGGGAAAATCTCTGTGTATATATTTTTTATGTTTTATGCTCTCGCTATTGTTTACTTTATGTTTTTAAGATTTGTTTTCAGTAATTTCTTTACATGGTTAAAACCTACAATGCTCTCATTGTACGGTTTCACATTAGAGAACACTAATACAGATTGGGTCTCCATGTACCATTGAGTATATTTGGGAGGACAACATTAGCTTGCTTACCATCCATAGGTAACCAAGTCGGCTACCTTATACACTGTGATACACCGAACATAACATTCGGTGAGATTTCAAGGACATACATAAGTCCTTGGTTTACTATGGCGGTATATTGTAGTTCATAGTTTATTGGTAATCCTTTTTCCTAGAATTAACATCCTTTTGTTTATCTATTTTTGTATTAAAATAAATAAAAAATCATGAAGAAGATCAACCCTTTCCCCATCATTCATGTACGACAGTGAATAAACCACCTTTACCACCAGAAGCTACAACTAATAGGTGAAGGCGAGCTCATCCTACCGAGTCCAGTACCTATGGAATATTTGATGCTACATCTTAATCTAATTTATGAGAGTCATATGATTCTTTCAGTACCAAGTCTCTAGTCGTTTCTACCGATCCAGGTTTATCTGCTACCATCGAGATGGAATACTCATAGTTACCTTAGGACACTGAAATTCAATCCAGAGAAACTTTAAATGCAGAACCCGAAGTCAATCCAGAACATGTCATTCTTTTACTAGAGCAGCTTGATCCCCAAGTTGAACAACATGAAGTTGTTCCCATGCTGGAAAACAATCAATCGGCTCATCATCATTCTTTTGAAACTATTGAGTCTTCCTCTTTACCACAGACTCGTTTTAAGCTTGAAATTTATCTCGGGAATGGTGGTGAAGTAGTTCCACCTAGTTTGGTTTAAACTAAGGAAGAAGTTCAGAAATAGACAACCCCTTCAACTCAAACTCATTTTGGGTTAGGGCTTCATATTTATTTATCTTTTACTCATTTGACCTACACTGCTCCTGTTCACCCTACTCAATCTCAAGTTCTCGTTGATTCTTTAAATTATTTACTAGGTTATTTAACCATGGCTGAGACAACATACTATATTTTACCATTTGTTATAGCTGCCACAACATCTACTGTTGCTACCTATTTGACGTTTTTTACGACACTTGAGTCTGATATTTATGGTTGTTCGTCTATCCCACTAGGTTACTAAGCTTTAAGTAGAACCTACTCTGGTGTGTTCTCTAGTCCACGGACTTCACCCATGTCATCATTTGGAATTTTATTTGGTTCCTCTCTTATGAGTACTAAACATCCTAATCCTTTATTGACATCATTAGCTCAATATCAGGTTAGTCCATCAAATTACTGTCCATCTTATCGAGTTTTTGTTGGACTCCCATCAAATGAAGGTCGGTATGTTCCATATCGTTATACTCTATATACTTGGGGGCAACCGATGTTTACCCTATATGGAAGAACTCCTTCATTTTTAGGTCAATATTATGCTAGAATTTATGTTTGTCAATGGAAACCTACCTTTCCTGTTTAAACGCAACATATATGTATCAATATCAAAAACTTCAACCTATTGCATCTGTACTTACTACGCCTTTTATTACTTCCTTGATTATAGCTAAGTCTACTCAGGTAGTTCCTTCAACTATTAACCCTCATGTTTCGGGTCTACAGGCTCCGTCTTCCAATTCTGATTTAAAACAACCATTTGTATCAAGAATTTCACAATCACAGGCTAGCTTACCCTTCTCAGAGGCTTCTACTAGTCCCATCTATTCAAAACCTAGTCCAAATTGTCCTGGCAGGCAACAATAGTATTATCAAAGCCCATTGTAGCCAAAAGAACCATTCCAACGATATCATGCATATCGAGGTCCTGGTCAACAAGCCTATCAAGGGTTTTGTTAAGAAACTTACACCTATTCAGTGTTACCAATAGCAAAATCTTTATGTTGTACCACAATGACCCATTACCTAGGAAATTCCATCTCACCCTGGTAAAGCTCAACCCAATCTAAACCGACAGTTGTCGTTTGTTGCAACATTAGAGTTACCTCATTTAAACATGCTCACTAATGATTCCATTCATTTGTTACCTTGGTGGTCAGTGATTCCTCATAGATTACACTTTGATATTTCAAAATTCAATGGAAACTCTAGAGAATATCCATCTACGCATGTTATGACTTATCATTTACGGTGTTCATCAAAATACTTGAATGACGATTCTTTTAAACTCATTCTTTTCCAGCGAACGCTCATCGGTTCAGCTGCGAAGTCGTACATTGAATTAGCACACAATTCTTTCGATAAATTTATAGCTTTAGCCACTAATTTTCTAACCCACTTCCAGTTGCCCATCAGATATCAAACTGGAATGAAAACTTTGACCAACATTAAATAGAAAATTGCTACTCACATATCAGATCACATTCATGAGTGGTGTCGTTGTGGTCGAATGGTTAAAACCTTTGTTCCAGATCAGCTTTTAGCTGAGTGGTTTATAAATTCCTTGTTTCCATCTATCACCAAGGACGTGGCCAAAAGTAATGTTGTCACTGAAGAGAAAGTGATTTCTCATGCCCAGTATCAGGATTTGATTTACACTCATTCTAGCATGCTTTATGAAAATATTATGAATGCACCGTGATGAAATTTTACTACACCTCCTTCTCCATCTGGTAAGGACATTCATTCTAGAAATGGTGTGATTGGTTCTGGTAGCACTCGACTAGAAAGTATACCATCTGCCTCCACACTTGTTGTGTGCAATCAAACCCCTATTGCATCTGATCCTGCGTCTTCTTCCGAAATACGTGCCATGTCATCTCACAAGGGCAAAAGTGACTAGAAACCTGGAAGTAAGAAGAAAGGGAAAGATAAGAAGAAAAAAAATTATCCCGGCAAGAAAAATCATATGATACACGTGTTACTTCATTGAAACCTTGTTACCCTTGTTTCATATGTAATGAGGATAATTTTACGGGAGATTTTCCTCACCACTCAGAAGTATCAAAACTTCTTAAGACTTCTGTCGCATCTACAGCGTTGAAAAATCCTTTTTCAAACCAGGAAACACATATGGTTGCTGTGAATCTCTCTCCTAGTTCTTATGTTATCCACAACTAAGCCCAAAAACGATGTCTTGGTGTCTACTCGAAGTAAAGATTATAGTATTCCTCTTTCGTCATCGAATGGTCAAACTACATATCAACCGACTACTTCGACTTCGACTTCGACTGATTCAATTCCACCACATATTATTCCTAAGTTAACAATAAAGGTGCCGAAGGCAGTCGTTCTTAAATAGAATTTCAACCCTTGAGCTCATGCAAATGAAAATTATAACGTAGTCGAAGATATGGCTAAGTCACCTTCTATTATGTCAACGCTTGAGGTTCATCACAATAGCCCTCCAAAAATCACACTTTGTTGTCGGCAATTGGTGGAATCGATTCGACGGATTCTAATCTTGTAGTCTTTAACCATGCAGGCTATGTGCCACTATTTCGATTAAAATTAGCATTTTTGATCCAAGTAAATGTCCTGAATCACCTCATTCATCGGACTATTATTGATGAAGGTGCATCTACTTGTATCATGTATATGAGTTGTTTGAAGTCGCTTGGCTCGCAAACTTATCACAAACACTTAAGATGTTGAAAACTTTTGATGATCGTACAAATAAGCCTTGTGGAATTCTCAGTAACCTACAAGTCGAACTAGGGGGAAAAACTATTACTATTGATGTTGAGGTCGTTGACAGACCCCTTGACTACAATATTTTACTTGGAGGACCGTGGGTTTACCTATGGTTGCGGTTGTATCTACTTACTTTCACATGGTCATTTTCCGCCATAAGGGAGGCATCACAATCATCGATAAACTCACCTTCTTTGCCTCTCGTTCCCAGTCACCTGGAAGTGTTATGTTCATTCACGGACCCCTGCCATCTCTTCTGAACATTGTTGTAGGAATATTTAAGGATTCTTCCCTAATGGGAACCTTTTCGTTACTGTCACCTACGACATCGGTGAAAATTGCAAAAATAGAAACCTACAATATGATATCTTCCACTTCACCTGACTTAAGAAAGATTCCCAATTATTCTCAAATAGATACGCTGGGTGAAACCATGCTACTAAGTCCAATCAAGCTTGCATCGCAATCAATTTCTTTGGCTTATGTGATGAATCTTGATCTTTTTTTTCCGACTGTTTGGGTTGATCACTCTTAAGATTATGGTACTTCTTCTGACCCTTTTTCATGTACATTCTCAATTGATGAAAGAATTATGGAATCCATGATGCCGGAAGAAGGAGCTTGGGCTGATTCTCATCACCGATTCCACCTCAGAGATTAAAATGAAGATAGTCTGAATGAGCTATATCACCCTACATTCGTTTATTTCTTAATGAGGATAGTTACTTTTACTATGTCAACCTCGTTAAAAAATGAATCACGTCATGAAGATGGTTCTTTTACTGTGTCAACCTCGTTAAAAAATGGAACAAGTTCCCATGAGCATAGTTCCTTTTCTCGTTTCAAACTCGTTAAAAAATAAAACAAATTTCTACAAGCATAGTTCTTTTAATGTGTCAAGCTCGTTTAAAAAAATGAAACAAATCCTCTCCTAATGAAGTCGATTTTTTCATCCGATACCATAAATGAGCCTTCATTCCATCCAGCTATTAGTAACCAGTACTCTACTTGAGTGAATTAAATGAAGCTTAAGGGGCATCACATGGGCATATGCTCTTGCAGGTTATGCTTGGGGGGCATTCAAACAAACTTATTTGAAGTACAGTTTTCTACATTTCAAGCTTGTGTAAAAATGAAACTATTCTCAAGAAAAAATTTTCCCATGTTTCAAGCTTGTGTAAAAATGAAACTACTCTCAATCATAATTTTTCCTATGTTTCAAGCTTGTATAAAAATGAAACCTATCTCCATTCCATTTCAGTTATTATTTTCAAGACTCGCTATTGTCATGAAAATCCCGAGCTTCTTTTGCTATTCTTTTCATTCTCGTAAAAGATGCATAAAAATGCCTAGTTATTTCTGTAGGCACACTGCAATTGGGTCAAATTTTGAGATATAAATATATATCCTCATTACTTGCTCGAGAGGTTCCAAATGAATATAGAACCATTTCTATTGATACCAATAGATGCATGCAACCCAAAGATTATTTAGATGTTATTGAATAAATGTTTGATTATGGAATGAGAGCTCCAAAACGAAACTGAGAAAAAGCCATGAACTCATCCTCATAAGAATTTTTATTAATGAGGCTTTTATTTTCTTCAATTTTCCTTTAGTTTCCCTCATTTTCCTCATCACACGAAACCTATGAACTTTCACCTTCCCTTTCTCTTATTTTACATTATTTTCATAAATAAATGTCGACAAATGTCACTTTTTCTTTCCAAAGCGATAGAAATTACCTTTTGCCAATTTCCATATCCATCATAAACAATATGAACACACACAGTATGATGTTTGTCCCAACATTTTTCTTGGAATATATGTCCAAACATTCATATACATATGTACATATACCAAATATCATATCAAGGTATACCAAAACATATACACAAACATTCACTCAACCAGTGAATAAGGAATGATACATAGCACACATCTTATCCCCCATCTCCCACGTAGCTTCGTTGGGCCCAAAGTGATTCCATTTCAGTTTAATGTACTCGATTTATTGATTTGGTTGTACATATAATAAGTTGTTATTGTAAAGGAAAACATTGATGTTTATGGTTGACAAAATGCTTTGTAAATACTAAATATTCCTTTCTATTACAAATAAATGTATTACTAAGATAAAGGAGGAATTATGTGTGTATGTATGTATATATATATATATATATATATATATATATATATATATTAATAATTCAAAAAAATAGTTTCAATAATTCAAAATGCAAATCTATGTAAATATTGCACTTTTACCTAAAGATTGAATATATGCATTTTTGAGGTAATAAATAATAATCAAACATATATATCAAGATTTATGGAAGATTATATATAGTATATCCATATAAACCTATTGCAAGATAAGATGTGTTATTTCTATAAAGTAAGTTACAAAAAAAATTAGTATAACAGGAAAATAAATCTAGCTTTATTTCATAATTAATGATGAATTTAGTATGATAAATGTGGGCATCCTATGCCATAGCTATTGTAGATCAAAGTGGTCTTAACTAGACTTAGAATTAATTTTAGAAAATCAATTCTTATATTTCATATTGTTTAATATTTTCTTAACTAAACTCATTCATTCTTTTAATGTGGGGAAATATTGTCACAATGAATAGAATAAAGATAACAAAAATTGTATTTCCTTTAATATTGAATTAAAAATTAAAAATTTCTTTTGAATCTTGTCTATCATATTGTTGTCACAAATTAAATTATGAAATGTTATCTTCACAACCTTGCTTCAAGTAAGCATCTATAATGGTAGATGAAACTACAATTCTAAATTATATCAACATTAAATTTACCAATATTAAAAAGATCTCATCTACAAACTAGTAATATATCAAGCTCTTTAAAAACATACTTATTTAATAATGTATAATCTATTAAAACTTCTTCTTTTTTTTAATTATAATTATACCTGATAGTTATATGGAAATATTTTTATCTAAATTCATTCATTATTCATTAAAAATAGTTCAAAAATTATAATATATTATTGAATATATGTTAGGCAATTGTTGTAGGTTCAATTTTAATCATGTTTCTCCACATTCAATCATTAAAAAGATTTTGGTATCAACATTAATGGATCCTCATCATTCAACTACATTTTTACCATTTCTAACATTTAATTAAATAATATTGGCCAGCAAAAAAAACTCACTTTCTACCAAACTAAAAACAAATTTAGAAAAATTAAATTGCAAAGGTGCACGTTAATGTATGCCAAGTGAATATTATAGAGAAATGGAAATTTTCACCTAGCTATAAAAACTTGAAACAAAGGGAGAATTACTCCATGGTACATTTTGTAAAAATGGTTCTCGAATTTCCATTCCCATAACATGCTATGATATACATGAATGGGTAGAGGGTAGAGGGTATTCCAGCTCCAGCCCATGGGTAGAATACCTGAAGCGAAACACACAGTGTCCATGATATAAGCACTCATATAAAGCGAGCGGGAAATTTTGGAAGAAATAGAATGATTTTTCCTATATTCCAAAATCTGAGTAGCAATATTATTGGACATAATGTTTCCCCAATCCATAACAAAAGAATATGTAACTACTTCCATTACGGGAACCCATTCTACTAAAATTTTGGTAGTGTCACGCTGACCAATCAGCCTATACATCATTGTAGACACATAATAGTACGGACTAGCATGGGAGTCAGTAGAATACATACCCTTTGTCATCATTCTTTTGTTTATTGGGGTCGCTTCTCCATTGCTCGATTATATTTTATTTTAGCTCATTCTTGTTGGTGAACTATGCTGGAATTCCATGTCATAGACCTTTTTTGGGTGTGATATGTGATACATCATCTTCAAGTCCTTGCCTTTAAATGAAACTATAATCATTCCTTTGCTGGTTAGAAAATTCCATCCCCGACGTTGAGGTTATCAATTATCCATCTTATATTAATTACATATTTACCAAGCACTAAAATGGATTAATTTTATTACATTTGAGATTTGATTATTCTTTTTGGTAGATCAGTGGTTAAAATGCTTCTATATTGGTTTTACAAACTAGTTGTGAAGGCAATGTGTTAGTATGCAAGTCCCTCTTCAAATAAAAATAAAATATCCTCTAAATAGAAAAGATAAAAAATAAAAAGGTTTGTATGTTATGCATTTTTAAATAGTTGTCCATATGACCTAATATCATGTAAAATTATTAAAAGTAAAAAAAAAAATATGTGAGTAAGATTTTTAAACCTTATGCTTTTCCAAAATATTTTAATACCTGATATCAACTTAATATATATGCATATATAGAAAAAATATTTAAAAAAAAATATTTTAATGTCCTATAGAAGAAAATATCCAATGCAGTACGAATTAATATAAAATGAATCAACACACATGTTATGTAATCTCTATAACATTCAAAAATGCAATTTAAGTAGTAAAAAATTACACATTTTTTTTGCACTCTAAAATAAGTTTGCAACAAAAGTGTAACCTCTTGTTTTATTCTTTTACTTTTTACTTTCTATTACATGATTTGTTATGACACACATTCAGAATGGGTAACGCATGAGGAATTAGTTAGTGACATTAATACATGAATTTTATTTAAAAGATTGATTTAAATGATATTTTTTCCTGAGTACAAGGTAGAAGTAACTGTGTGGTAAAATATTCCAAGAAACCGAGGAAAGAGGTTGAGACATTTCTGCCTGTTACTTCCCAAAAAGGATTTAAGGAAAAAACATAGGAGGGAAAGAGGTTCTATGCAGAACAGTTTGAGAGTTAAGCAATTGATGCTTGTTCTGAGTATGCTTGTTATGAGTTGTCCAGAACTGGTGGGAGTACTAGTGGAACTCGGGAATTTACCCTAGAGAAGTAAGACTAGATTTCTAATGCTATGGTGAGACTTATTGTCTCAAAATATTACCTCATATCTGGTTAGGAGCAAGAGAGGAGCGGAGGATATAATCACCTCACTCAAGGTTTGGTGGATGGAAGGTCACTAAGAAAAACATGTACTCTAAATTAGGTTCACAGTTGCGATTCAACTAGAAAAGCCATTCCAGTGGTGCCGAAGGGTTACACATCTTATCTCCAGTTCTGTCCACCAAAGAAGGAAGGAGAACGGACAAAGAAATAGTAATTAGTAGTTCCCTGAGGCTAGAAGAGCTCTCATGGCAGAGGCATGGCTAGAGAATGAATTCAGAATTTTGTAGTTGCAGAGCAGAGCTCTCAGCACTGGCAAAATTAGCAATGGAACAATGGCAGGAGGATTGGGGTGGGTGGTTACGCTAACCCACCTCACTTTCCCGGATCTCTGTGGATCACGAAGGATATTAATCCAATGGCTGAAAGGGTGATAGAACACCCGGAGAGATGGAGGTCGTAGCACCACCCTTGAGGCATGGCATTAATCACTAGCGTTATGAACTCGACTGGACACAGATACAAAACAAATAATATTCCCAATAAAATATTAAAAGCAAGTACGAGTAAAAAACTTGGGATTATTTTTGAATTGTTTTTGTTGTTGGCGAGTGCATGATAAATTCAATTATGTAGTTTAGGAGATTAATGCATGTACAACCTTGATAGTCTTGCTAATGCGGCATCATATGTGCCAAATGCATGTGGTTAAACTCATATGGTCTATCATACCATCCATCACTTAAGTTTTGGGTCAATTTTTCCAACTCATTTAGTGTCACTAATATGTTCAAAAGAAGTCACTCAATAATTCCTCAGCCTTTGCAATACTCATAAACCTTCATTTCATGACCGCAATCCCTGAACATTGCTTCATCAGTTACATTTTGTCTTTGAAATCATTAATCCCATTTCATGTCCTTGATGGGGGATACATCAAGGCCTTCCTATGATGGTTCGTTTATTGTCAACATCAGCTCATCACCGAGGAAGTTGAATTAGAAATGCGCTTACAGTAACTTGGATCTTACATACATCAATGGCAAGTTTCTCGCTTCCGGCGACAAATTGACATCAAATCATCTCTTCACATCAAATCATCTCTTCATACCATGCAGAATGTACATTAGTACCTTGAGAGCCATTATAATCATCAGTGTTTTCTCTCGCACCTGTTGACAACTTACATCATTGGTTGGTAATCAAATGGTGTCTTCCCATGTTCCACTTCACGTCACATATTCTTATGGTTAGAATCATACTTGAACAATCGAGTGAAAAAGATAGAAGACTCGAGATCTAGTTTCATCCATCTTGGCTACCATTTCAGGAGTAGTAACACATCATCCGTAATATGGATTTATACATATGGTCATCCTATCATGGGTCTATATCTGTAGATGACTTTCTGATGATATGATAGTTTATATGCTAAATATGGCTATGCCTCCCTCAACAATTCATGTCCAAGATGAAAAGGATATCATGATGTAATGTATCATAATTGATGCAGGTCACCGTCCACTTCAAATCCTACTCATCACATCGTAAAGCATATCATTCAACATTATCGTTTTTGAAATCATGCTTTAGGGGGAAATTGTTACAGGTCAATTTGGGCATCACTCCCGAAACCTAGATCAATAAAAATTAGGGTCTATCATACTCTAAATAATTTGATACTTTCCTTAAACAAGTCATCCCATTTTTTGTTTTCATCCATGAAAGTTTCATTGGTTGAAGTCCAGTTGAAGTGCTCCATTGAGCCATCAACGCACCCCTAGACTGCACAAAGTGCTTTGCGGAGCATTTACTCCCATGCAATGCATCGTTGCAGATCAGCTAGGCCCACTTTAGAGTACATCGATTGAATTGGACCGAATTGTTTAAATGATTGTGGGAATATTCCCACCTTCTAGTGGCTTCTATAAGTTATTCCAGCTATCACACTATCTTATAACTTCGAATATGAACACCATGGAGCCATTGACTCACTTATCATCCTATTCCATGGAACAAGGAAACTTCCTCATCCATTTATGGAAAATCCATTAAATGAGTAATTAAAGCCAAACTACCCTCGTTTCTTATAAATTGAGCATTGATCATAGTGCACAAGAGAGGAAGAATTTGAATTTGTAGAGTTATCCTCGTAAGATCACAACTCTTTGAGGTATTGTTTGCATGTAATGTTATGCTGTTGGAGTGATGTTGTTCGTGTGATGATGATAAGACTCAAGCTGGGGCGCATTGACATCGAATCGATCCTACTGGTTGTAACTTCTCCTTCCACTTTATAATACAGAGATTTGTTCCTAATACATGTGTTCATATTTTTGTGTATTTTCAAATGAAATCGATTCATTTTGATTAAGAGGAATAGATCATATAAAAATCGATTCATTTTGAACAAAAAAAAAAAAGTCACTCTCTACCAAACTACAATTTTTTTTTTTGAAAAAGTAAATTGCAAAGAAGTGTCAACCATCCTTCAAAGACAAACATTAGTTGAATTTTTTTAACTCTCAATAACTAAACAAACGCAATTACTTAGCAGATACAGAAATCTATTACATTTTGGCATTATAGATACTACAATTACTTCGAATTAAATCTTCAGAGAATCTGAAAGTACGTACCAAGTCTGAGCCCTGCCAATGTGGGTTGCTAGATGTTTGAGAGATGATAAATTAAGAGCAGGCACAAACTTTGCCATAGTGAAAGCCACCAGAAGATAGAATATATACGAAGTGTGTAGCACGAGTAGCGAAGCGCAAGCTTGTTTGTCTTTGGTCAAGGGATATGACCTGCGAGGTGCAGAAGTACAGAATATTATTGGCTTACTGTGAGACTCTTTTCTTGACACGCTCTGAATTTGGTTTCATGGGATAAATAACATGAGAGTGCGTTATTTATACAAAGCTTATTTGGTTTGTTGATTAATATCACATAAGTCGGCCTAAGAAAATAAAATGATAATTTATTATTTTTATTTAAAAAGGTAAAAAATATTGTAAATATATGAGAAGGTTGTGCAAATTTATAAGTGTTGAGATATTAATAAAAGTATGCCATTATTTTCTTTATTTTTTTTAATTAGGAATTGAATTGAAAATGGTTTTATTAAATATATTTTAAAAATATTTAATAATATTTAGGAGTGTATTTTAGTATGTTTAATATATATTATCATGTGGGTTAGTTTTACTAGGGGACCAATACTTTTTCATGTGGGTTCATATTACAGGATATATATTGAGGAAAAATGACATATTATATTGAGGGATATATAGAAGTAAATAATATTTTTAATGGGGAACCAAAACCCTACCGAATTCTTGAATATTAGAAGATATATATTGAGGAAAAAAATGACATGTTATATTGCGGCATATATAGGAGTAAAGGTTTGGCCTTTACAACCCAATATGGGGGTAGATCTCACGTAAATAGGTAAACATGTAAATGTAAATGTAACCTTTAACATTTAACAAGTCTAATGTCAACCCTATTTAAAAACCAATATAATTATTATTATGTATAAAAAAAATATAAATTTAAAATATAAAGAGGGTTATGAACACTCAAAAAAGAAGTACGATAAATAAATATAAATATAAATAAAGCTATGGTAAATATGTAAAACCTCTTCTTATACTTACTCCATAAAAATATAAATAAACTAAAGGTATGGTAAATAAATAATTACTCCATAAATATTCTTATATTTAAAGAAAACTTAAAAAAGAGGTTTTATTTAGGTGACGCCTATGGGAAAAATATGATTTTAATACCATGGGTAAATACCATATTTATAAAAGAGGTATGGTAAATAAATAAAAATATGTGAATAAAAAAATTTCGGTAGTAATCACATACGAAACAATTTCGTCGACCTTGGGAATGTTTCCAACCACATGTTGCCACGTTGCCCAACCAGAAGCCGTTGACATTGAGAATGTTTCCATCAACATGTTGTGACGTCGCCCAACTAGAGGTCTCCACGTGGCAGCACGGGAGGCCACAAAATTTTGTTAACGGTCAAACTACACTGCACCAGGATTGACATCATGACCTTCCCCACACAACGCTGAGCATTAGTATTAATATTTTATTTTATTTTATTTTATGATTTATTTATGAGATTAGTTAGTTGTTTTGTATTTTAAATTAATTAGGAATAAAATTAGGAAATTGTTTCTTTCCCTGTGTCGAAATAGAGCCAAAATAGGGATAAGCACTTAAAAATAGGGAGGTATTGATTTGTTGGAAAAATTCAAGAAGAAGTCTACTCTAAGGGGAACAGTTTTATATTTCAAGTAAAAATAATAGGGAAGTAGGGAGGAAAAACCAAGAGTGCCAGTGTGAAGACTGCAAACGCAAAAGGGCGATTAATGAAATATTTATCCCATGTGATATTAATATCATTTGTATTTTTCCATTATATGTTTCCTTTTAATTGTTGAATCTGCAGCTACATATATGTTGTATATGAGTGGGTGAACGCAGGAAGATTGGTGAATTCATGAAAAAATGACGATAGCAAAAGGCAACTACGAATTGGCTGAAGCATAAGTGGAAGGCATGGTTTCCCTTGGAATCAAAGGCTGAAGACAACCAACGTAAGGTGAAAATCTATCACTATAAGCTGGAGTGGTTGTCAAAGTGTAAAGGCCACAGATTTGTTTGGACGCAGGCATTGGAGAAGCTAGGGACCATACAGTGAATCCAAGGTGGAGAATTGACTACAGAAAACAGTGATGACATCCTGTAGAAAATGTGTTGGCAGTATGCTATTCTAGTAGTGGTGTAAGAGTTTGCTTACATTGTCGTAACACAAAACATCATTTGATAATTTTGGAATGATATATTTTGGTGGCAGCGATTTCAACAATGCAGAGAGAAATGGCACCAGCGTTTCCTCTTCTGTATGCGATGTTCCATGTTGGTAATGCCTCCATTAACGTAGCAAACGTTGTTATAGTATTTCCTTCTAGTGTTGACGTTCACATATAGCAACGATTTCCTTAATGATTGAATTGACATTTGTAATGGAATGGCAATTTCATGGTTAAATAGTGAGGTTACAAAGGCAATTATAACCTATAGAGCTTGACCAATAAGGGTCATTGTCTCTATGCTTTATAATGGCATGGAAATCAAAGTTGTACACTAAGAGATAAGGAACATATGAGAGTTAATTTATTTGGGACTTAGTATCATATAATAATTTTGCTAAACTAAATATTAAAGTGGGAATTTGTTTTCTACATCAATTTGGCACTCGGTTAGTGGTTTTGGAGGCGAAATTGTAGGATGGTGCCCTATTTGGTGGAATTTGTGCCGCGTTTAGTGCCAAAAACTTGGGGAAGCCATAAATAACACATTTTTTGACCAATTTGGGATCAAAAAGAGGCTAGAAATGGACTTTTGGGCATTATGGGAACATTGGAGTGGGCTGGACATGAATAATAGCAAAGGATCACAAGTAGGTGTTCTTCTCTTATCTGCTTATCTTAAGGAAAAGGTCAAGTGTCTTTGATCTGTTGTTCTAAGTGAGACCACCACACTTGGGGAAACTTATCTATCCATAGGTTTGATTTTTGTAGGTTTGATTTTTGTAGGAATTGCTTATCATCTTTGTTGTATTCTAGGAATGTCAAATACATCTTGTGGTGAACTAAAAGGAAAACTTATAAACAATATCAACTTAAATTTTATATCAATTATCCTAAGGAAGCATTGTCACTTGATGATAACATTTAGAGGTCTAGGCTAAAGACGTGTTCTCGTGTCGTAAAACGTAGCAGTTATCGTTAATTTTCTGAGATACATTCCGAGTGTGATACCTCATTTCACGTATGTAAGTATATCGGACCTCGTCCACGTACCTTGAGTATATCCGGCAGTGTTTTAGTATGAAAAGTATAAGGGGATGCTTGTTGGGTATGTGTTATATTCCTTCTACGACTAGTGAAAGATTCTCATGTACGTTGTGTTGAGCACAGCAGGAAGGTCATAGTGGGGGTGGCAGCCTCCCTTGTTCGGGGTCCAGGGCAGCACCCTGGGAAAAAAAAAAATCTACCGTATTTTTCGGTGGGCGGACCCGTCGATGGTTTTGTGCATGGTTTGCACATGGTTTTGGGGCATGATGGTTTTCGCACCCTAGTATTTTGTAGATCTGGTCAAGGGAACTATGGTTATGTTCTAATCTAGGGTTAACGGATTGGGGTTTATGTATGCTTTGGCATGTATATATATGTGTATAACACTAAAACGAATATAACGAAAAATAAAGTTGGTTGTCTCGATTTGGGATCCAAGGGAAAATCTCTGTGTATATAGTTTTTATGTTTTATGCTCTTGCTATTGTTTACTTTATGTTTTTAAGATTTGTTTTCAGTAATTTCTTTACATGGTTAAAACCTACAATGCTCTCATTGTACGGTTTCACATTAGAGAACACTAATACAGATTGGGTCTCCATGTACCATTGAGTATATTTGGGAGGACAAAATTAGCTTGCTTAGCATCCATAGGTAACCAAGTCGGCTGCCTTATACTCTGTGATACACCGAACATAGCATTCGGGGAGATTTCAAGGATGTACATAAGTCCTTGGTTTACTATGGCAGTATATTGTAGTTCATAGTTTATTGGTAATGGTGGTGAAGTATTTCCACCTAGTTTGGTTTAAACTAAGGAAGAAGTTCAGAAATAGACAACCCCTTCAACTCCAACTCATTTTGGGTTAGGGCTTCATATTTATTTGTATTTTACTCATTTGTCCTACACTGCTCCTGTTCACCCTACTCAATCTCAAGTTCTCGTTGATTCTTTAAATTATTTACTAGGTTATTTAACCATGGCTGAGACAACATACTATATTTTACCATTTGTTATAGCTGCCACAACATCTACTGTTGCTACCTATTTGACGTTTTTTACGACACTTGAGTCTCATATTTATGGTTGTTCGTCTATCCCACTAGGTTACTAAGCTTTAAATGGAACCTACTCTGGTGCCTTCTCTAGTCCACAGACTCCACCCATGTCATCATTTGGAATTTTATTTGGTTCCTCTCTTATGAGTACTAAACATCCTGATCCTTTATTGACATCATTAGCTCAATATCAGGTTAGTCCATCAAATTACTGTCCATCTTATCGATTTTTTGTTGGACTCCCATCAAATGAAGGTCGGTATGTTCCATATCATTATACTCCATATACTTGGGGGCAACAGATGTTTACCCTATATGGCAGAACTCCTTCGTTTTTAGGTCAATCTTATGCTAGAATTTATGTTTGTCAATGGAAACCTACCTTTCCTGTTCAAACACAACAGATATGTATCAATATAAAAAACTTCAACCTATTGCATCTGTACTTACTACGGCTTTTATTACTTCCTTGATTATAGCTAAGTCTACTCAGGCAGTTCCTTCAACTATTAACCCTCATGTTTCAAGTCTACAAGCTCCGTCTTCCAATTCTGATTTACAACAACCATTTGTATAAGGAATTTCACAACCACAGGCTAGCTTACCCTTCTCAGAGGCTTCTACTAGTCCCATCTATTCAAAACCTAGTCCAAATTGTCCTGGCAGGCAACAATAGTATTATCAAAGCCCATGGTAGCCAAAACAACCATTCCAACGATATCATGCATATCCAGGTCCTGGTCAACAAACCTATCAAGGGTTTTGTTAAGAAACTTACACCTATCAGTGTTACCAATAGCAGAATCTTTATGTTGTACCACAATGACCTATTACCTAGGAAATTCCATCTCACCCTGGTAAAGCTCAACCCAATCTAAACCAACAGTTGTCGTTTGTTGCAACATTAGAGTTACCTCATTTAAACATGCTCACTAATGATTCCATTCATTAGTTACCTTGGTGGTCAGTGATTCCTCATAGATTACACTTTGATATTTCAAAATTCAATGGAAACTCTGGAGAATATCCATCTACACATGTTATGACTTATCATTTATGGTGTTCATCAAACTACTTGAATGAAGATTCTTTTAAACTCATTCTTTTCCAGCGAATGCTCATCGGTTCAGCTGCGAAGTCGTACATTGAATTAGCACACAATTCTTTTAATAAATTTATAGCTTTAGCCACTAATTTTCTAACCCACTTCCAGTTGCCCATCAGATATCAAACTAGAATGAAAACTTTGACCAACATTAAATAGAAAATTGCTACTCACATATCAGATCACATTCATGAGTAGTGTCGTTGTGGTCGAATGGTTAAAACCTTTGTTCCAGATCAAATTTTAGCTGAGTGGTTTATAAATTCCTTGTTTCCATCTATCACCAAGGACGTGGCCAAAAGTAATGTTGTCACTGAAGAGAAAGTGATTTCTCATGCCCAGTATCAGGATTTGATTTATACTCATTCTGGCATGCTTTATGAAAATATTATGAATGCAACGTGACCAAATTTTACTAATCCTCCTTCTCCATATGGTAAGGACATTCATTCCAGAGATGGTGTGATTGGTTTTGCTAGCACTCGACTAGAAAGTATACCATCTGACTCCACACTTGTTGTGTGCAATCAAACCCCTATTGCATCTGATCCCGCGTCATCTTCCGAAATACGTGCCATGTCATCTGACAAGGGCAAAAGTGAGTAGAAACCTGGAAGTAAGAAGAAAGGGAAAGATAAGAAGAAAAAAAATTATCCCGACAAGAAAAATCATATGATACACTTGGTACTTCATTGAAACCTTGTTACCCTTGTTTGATATGTAATGAGGATAATTTTACGGGAGATTTTCCTCACCACTCAGAAGTATCAAAACTTCTTAAGACTTCTATCGCATCTAAAGCATTAAAAAATCCTTTTTCAAACTAGGAAACACATATGGTTGCTGTGAATCTCACTCCTAGTTCTTATGTTATCAACAACTAAGCCCAAAAATGATGTCTTGGTGTCTACTCGAAGTAAAGATTATAGTATTCCTCTTTCGTCATCGAATAGTCAAACTACATATCAACCGACTACTTCGACTTCGACTTCGACTGATTCAATTCCACCACATATTATTCCTAAGTTAACAATAAATGTGCCGAAGGCAGTCGTTCTTAAATAGAATTTCAACCCTTGAGCTCATGCAAATGAAAATTATAACGTAGTCGAAGATATGGCTAAGTCACCTTCTGTTATGTCAACGCTTGAGGTTCATCACAATAGCCCTCCAAAAATCACACTTTGTTGTCGGCAATTGGTGGAATCGATTCAACGGATTCTAATCTTGTAGTCTTTAACCATGCAGGCTATGTGCCACTATTTCGATTAAAATTAGCATTTTTGATCCAAGTAAATGTCCTGAATCACCTCATTCATCGGACTATTATTGATGAAGGTGCATCTACTTGTATCATGTATATGAGTTGTTTGAAGTCGCTTGGCTCGCAAACTTATCACAAACACTTAAGATGTTGAAAACTTTTGATGATCGTACATATAAGCCTTGTGGAATTCTCAGTAACCTACAAGTCAAACTAGGGGGGAAAACTATTACTATTGATGTTGAGGTCGTTGACAGACCCCTTGACTACAATTTTTTACTTGGAGGACTGTGGGTTTACCTATGGTTGCGGTTGTATCTACTTACGTTCACATGGTCGTTTTCCCCCATAAGGGAGGCATCACAATTATCGATGAACTCACCTTATTTGCCTCTCGTTCCCAGTCAAATGGAAGTGTTATGTTCATTCACAGACCCCTGCCATCTCCTCTGAACATTGTTGTAGGAATATTTAAGGATTATTCCCTAATGGGAACCTTTTCATCACCGTCACCTACGACATCGGTGAAAATTGCAAAAATAGAAACCTACAATATGATATCTTCCACTTCACCTGACTTAAGAAAGATTCCCAATTATTCTCAAATATATACGCTGGGTGAAACCATGCTACTAAGTCCAATCAAGCTTGCATCGCAATCAATTTTTTTGGCTTATGTGACGAATCCTGAGCTTTTTTTGCCGACTGTTTGGGTTGATCACTCTTAAGATTATGGTACTTCTTCTGACCCTTTTTCATGTACATTCTCAATTGATGAAAGAATTATGGAATCCATGATGCCGGAAGAAGGAACTTGGGCAGATTCTCATCACCGATTCCACCTCAGAGATTGCAATGAAGATAGTCTGAATGAGCTATATCACCCTACATTCGTTTATTTCTTAATGAGGATAGTTACTTTTACTGTATCAACCTCGTTAAAAAATGAATCACGTCATGAAGATGGTTCTTTTACTGTGTCAACCTCGTTAAAAAATGGAACAAGTTCCCATGAGCATAGTTCCTTTTCTCGTTTCAAACTCGTTAAAAAATAAAACAAATTTCTACAAGCATAGTTCTTTTAATGTGTCAAGCTCATTTAAAAAAATGAAACAAATCCTCTCCTAATTAAGTCTATTTTTTCATCCGATATCATAAATGAGCCTTCATTCCATCCAGCTATTAGTAACCAGTACTCTACTTGAGTGAATGAAATGAAGCTTAAGGGGCATCACGTGGGCATATGCTCTTGTAGGTTATGCTTGGGGGGCATTCAAGCAAACTTATTTGAAGCACAATTTTCTACGTTTCAAGCTTGTGTAAAAATGAAACTATTCTCAAGAAAAAAATGTCCCATGTTTCAAGCTTGTGTAAAAATGAAACTACTCTCAATCATAATTTTTGCTATGTTTCAAGCTTGTATAAAAATGAAACCTATCTCCATTCCATTTCAGTTATTATTTTCAATACTCGCTAACCTCATGAAAATCCTGAGCTTCTTTTGCTATTCTTTTCATTCTCATAAAAAATGCAAAAAAATGCCGAGTTATTTCTGTATTTTCCTACTCATTAATTAAATTGAAAGTTGGAAATAAGTATACACCTTTTATCACTTTTTTGAACTCGTTAAAACTTACGTAAAAGTAAAACCATGGATTCCTCTTTCTGCTCTTTTTAGACACCCAAAACATGAAAATATTGTCGAGCACTTATACTTTTGAGCTCGTAAAAGGAACTAAAATGACATATACTCAGTAGAAGTTTAACCTTTTTTCATAATGGAATAGATTATTTACGAAAAACGAACACCGTAGTTTAACATGGACAGGAGTTTCTCTAATGTATTATTTTACGCTTTTTCGGATATGAGGAAAAAATTTATGAAAAATAACTTGTGGAGTTTTATTTTAATCCCTTTTTCAAACTCTCGAAACATGAAAAAGGACTATGTTTTCACTATCGTTAGACTCGTTAAAACATCGAATAGTGATAGAATTTTCCATCATGACAAGATTGAGTTTCATTTTCACTAGACTCGTTAAAACATCACATAGCGGTAGATTCAGGCGAAGGGTGGAATTATACATCAAGAATATTTTATTCTCCTCAAGCTTGTTAAAAAATAAATAGGTACTGGTCAATAATGACTAGGGAAAATTGGAAAGGGATATATCACTTTATGGTATCAAGTTGCTCTTGAACATTACACTCATTCACTTCATCTCTGGGGTTGTTGGGTTAGGTTATCTTCTCGATGGTATATCATACCTATGGTCTATCATACCATCCATCACTTCAGTTTTGGGTCAATGTTTCCAACTCATTTAGTGTCATCGATATGTTTAAGATAAGTCACTCAATAATTCCTCATCTTTTTCAATAAACATAAACCTTCATTTCATGACTGAAATCCTTTAACATTGCTTCATGAGTTACAGTTTGTATCTGAAATCATTAACCCCGTTTCATGTCGTTGATGGGGGATACATCAAGGTGCTCCTGCGATGGGTCGCTTCCTGCCAACATCAGCTCATCATCCAAGAAGTTGACTTATAAATTCCCTTACAAGACCTTGGATCTTGCATACATCAATGCAAAATTTTCTTGCTTTCAATGACAAATTGACATCACTTCCCTTTGACCGAAAGACTTGGTATGGTGTTCAACATTAAATCATCTATTCACACAATGCAAAATGTATTATAGTACCTTGAAAGCCATTATCATCATCGTTTGTTTCTCTCGAGCATGTTAACAACTTACATCATTGGATCGTAATAACAATGTCTTCCCATGTTCCAATTCAGATCACATATTCACAGGGTTAGAATCATACTTGAATGATCGAGTGAACGAGATAGAAGACTCTGAATCTAGTTTCATCAATCTTGGTTGCCATTTAAGGAGTAGTACCACATCATCCGTAATATGGATTTATACAGATGGTCATACTATCATGGGTCTATATATGTAGACGAATTTCTGATAATATGATAGTTTATATGTTGAGTATGGGGATGCCTCCCTCAACAATGCATGTCCAAGATGAAAAATATATCATGATGTAATGTATCATGATTGATTCAGGTCACCGTCCACTTCATATCCTACTCATCACATTGTAAAGCATATCATTCAACATTCTCATTTTTGACTTCATTCTTTAGGGGGCAGCTGTTACAGGTCAATTTGGGCACCACTCCGAAAAACTAGATCAATAAAAATTAGGGTCTATCATGCTCTAAACCAGTCACCACTTTCCTTAAACAAGTCATCCCATTTTTTTTTTTCATCCATGAAATTTTCACTACTTGAAGTCTAGTTGAAGTTCTCCATTGAGCGATCAATGCACCCCTAGACTACAACAAGTTCTTTGCGAAGCATTTACTCCCATGCAATGCATCATTGCAGATCATCTAGGCCCACTTTAGAGTGTGTTGTTTGAGTGGGAGAGAATTGTTTAAAGGATTCCGGGAACCTTCCCACCTTCTAGTGTCTTCTATAAGTTGTTCCAGCTATCACACTACGTGATAAATTTGAATATGAACACCATGGTGCCATTAAATCACTTATCATTCTATTCCACTGAATAAGGAAAATTCATCATCCATTTGTTGAAAATCCATTCAATGACTAATTAATTCAAAACTACCCTCGTTTCTTATAAATTGAGCATTGATCATAGTGCACAAGAGAGGAAGAATTTGAATTTGTAGAGTTATCCTTGAAAAATCACAACTCTTTGAGGTTTTTTTTGCATGTAATGTTGTGCTGTTGGAGTGATGTTACTGATGTGATGATGATACAACTGATGTTGGACCGCGTTGACATCGAATCCATCCAAATGCTTATAACTTATCCTTATACTTTATAATACAAAGATTTGTTCATTTCCTAATACATTTTTTCATATTTTATATGTTTATTTTAGAAACGCAATTTATCTATTTTATTTTTGAGCTTAGCTATGGAAACAACGGTACAAATTTATTTCATTTTCTATCTTACGTTAGTCATTGCGTAGCAATAAAGCAGTTTGTCTTATGTCCTAGTGATGAAAGAAGCAAGGGGAGACAAAAGAATATAAAAAAAATAATTCAACAAGTATGTGTTCTTCTCTTATCTATTTATCGTATGGAAAAGATCAAGTGTCTTTTATCTATTTTTCTAAGTGTGACCACCATAGTTAGGGAAACTTATCTATCTATAGGTCTTATTTTCATAAAAAAACTCTATTGAGTGTGTATCTTGTGCATGTTGTTTTGGTTTTGTTTCATTTTTTAGGTAGCATGATATGTTTCCTTTCTAACTTAGCTTATTACATGTTGAATTTGTTCCACTAATGTTTGAAAAACCATGTTGACCCCTGAATCTTATGTAGTTAAGAAGCCTATGTTTGGTCTCCAAAATGTCGCATTTTCATCCTCTTTTCCTTTCATTATTCCTCACATTTATCCATATTATGTTTCTCCATTCACTATTTATCATACCGTTTTCATGTTAAATATGGGTCTCCCTTCTTATTTTCCAATTTATATATTTTCAAGTTTTGAGAGAAAAGTAAGAGAATTTGCGATTAATTATTAGAAAATTAATATATTTTCATATATATATATATGAAAATTTGTGTGAGCCTTGTGATGTGTAGGAAATTTTCAATAAAGGATTATTCAAGGAGATTTGGGGAGATAATCATTCAAGGTCATTTCAAGGAGAAGATCGTGAGGATATGGATCTCTCATCCAAGATTTGTGTGATGATTTGAAGCTATCATATTTTGTAATTATGGAAATTGGCTGAAATAATAGTGGATTTTTATTTATGATTTGCTTATATCTTTTTCAAAGAAACTCATATATATAAATAGGAGTGTTCTCTCTCCAGGATGGAGGAGAAAGTAGAGGAGAAACTTGAGCCTTTGAGACTATTATTTTCCGAAGATGATTGAAGATAGAATTTATCATTTTCTTCTGGTTATGAGTTTAATTGATTTTTATAGCTGAGTTTTTTTAATAGGTGCAGCAGGCAAGTTTGGAGGCCCCCCACACCAAGCTAAGTACACTTTGTTATAGTTTATTTTTCACAATTGTGCATATTCTAGTGTTTATTCTTTATGGTTATCATATTTTGTTGTATATACTCGTATATATTTTCATTATGAACTTTTGTTAAGGCCATGTTTCAATTTTTGAATATTGATCTATGTTGAGTGACTAGTTTGGATGTTGAAGGATACCAAGGAATCTTAGAGTGGAGCCTCTTCTCCATGAGCTAGGATTGGATTAAATCAAGATTCACTTTCTTGTATTCTTCATATAAACTTTATATGCTTTCATATTTACATTTCATCATACTTTCTTAGCTCCTTGGCAATGTTATTATAGAAAGAATGTGGAAGGAAACCTTGGACTCTTAGAGTATAGCCTCTTCTCCATATTTTAAAATATACTAATCTAATTGACTAATAATCTATATGCTTTCATAAAGTAAATTTGAATTCTTTCTTTACATGTTTTCTTTACTTGCTTTTCAGAATATTTCTCTTGTTATTCTAGCATGCATTTCACTTTTTGAAATCCTAACAATGACTTCCTAATTTAACTAGATCTAAGGTCCATTTATTTTTTTATTTTTATAATTCTGCTAGCCCAGGATAATAATTAAATATATGGTCTTATTTAATCCCATAAATTAGACTTACAGCCTCCCAACTAAGAAAAGTGTACTTTTTCCACCCATGTGCCGAATACACAACTACAGGAATGACGACTCAAATAGATGATTTCTTTTGAGTTAATTTTTGTTGATGCATGTCCTTCTTCCTCCTCATATTGCTGCAAATCACCACTCTATCCTCTCAACATCTCTAATCCATGTCAGTAAGAAGTTCTACCTAGTAGATGAGAAATTTTTTGTATTCTTCCTGACTCCACCATTCTACTGTGCGCGCACTCATGGCGTGTTCTTTGGGAAGATAATGGTTGCAAACCCATAAAAAAATTTCCGTCACAAAGAAATTTCAGAATTTCGTTATTGATTAGGACTTATTTTCTATTTTTTATCTTTACGAACTAAGTAGTTTTAATTTTATTATTATTTTGCAAATCACACATAGTTTAAGTAGGAAAAGTAAGTGGCCTTCAATCCACATGTCGAATAAATGATTTGTTGACAAAAGATAAAAAAACACACAACAGAATTAGCATAAAATAAAGTGTCCCATATATCCACATATCTTTAGCTAATTCAAGTTTGTTGAATTTTTGAATTAGATTAGGTAAAATTTGCATTAGGAATTGGGACTAGAAGCATACTATCGAAAAGAAATCAAGTAATCATTTCCACCCTTGCACCTCACGGTGAGCCTAGGTACTCACATGAATGATTTCCTAAGACAATTTTGCATCTCCCTATAGTGCAAACTTAATCTAAGTAGGAAAGGTGTAAGCATCCGATAATCTGCACATCTCTTATTTTTGAAAGGAAAAATCACACATAGGGTAATTGGAACATTATTGTAAAGGATAAACACATATCCAAATCTCATAATCCTTTTGATTGTACACTCCAAAGAATTCATGAAGCATCGATAATCATTGGCCCAAAAGGCACATAGTGTGTTCGGACGTTTTTCCTCCTCTTACAATTACTTCACCAAGGCACACCTTAAGAAAATTGAGACTCTCTTAAAATAATAATTAACCAAAATCATTAAATTCTCCCCAAAGGGGCCAAAAAATAATTATAGTTCAGGTTAGGACCATTGGGTCCATCGGGTGTAGGCATCGAATAAGCCACCGTGGTCATAATAAATTTTGAAACATAGATGTTGACTTTTTAGGGAGCTTCATATCCATCTATTCGCCCACAGAATGCATAGCTGAGCGTTACTAGAGACCTGTTTCATAGGGGGTTAAGCCTAGGATGTGCTCATGCGGTACCTTTTGGGGCTACCTGACTCATTTAGTGCTCGGTAATGGTAGCTGATTAGCAAGAAGTTCAAGTCTTGAAAGGTCATGTTTGATGACAGTACTTTAGTGGCCAAAACTAGTGCATCCTTCCCTATAGGTTACGGTGCAGGCAACACTTGATAATCAAACCATTACCTTGGTCGATTATTCGACTGTTAGAAGGGATCAACAGTTCTTTCGGGAAGTTAGCCCTAATACCAATAAACAGAAATATTAGCAAGGCCCAGTTACATTGAGATTTTAAGAACGAATATGTATATATAGTCTTTTGAGTATCATACACAAAACCAAAAAAACCACATTTTTTGCTTCACTGATCACATACCATTAAATTAGAGGAAAACTTAACTGTTATTTTTTCGCTTTGTTTTATGAATGTGATCATATTTTCATTGATAATAATCTTACTTCCTCCCATGAACCAAACAATATCACCAATTTTAAGCTAGACAACACCATAATGGACCCAATGGGACCTCGTTGATCTAGTAGTTTCTTGGACCTCCCCCCATTAGAGGGAGAAGTGCCAGGCCTCCCACCATTTAGGCATCGAATAACACACATTGCCACCATTATCGTTTCATCCTTTATCGGGGCATCCATGATTCGAAACCCCCAAGGGTCATCCAACACCAAAGAAGTGGAAACCACAGTAGGGTCACCAGATTCAACCCCTCTCACAACCCCTAGAGAGAAGATGAGTGATACCCCTTCTCGGGGTCAACAGAATATTTATTAGGGCACGCCCTAGGGTAATATTCCCCGAAAACCTCCCCTAAACCATCATACATAGATGCCTGCTTTTCAACAGTCTATAATGGCAGTCAATACTGAGTGACCCTTCTTAGCATCACTTAATCCTCCAAATCTAATGAAGTCAACTAATGACCCCATTACTCATGGCCTTAATTGGCCTCCCATGCCCACGAAGTTCCTTCGGATATACCAAAATTCGAGGGGAAGTAGCAGAAGACCCCAAAGTCATATTATGACTTTCCACCTATGGTGTTCATCCAATAGTATCATTGATGTTACCATGAGACTAACAATTTTTCAGTGTACCCCAACTGGGCCTCTGGTGAAATGGTATGTCGAGCATCCTTCTACTTCTCATGAAACCTTTAGCACCCTCACTACCGCGTTCCTCACCTGTTTTCAGTTACCCATTTATCATTATTTGGGAATGGAACTGCTCACAAATCTAAGGCAATCACCAGTTGTCCATATATCATACCATCTCCACGAGGATACCATTAGCAAGGCCAAGCATCTTCAACTCATTTACACGCAGTGAAGATATATTTACAATGTCTTTCCAAATGCCTCGTGCCTACAAACTTATAGATAGTTACTAGGTATGTCGAATATTGTATACGATTTGATCAGTTCCTTAAACCAAGTTCAGCTGAGAAGTAGTACCCAATACCCAGGATACTCATATGATTCTACTGAAAACGTGTCCCAGCCTTGATACCATCAAATTTGGTCTGCACATTTGAAGAATATTACAAATAGGGTAATACCATACCATCAACAAATATAGGCTCGTACCCCCTTCGCGGTGGAACCAATACTCATGTAGGAATACTGATAGAAGATATACTCCTCAACAATCTTACATAAATCAAGTACAGGGGAACCTACATCCCCTTTTCCCACACAAAATCCACCACGAACCCAAGACAACACACCGTTGAACCTAGTGAAACCACCTCGGGCTTAGCAATGACAGTATTACGACCAGGAGAACCACAATAACCCTCCAAACAATGCAAAAAAGAATCCTTGGAATGAGGAAAAGGAAGACTCTCGACATAGGGGTAGTAATCAACAATGCTACATACAATCTCAGGGAAACCCCAACTGAAATCAAAACAAAGAGCCAAATAATAGCTCTTAGGGGAAAAAAAAAATACCAAGTCTATGGAGAGACCATTCTTGTGCCATATGTGGTGAATACAACCATTTTACTCACCACTGTCTCGAACTCCCTGAAATAGAAAAACTTCAAGGTAACTGTGGACAAGGGGGACCTCCTCAACAACCTGATGTAATCTAGTAACCCTTACCCCACCTTGGAGTGGTTAACACCCGGGAACAACAACCACCCCAAAACTATACCAGAGGAGGGAGTCATGAAATCTACATGGCTTGCGAAGAATTGTTCTTCCAAACAAGGAATAGGAACTACAATACACCTCTCGACAACAACCCATTAGGTACAAGTACGAGTGCACCTATTGCACCATTAACCATCTCCAAAGTGCCTATAGATCCTCCTCCAAAAACAGTCAAGGGACCAACGAAACTGAGAAAAAGCCATGAAATCATCCTCATAAGAATATTTATTAATGAGGCTTTTATTTTCTTCAATTTTCTATTAGTTTCCCTCATTTTCCTCATCACACGAAACCTGTGAACTTTCACCTTCCCTTTCTCTTATTTTACATTATTTTCATAAATAAATGTCGACAAATGTCACTTTTTCTTTCCAAAGCGTTAGAAATTACCTTTGCTAATTTCCATATCCATCATAAACAATATGAACACACACAGTATGATGTTTGTCCCAACATTTTTCTTGGAATATATGTCCAAACATTCATATACATATGTACATATACCAAATATCATATCAAGGTATACCGAAACGTATACACAAACATTCACTCAACCAGCGAATAAGGAATGATACATAGCACACATCTTATCCCCCATCTCCCACGTAGCTTCGTTGGGCCCAAAGTGATTCCATTTCAGTTTAATGTACTCGATTTATTGATTAGGTTATATATATAATAAGTTGTTATTGTAAAGGAAAACATTGATGTTTATGGTTGACAAAATGCTTTGTAAATACTAAATATTCCTTTCTATTACAAATAAATGTATTACTAAGATAAACGAGGAATTATGTGTGTGTATATATATATATATATATATATTAATAATTCAAAAAAATAGTTTCAATAATTCAAAATGCAAATCTATGTAAATATTGCACTTTTACCTAAAGATTGAATATATGCATTTTTGAGGTAATAAATAATAATCAAACATATATATCAAGATGTAAAATAAATCTAGCTTTATTTCATAATTAATGATGAATTTAGTATGATAAATGTGGGCATCCTATGCCATAGCTATTGTAGATCAAAGTGGTTTTAACTAGACTTAGAATTAATTTTAGAAAATCAATTGGTTAAAATGCTTCTATATTGGTTTTACAAACTAGTTGTGAAGGCAATGTGTTAGTATGCAAGTCCCTCTTCAAATAAAAATAAAATATCCTCTAAATAGAAAAGATAAAAAATAAAAAGGTTTGTATGTTATGCATTTTTAAATAGTTGTCCATATGACCTAATATCATGTAAAATTATTAAAAGTAAAAAAAAAATATGTGAGTAAGATTTTTAAACCTTATGCTTTTCCGAAATATTTTAATACCTGATATCAACTTAATATATATGCATATATAGAAAAAATATTAAAAAAAATATATTTTAATGTCCTATAGAAGAAAATATCCAATGCAGTATGAATTAATATAAAATGAATCAACACACATGTTATGTAATCTCTATAACATTCAAAAATGCAATTTAAGTAGTAAAAAATTACACATTTTTTTTGCACTCTAAAATAAGTTTGCAACAAAAGTGTAACCTCTTGTTTTGTTCTTTTACTTTTTACTTTCTATTACATGAGTTGTTATGACACACATTTAGAATGGGTAACGCATGAGGAATTAGTTAGTGACATTAATACATGAATTTTATTTAAAAAATTGATTTAAATGATAATTTTTCCTGAGTACAAGGTAGAAGTAACTGTGTGGTAAAATAGTCCAAGAAACCGAGGAAATAGGTTGAGACATTTCTGTCTGTTACTTCCCAAAAAGGATTTAAGGAAAAAACATAGGAGGGAAAGAGGTTCTATGCAGAACAGTTTGAGGGTTAAGCAATTGATGCTTGTTCTGAGTATGCTTGTTATGAGTTGTCCAGAACCGGTGGGAGTACCAGTGGAACTCAGGAATTTAGCCTAGAGAAGTAAGACTAGATTTCTAATGTTGTGGTGAGACTTATTGTCTCAAAATATTACCTCATATCTGGTTAGGAGCAAGAGAGGAGCGGAGGATATAATCACCTCACTCAAGGTTTGGTGGATGGAAGGTCACTAAGAAAAACATGTACTCTAAATTAGGTTCACAGTTGCGATTCAACCAGAAAAGCCATTCCAGTGGTGCCGAAGGGTTACACATCTTATCTCCAGTTCTGTCCACCAAAGAAGGAAGGAGAACGGACAAAGAAACAGTAATTAATAGTTCCCTGAGGCTAGAAGAGCTCTCATGGTAGAGGCATGGGTAGAGAATGAAATCAGAATTTTGCAGTTGCAGAGCAGAGCTCTCAGCACTGGCAAAATTAACAATGGAACAATGGCAGGAGGATTGGGGTGGGTGGTTACGCTAACCCACCTCACTTTCCCGGATCTTTGTGGATCACGAAGGATGTTAATCCAATGGCTGAAAGGGTGATAGAACACCCGGAGAGATGGAGGTCGTAGCACCACCCCTGAGGAATGGCATTAATCGCTAGCGTTATGAACTCGACTGGACACAGATACAAAACAAATAATATTCCCAATAAAATATTAAAAGCAAGTACGAGTAAACTCAATGTTGCCAACTCATTTAGTGTCACTAATATGTTCAAGAGAAGTCACTCAATAATTCCTGAGCCTTTGCGATACTCATAAACCTTCATTTCATGACCGCAATCCCTGAACATTGCTTCATCAGTTACATTTTGTCTTTGAAATCATTAATCCCATTTCATGTCCTTGATGGGGGATACATCAAGACCTTCCTGTGATGGTTCGTTTATTGTCAACATCAGCTTATCACCAAGGAAGTTGAATTAGAAATGCACTTACAGTAACTTGGATCTTACATACATCAATGGCAAGTTTCTCGCTTCCGGCAACAGATTGACATCACTTCTCTTTGACTGAAATATTTTGTATGGTGTTTGACATCAAATCATCTCTTCACACCATGCAGAATGTACATTAGTACCTTGAGAGCCATTATAATCATCAGTGTTTTCTCTCGCACCTGTTGACAACTTACATCATTGGTTGGTAATCAAATGGTGTCTTCCCATGCTCCACTTCAGGTCACATATTCTTATGGTTAGAATCATACTTGAACAATCGAGTGAAAAAGATAGAAGACTCGAGATCTAGTTTCATCCATCTTGGCTACCATTTCAGGAGTAGTAACACATCATCCGTAATATGGATTTATACATATGTTCATCCTATCATGGGTCTATATCTGTAGATGACTTTCTGATGATATGATAGTTTATATGCTAAATATGGCTATGTCTCCCTCAACAATTCATGTCCAAGATGAAAAGGATATCATGATGTAATGTATCATAATTGATGCAGGTCACCGTCCACTTCAAATCCTACTCATCACATCATAAAGCATATCATTCAACATTATCGTTTTTGAAATCATGCTTTAGGGGGAAATTGTTACAGGTCAATTTGGGCGTCACTCCCGAAACCTAGATCAATAAAAATTAGGGTCTATCATACTCTAAATAATTTGATACTTTCCTTAAACAAGTCATCCCATTTTTTGTTTTCATCCATGAAAGTTTCAGTGGTTGAAGTCCAGTTGAAGTGCTCCATTGAGCCATCAACGCACCCCTAGACTGCACAAAGTGCTTTGCGGAGCATTTACTCCCATGCAATGCATCATTGCAGATCAACTATCACACTATCTTATAACTTCGAATATGAACACCATGGAGCCATTGACTCACTTATCATCCTATTCCATGGAACAAGGAAACTTCCTCATCCATTTATGGAAAATCCATTAAATGAGTAATTAAAGCCAAACTACCCTCGTTTCTTATAAATTGAGCATTGATCATAGTGCACAAGAGAGGAAGAATTTGAATTTGTAGAGTTATCCTCGTAAGATCACAACTCTTTGAGGTATTGTTTGCATGTAATGTTATGCTGTTGGAGTGATGTTGTTCGTGTGATGATGACAAGACTCAAGCTGGGGCGCATTGACATCGAATCGATCCTACTGGTTGTAACTTCTCCTTCTACTTTATAATACAGAGATTTGTTCCTAATACATGTGTTCATATTTTTGTGTATTTTCAAATGAAATCGATTCATTTTGATTAAGATGAATAGATCATATAAAAATCGATTCATTTTGAACAAAAAAAAAAGTCACTCTCTACCAAACTACAAATTTTTTTTTTGAAAAAGTAAATTGCAAAGAAGTGTCAACCATCCTTCAAAGACAAACATTGGTTGAATTTTTTTAACTCTCATTAACTAAACAAACGCAATTACTTAGCAGATACAGAAATCTATTACATTTTGGCATTATCCATTGTCTGCCAATATTCTAGATTGTACGTCAATATTCTAGTTTCGGGAGGGGAGGAGCTTCGCTCTGAGGTCTGCAACGTCGATCTCGCCAAAGTGATCTTCTGGAATCCAGTCACCAGTGGTGGGATCCCTCATCCAGAAAACCTTCTTTTTCTCCTCCCCGTAACCCTTGGCTTGCTGCTGCGACGCTACCTCCGTTATCACTCCATCGCTGCTATTGCTGGCCAACGAACTCACCGCTCTGCCCACTGACGTTGCATAATTTCTGACTTCCCTGCAAACAAAAAAAAAGACGATATAATAAATCCTGATGCTTTATTCTATTTTTTGTTTCGTACACAAATAAAACCGCAGAGCTACACAGTAGAGTTAACCCAATATAGATACTACAATTACTTCGAATTAAATCTTCAGAGAATCTGAAAGTACGTACCAAGTCTGAGCCCTGCCAATGTGGGTTGCTAGATGTTTGAGAGATGATAAATTAAGAGCAGGCACAAACTTTGCCATAGTGAAAGCCACCAGAAGATAGAATATATACGAAGTGTGTACCACGAGCAGCGAAGCGCAAGCTTGTTTGTCTTTGGTCAAGGGATATGACCTGCGAGGTGCAGAAGTACAGAATATTATTGGCTTACTGTGAGACTCTTTTCTTGACACGCTCTGAATTTGGTTTCATGGGATAAATAACATGAGAGTGCGTTATTTATACAAAGCTTATTTGGTTTGTTGATTAATATCACATAAGTCGGCCTAAGAAAATAAAATGATAATTTATTATTTTTATTTAAAAAGGTAAAAAATATTGTAAATATATGAGAAGGTTGTGCAAATTTATAAGTGTTGAGATATTAATAAAAGTATGCCATTATTTTCTTTATTTTTTTTAATTAGGGAATTGAATTGAAAATGGTTTTATTAAATATATTTTAAAAATATTTAATAATATTTCAGGTGTATTTTAGTATGTTTTTAATATATATTATCATGTGGGTTAGTTTTACTAGGGGACCAATACTTTTTCATGTGGGTTCATATTACAGGATATATATTGAGGAAAAATGACATATTATATTGAGGGATATATAGAAGTAAATAATATTTTTAATGGGGAACCAAAACCCTACCAGGTGGGTTTATATTAGAAGATATATATTGAGGAAAAAATGACATGTTATATTGCGGCATATATAGGAGTAAAGAGTTTGGCACTTTACAACCCAATATAGGGGTAGATCTCACGTAAATAGGTAAACATGTAAATGTAAATGTAACCTTTAACATTTAACATTTTAAATCTAATGTCAACCCTATTTAAAAACCAATATAATTATTATTATGTATAAAAAAAATATAAATTTAAAATATAAAGAGGGTTATGAACACTCAAAAAAGAAGTACGATAAATAAATATAAATATAAATAAAGCTATGGTAAATATGTAAAACCTCTTCTTATACTAACTCCATAAAAATATAAATAAATAATTACTCCATAAATATTCTTATATTTAAAGAAAACTTTTAAAAGAGGTTTTATTTAGGTGACGCCTATGGGAAAAATATGATTTTAATACCATGGGGTAAATACCATATTTATAAAAGAGGTATGGTAAATAAATAAAAATATGTGAATAAAAAAATTTCGGTAGTAATCACATACGAAACAATTTCGTCGATCTTAGGAATGTTTCCAACCACATGTCGCCACATCGCCCAACCAAAGGCCGTTGACATTGAGAATGTTTCCATCCACATGTTGCGACGTCGCCCAACTAGAGGTCTCCACGTGGCAGCACGGGAGGCCACAAAATTTTGTTAACGGTCAAACTACACTGCATCGGGATTGACATCATGACCTTCCCCACACAACGCTGAGCATTAGTATTAATATTTTATTTTATTTTATTTTATGATTTATTTATGAGATTAGTTAGTTGTTTTGTATTTTAAATTAATTAGGAAATTATTTCTTTCCCTGTGTGGAAATAGAGCCAAAATAGGGATAAGCACTTAAAAATAGGGAGGTATTGATTTGTTGGAAAAATTCATGAAGAATTCTATTCTAAGGGGAACAGTTTTATATTTCAAGTAAAAATAATAGGGAAGTAGGGAGGAAAAACCAAGAGTGCCAGTGTGAAGACTGCAAATGCAAAAGGGCGATTAATGAAATATTTATCCCATGTGATATTAATATAATTTGTATTTTTCCATTATATGTTTCCTTTTAATTGTTGAATCTGCAGCTACATATATGTTGTGTATGAGTGGGTGAATGCAGGAAGATTGGTGAATTCATGAAAAAATGACGATAGCAAAAGGAAACTACGAATTGGCTGAAGCATAAGTGGAAGGCATGGTTTCCCTTGGAATCAAAGGTTGAAGACAACCAACGTAAGGTGAAAATCTATCACTATAAGCTGGAGTGGTTGTCAAAGTGTAAAGGCCACAGATTTGTTTAGACGCAGGCATTGGAGAAGCTAGGGACCATACAGTGAATCCAAGGTGGAGAATTGACTACAGAAAACAGTGATGACATCCTATAGAAAATGTGTTGGCAGTATGCTATTCTAGTAGTGGTGTAAGAGTTTGCTTACATTGTCGTAACACAGAACATCATTTGATAATTTTGGAATGACATATTTTGGTGGCAGCGATTTCAACAATGCAGAGAGAAATGGCACACAGCATTTCCTCTTCTGTATGCGATGTTCCATGTTGGTAATGCCTCCATTAACATAGCAAACGTTGTTACAGTATTTCCTTCTAGTGTTGACGTTCACATATAGCAATGATTTCCTTAATGATTGAATTGACATTTGTAATGGAATGGTAATTTCATGGTTAAATAGTGAGGTTACAAAGGAAATTATAACCTATAGAGCTTGACCAATAAGGGTCATTGTCTCTATGCTTTATAATGGCATGGAAATCAAAGTTGTGCACTAAGAGATAAGGAACATATGAGAGTTAATTTATTTGGGACTTAGTATCATATAATCATTTTGCTAAACTAAATATTAAAGTGGGAATGTGTTTTCTACATCAATTTGGCACTTGGTTAGCGGTTTTGGAGGCTAAATTGTAGGATGGTGCCCTATTTGGTGGAATTTGTGTCGCGTTTAGTGCCAAAAACTTGGGGAAGCCATAAATAACACATTTTTTGACCAATTTGGGATCAAAAAGAGGCTAGACATGGACTTTTGGGCATTATGGGCACATTGGAGTGGGCTGGACATGAATAATAGCAAAGGATCACAAGTAGGTGTTCTTCTCTTATCTGCTTATCTTAAGGAAAAGGTCAAGTGTCTTTCATCTGTTGTTCTAAGTGAGAACACCACACTTGGGGAAACTTATCTATCCGTAGGTTTGATTTTTGTAAAACAAATTGGTGACTCTGCTGGGGAAAGGATTGGTCATCCCTGTTGGTTTTATCCTTGTTTTTCAGCCTCTAGTAGACTTTACTTGCTTCAATATAGTCATTTGAATGTGTTTTGTTAAAAGAAGTGTGTTTGTTTGCCCATTTATGAGATTCCTCTCACACCAACGCACTGTTGGTCTTGAAAAAATTCTCTACATAGCACTGTAGGATTAGAGAGAGTGCTCTGCAATGCAATGTCACCAACTTAGGAGTGCATTTCTCATGTTACCAACCAAAATTCATCATATTTTTGTCTTTTAACATCCATTTCAGTATCTTCTTTGCTGAGCTTTCAAGTGAATGATTGCCTCTAGAGACCAGATTGCTTCTACTATATTTTCTCACTTTCAATGTTTATTTGTTAAATGTTTCTTCTTGTTTCCTTTATCATTGTCGAAATAGCTCCAAAGTTTAAATTTTACATTGATGAGTTCTTTATTTTCAAAAGAGGAATTGTCATTCTAGTCTTCATTTCTCTGGAAAGTATTGATTGTTTGTTTTTCGTTCATTCACATTTAAAAAACAATTTAAAAAGAAAAGCGTGCATTTGCATATAGGGTTTGTTAGTTTTCCATAGGAATAGTTATGGAATTTGCATTTAGATGTGCTCACTGTTGATTACTTACAATCTGATTTCTCTATCCCTTGTAGCTAAGGTTTTCATTGTCAAAATTAAATCAAAACGAATGCTTATCATCTTTGTTGCATTCTAGGAATGTCAAATACATCTTGCGGTGAACTAAAAGGCAAACTTATAAACAATATCAACTTAAAATTTATATCAATTATCCTAAGGAAGCATTGTCACTTGATGATAACATTTAGAGGTCTAGGCTAAAGACGTGATCTGGTGTCGTAAAATGTAGCAGCTATCGTTAATTTTCTGAGATACATTCCGAGTGTGATACCTCATTTCACGTATGTAAGTATATCGGACCTCGTCCATGTACCTTGAGTATATTCGACAGTGTTTTAGTATGAAAAGTATAAGGGGATGGTTGTTGGGTATGTGTTATATTCCTTCTACGACTAGTGAAAGATTCTCATGTACATTGTGTCGAGCACAGCAGGAAGGTCACAACGGGGGTGGTAGCCCCCCTTGTTCAGGGTCCAGGGCAGCACCCTGGGAAAAAAAAAAATCTACCGTATTTTTCGGTGGGCGGACCCGTCGATGGTTTTGTGCATGGTTTGCACATGGTTTTGGGGCATGATGGTTTTCGGACCCTAGTATTTTGTAGATCTGGTCAAGGGAACTATGGTTATGTTCTAATCTAGGGTTAACGGATTGGGGTTTATGTATGCTTTGGCATGTATATATATGTGTATAACACTAAAATGAATATAACAAAAAATAAAGTTGGTTGTCCCGATTTGGGATCCAAGGGAAAATCTCTGTGTATATAGTTTTTATGTTTTATGCTCTCGCTATTGTTTACTTTATGTTTTTAAGATTCGTTTTCAGTGATTTCTTTACATGGTTAAAACCTACAATGCTCTCATTGTACGGTTTTACATTAGAGAACACTAATACAGATTGGGTCTCCATGTACCATTGAGTATATTTGGGAGGAAAACATTAGCTTGCTTACCATCCATAGGTAACCAAGTTCGCTACCTTATACACTGTGATACACCGAACATAGCATTCGAGGAGATTTCAAGGACGTACATAAGTCCTTGGTTTACTATGGCAGTATATTGTAGTTCATAGTTTATTGGTAATCCTTTTTCCTAGAATTAACCTCATTTTGTTTATCTATTTTTGTATTAAAATAAATCAAAAATCATGAAGAAGGTCAACCCTTTCCCCACCATTCACGTACGACAGTGAATAAACCACCTTTACCACCAGAATCTATAGCTAGTAGGTGAAGGCGAGCTCATCCTACCGAGTCCGGTACCTCTGGAATATTTGATGCTACATCTTAATATAATTTATGAGAGTCATATGATTCTTTCAGTACCGAGTCTCGAGTCGTTTCTACCGATCCAGGTTTATCTGCCACTACCTAATGGAATACCATGCGCAGAAACGACGTTGGAGAAATACGAAGTCAATCCAGAACATGTCATTCTTTTACTAGAGCAGCTTGATCCCCAAGTTGAACAACATGAAGTTGTTCGCATGCTGGAAAACAATCAATCGGTTGATCATCAGTCATTTGAAACTATTGAGCCTTCCTCTTTACCGCAGACTCATTTTAAGCTTGAAATTTATCTCGGGAATGGTGGTGAAGTAGTTCCACCTAGTTTGGTTTAAACTAAGGAAGAAGTTCAGAAATAGACAACCCCTTCAACTCCAACTCATTTTGGGTTAGGGCTTCATATTTATTTGTATTTTACTCATTTGACCTACACTGCTCCTGTTCACCCTACTCAATCTCAAGTTCTCGTTGATTCTTTAAATTATTTACTAGGTTATTTAACCATGGCTGAGACAACATACTATATTTTACCATTTGTTATAGCTGCCACAACATCTACTATTGCTACCTATTTGACGTTTTTTACGACACTTGAGTCTCATATTTATGGTTGTTCGTCTATCCCACTAGGTTACTAAGCTTTAAATGGAACCTACTCTGGTGTCTTCTCTAGTCCACGGACTTCACCCATGTCATCATTTGGAATTTTATTTGGTTCCTCTCTTATGAGTACTAAACATCCTGATCCTTTATTGACATCATTAGCTCAATATCAGGTTAGTCCATCAAATTACTGTCCATCTTATCGAGTTTTTGTTGGACTCCCATCAAATCAAGGTCGGTATGTTCCATATCATTATACTCCATATACTTGGAGGCAACAGATGTTTACCCTATATGGCAGAACTCCTTCATTTTTAGGTCAATCTTATGCTAGAATTTATGTTTGTCAATGGAAACCTACCTTTCCTGTTCAAACGCAACAGATATGTATCAATATAAAAAACTTCAACCTATTGCATCTGTACTTACTACACCTTTTATTACTTCCTTGATTATAGCTAAGTCTACTCAGGCAGTTCCTTCAACTATTAACCCTCATGTTTCAAGTCTACAAGCTCCGTCTTCCAATTCTGATTTACAACAACCATTTGTATCAGGAATTTCACAACCACAGGCTAGCTTACCCTTCTCAGAGGCTTCTACTAATCCCATCTATTCAAAACCTAGTCCAAATTGTCCTGGGAGGCAACAATAGTATTATCAAAGCCCATGGTAGCCAAAACAACCATTCCAATGATATCATGCATATCCAGGTCCTGTTCAACAAGCCTATCAAGGGTTTTGTTAAGAAACTTACACCTATCAGTGTTACCAATAGCAGAGTCTTTATGTTGTACCACAACGACCTATTACCTAGGAAATTCCATCTCACCCTGGTAAAGCTCAACCCAATCTAAACCGACAGTTCTTGTTTGTTGCAACATTAGAGTTACCTCATTTAAACATGCTCACTAATGATTCCATTCATTAGTTACCTTGGTGGTCAGTGATTCCTCATAGATTACACTTTGATATTTTAAAATTCAATGGAAACTCTGGAGAATATCCATCTACGCATGTTATGACTTATCATTTATGGTGTTCATCAAAATACTTGAATGGCGATTCTTTTAAACTCATTCTTTTCCAGCAAATGCTCATCCGTTCAGCTGCAAAGTCGTACATTGAATTAGCACACAATTCTTTTAATAAATTTATAGCTTTAGCCACTAATTTTCTAACCCACTTCCAGTTGCCCATGAGATATCAAACTGGAATGAAAAATTTGACCAACATTAAATATAAAATTGCTACTCACATATCAGATCACATTCATGAGTGGTGTCGTTGTGGTCGAATGGTTAAAACCTTTGTTCCAGATCAAATTTTAGCTGAGTGGTTTATAAATTCCTTGTTTCCATCTATCACCAAGGACGTGGCCAAAAGTAATGTTGTCACTGAAGAGAAAGTGATTTCTCATGCCCAGTATCAGGATTTGATTTATACACATTCTGGCATGCTTTATGAAAATATTATGAATGCACAGTGACCAAATTTTACTAATCCTCCTTCTCCATATGGTAAGGAAATTCATTCCAGAGATGGTGTGATTGGTTCTGCTAGCACTCGACTAGAAAGTATACCATCTGCCTCAACACTTGTTGTGTGCAATCAAACCCCTATTGCATCTCATCCCGCGTCTTCTTCCGACATACGTGCCATGACATCTGACAAGGGCAAAAGTGAGTAGAAACCTGGAAGTAAGAAGAAAGGGAAAGATAAGAAGAAAAAAATTTCTCTCGACAAGAAAAATCATATGATACACCTGGTACTTCATTGAAACCTTGTTACCCTTGTTTGATATGTAATGAGGATAATTATACGGGAGATTTTCCTTATCACTCAGAAGTATCAAAACTTCTTAGGACTTTTGTCACATCTAAAGCATTAAAAAATCCTTTTTCAAACCAGGAAACAAATATGGTTGCTATGAATCTCACTCCTAGTTCTTATGTTATCCACAACTAAGCCCAAAAATGATGTCTTGGTGTCCACTCGAAGTAAATATTATAGTATTCCTCTTTCGTCATCGAATGGTCAAACTACATATCAACCGACTACTTCGACTTCGACTTCGACTGATTCAATTCCACCACATATTATTCCTAAGTTAACAATAAAGGTGCCGAAGGGAGTCATTCTTAAATAGAATTTCAACCCTTGAGCTCATGCAAATGAAAATTATAACATAGTCGAAGATATGGCTAAGTCACCTTATGTTATGTCAACGCTTGAGGTTCCTCACAATAGCCCTCCAAAAATCACACTTTGTTGTCGGAAATTGGTGGAATCGATTCGACGGATTCTAATCTTGTAGTCTTTAACCATGCAGGCTATGTGCCACGATTTCCATTAAAATTAGCATTTTTGATCCAAGTAAATGTCCTAAATCACCTCATTCATCGGACTATTATTGATGAAGGTGCATCTACTTGTATCATGTATATGAGTTGTTGGAAGTCGCTTGGCTCGTCAACTTATCACAAACACTTAAGATGATGAAAACTTTTGATGATCGTACATATAAGCCTTGTGGAATTCTCAGTAACCTACAAGTCAAACTAGGGGGAAAAACTATTACTATTGATGTTGAGGTCGTTGACAGACCCCTTGACTACAATATTTTACTTGGAGGACTGTGGGTTTACCTATGGTTGCGGTTGTATCTACTTACTTTCACATGGTTGTTTTCCCCCATAAGGGAGGCATCACAATCATCGATCAACTCACCTTCTTTGCCTCTCGTTCCCAGTCAAATGGAAGTGTTATGTTCATTCACGGACCCCTGCCATCTCTTCTGAACATTGTTGTAGGAATATTTAAGGATTCTTCCCTAATGGGAACCTTTTCTTCACCGTCACCTACGACATCGGTGAAAATTGCAAAAATAGAAACCTACAATATGATATCTTCCACTTCACCTGACTTAAGAAAGATTCCCAATTATTCTCAAATAGATACGCTGGGTGAAACCATGCTACTAAGTCCAATCAAGCTTGCATCGCAATCAATTTTTTTAGCTTATGTGATGAATCCTGAGCTTTTTTTGCCGACTGTTTGGGTTGATCACTCTTAAGATTATGGTACTTCTTCTGACCCTTTTTCGTGTACATTCTCAATTGATGAAAGAATTATGGAATCCATGATGCCGGAAGAAGGAGCTTGGGCAGATTCTCATCACCGATTCCACCTCAGAGATTGCAATGAAGATAGTCTGAATGAGCTATATCACCCTACATTCGTGTATTTCTTAATGAGGATAGTTACTTTTACTGTGTCAACCTCGTTAAAAAATGAATCACGTCATGAAGATGGTTCTTTTACTGTGTCAACCTCGTTAAAAAATGGAACAAGTTCCCATGAGCATAGTTCCTTTTCTCGTTTCAAACTCGTTAAAAAATAAAACAAATTTCTACAAGCATAGTTCTTTTAATGTGTCAAGCTCGTTTAAAAAAATGAAACAAATCCTCTCCTAATTAAGTCTATTTTTTCATCCGATATCATAAATGAGCCTTCATTCCATCCAGCTATTAGTAACTAGTACTCTACTTGAGTGAATGAAATGAAGCTTAAGGGGCATCACATGGGCATATGCTCTTGCAGGTTATGCTTGGGGGGCATTCAAGCAAACTTATTTGAAGCACAGTTTTCTACGTTTCAAGCTTGTGTAAAAATGAAACTATTCTCAAGAAAAAAATTTCCCATGTTTCAAGCTTGTGTAAAAATGAAACTACTCTCAATCATAATTTTTTCTATGTTTCAAGCTTGTATAAAAATGAAAACTATCTCCATTCCATTTCAGTTATTATTTTCAAGACTCGCTAAACTCATGAAAATCCCGAGCTTCTTTAGCTATTCTTTTCATTCTCGTAAAAAATGCATAAAAATGCCGAGTTATTTCTGTATTTTCCTACTCATTAATTAAATTGAAAGTTGGAAATAAGTATACACCTTTTATCACTTTTTTGAACTCGTTAAAACTTATGTAAAAGTAAAACCATGGATTCCTCTTTCTGCTCTTTTTAGACACCCAAAACATGAAAATATTGTCGAGCACTTATACTTTCGAGCTCGTAAAAGGAACTAAAATGACATATACTCAGTAGAAGTTTAACCTTTTTTCATAATGGAATAGATTATTTACGAAAAACGAACACCCTAGTTTAACATGGACAAGAGTTTCTCTAATGTATTATTTTACGCTTTTTCGGATATGAGGAACAAATTTATGAAAAATAACTTGTGGAGTTTTATTTTAATCCCTTTTTCAAACTCTCGAAACATGAAAAAGGAATATGTTTTCACTATCGTTAGACTCGTTAAAACATCGAATAGTGATAGAATTTTCCATCATGACAAGATTGAGTTTCACTTTCACTATTCTCATTAAAACATCACATAGCGGTAGATTCAGGCGAAGGGTTGAATTATACATCAAGAATATTTTATTCTCCTCAAGCTTGTTAAAAAATAAATAGGTACTGGTCAATAATGACTAGGGAAAATTGGAAAGGGATATATCACTTTATGGTATCAAGTTGCTCTTGAACATTACACTCATTCACTTCATCTCTGGGGTTGTTGGGTTAGGTTATCTTCTCGATGGTATATCATACCTATGGTCTATCATACCATCCATCACTTCAGTTTTGGGTCAATGTTTCCAACTCATTTAGTGTCATCGATATGTTTAAGATAAGTCACTCAATAATTCCTCATCTTTTGCAATAAACATAAACCTTCATTTCATGACTGAAATCCTTGAACATTGCTTCATGAGTTACAGTTTGTATCTGAAATCATTAACCCTGTTTCATGTCGTTGATGGGGGATACATCAAGGTGCTCCTGCGATGGGTCGCTTCCTGCCAACATCAGCTCATCATCCAAGAAGTTGACTTATAAATTCCCTTACAATACCTTGGATCTTGCATACATCAATGCAAAATTTTCTTGCTTTCAATGACAGATTGACATCACTTCCCTTTGACCGAAAGACTTGGTATGGTGTTCAACATTAAATCATCTATTCACACAATGCAAAATGTATTATAGTACCTTGAAAGCCATTATCATCATCGTTTGTTTCTCTCGAGCCTGTTAACAACTTACATCATTGGATCGTAATAACAATGTCTTCCCATGTTCCAATTTAGATCACATATTCACAGGGTTAGAATCATACTTGAATGATCGAGTGAACGAGATAGAAGACTCTGAATCTAGTTTCATCAATCTTGGTTGCCATTTAAGGAGTAGTACCACATCATCCGTAATATGGATTTATACAGATGGTCATACTATCATGGGTCTATATATGTAGATGAATTTCTGATAATATGATAGTTTATATGCTAAGTATGGGGATGCCTCCCTCAACAATGCATGTCCAAGATGAAAAATATATCATGATGTAATGTATCATAATTGATTCAGGTCACCGTCCACTTCATATCCTACTCATCATGTCGTAAAGCATATCATTCAACATTATCATGTTTGACTTCATTCTTTAGGGGGCAGCTGTTACAGGTCAATTTGGGCACCACTCCGAAAACCTAGATCAATAAAAATTAGGGTCTATCATGCTCTAAACCAGTCACCACTTTCCTTAAACAAGTAATCCTTTTTTTTTTTTTCATCCATGAAATTTTCACTACTTGAAGTCTAGTTGAAGTTCTCCATTGAGCCATCAATGCACCCCTAGACTACAACAAGTTCTTTGCGAAGCATTTACTCCCATGCAATGCATCATTGCAGATCATCTAGGCCCACTTTAGAGTGTGTTGTTTGAGTGGGAGAGAATTGTTTAAAGGATTCCGGGAACCTTCCCACCTTCTAGTGTCTTCTATAAGTTGTTCCAGCTATCACACTACCTGATAACTTTGAATATGAACACCATGGTGCCATTAAATCACTTATCATTCTATTCCACTAAATAAGGAAAATTCATCATCCATTTGTTGAAAATCCATTCAATGACTAATTAATTCCAAACTACCCTCGTTTCTTATAAATTGAGCATTGATCATAGTGCACAAGAGAGAAAGAATTTGAATTTGTAGAGTTATTCTGGAAAAATCACAACTCTTTGAGGTTTTTTTTGCATGTAATGTTATGCTGTTGGAGTGATGTTACTGATGTGATGATGATACAACTGATGTTGGACCGCGTTGACATCGAATCCATCCAAATGTTTATAACTTCTCCTTATACTTTATAATACAAAGATTTGTTCATTTCCTAATACATTTTTTCATATTTTATATGTTTATTTTCAAATGCAATCGATTCATTTTGATTAATATGAATAGATCATACAAATTTATTTCATTTTCTATCTTATGTTAGTCATTGCAGGTAGCAATAAAGCGAGTTTAGTTCGATTGAGAGTGATGAAAGTGACAAAAGGGAGACAAAGAATATAAAAGGACCACAAGTATGTGTTCTTCTCTTATCTATTTATCGTATGGAAAAGATCAAGTGTCTTTTATCTATTTTTCTAAGTGTGACCACCATAGTTAGGGAAACTTATCTATCTATAGGTTTTATTTTCATAAAAAAACTCTATTGAGTGTGTATCTTGTGCATGTTGTTTTGGTTTTGTTTCATTTTTTAGGTAGCATGATATGTTTCCTTTCTAACTTAGCTTATTACATGTTGAACTTGTTCCACTAATGTTTGAAAAACCATGTTGACCCCTGAATCTTATGTAGTTAAGAAGCCTCTATTTGGTCTCCAAAATATCGCATTTTCATCCTCTTTTCCTTTCATTATTCCTCACATTTATCCATATTATGTTTCTCCATTCACTATTTATCATGCCGTTTTCATGTTAAATATGGGTCTCCCTTATTATTTTCCAATTTATATATCTTCAAGTTTTGAGAGAAAACTAAGAGAATTTGCGATTAATTATTAGAAAATTAATATATTTTCATATATATATATATGAAAATTTGTGTGAGCCTTGTGATGTGTAGGAAATTTTCAATAAAGGATTATTCAAGGAGATTTGGGGAGATAATCATTCAAGGTCATTTCAAGGAGAAGAGCGTGAGGATATGGATATCTCATCCAAGATTTGTGTGATGATTTGAAGCTATCATATTTTGTAATTATGGAAATTGGCTGAAATAATAGTGGATTTTTATTTATGAGTTGCTTATATATTTTTCAAAGAAACTCATATATACAAATAGGAGTGTTCTCTCTCCAGGATGGAGGAGAAAGTAGAGGAGAAACTTGAGCCTTTGAGACTATTATTTTCCGAATATGATTGAAGATAGAATTTATCATTTTCTTCTGGTTATGAGTTGAATTGATTTTTATAGCTGAGTTTTTTTAATAGGTGCAGCAGGCAAGGTTGGAGGCCCCCCACACCAAGCTAAGTACACTTTGTTGTAGTTTATTTTTCATAATTGTACATATTCTAGTGTTTATTCTTTATGGTTATCATATTTTGTTGTATATACTCGTATATATTTTCATTATGAACTTTTGTTAAGGCCATGTTTCAATTTTTGAATATTGATCTATGTTGAGTGACTAGTTTGGATGTTGAAGGATACCAAGGAATCTTAGAGTGGAGCCTCTTCTCCATGAGCTAGGATTGGATTAAATCAAGATTCACTTTCTTGTATTCTTTATATAAACTTTATATGATTTCATATTTACATTTCATCATACTTTCTTAGCTCCTTGGCAATGTTATTATAGAAAGAATGTGGAAGGAAACCTTGGACTCTTAGAGTATAGCCTCTTCTCCATATTTTAAAATATACTAATCTAATTGACTAATAATCTATATGCTTTCATAAAGTAAATTTGAATTCTTTCTTTACATGTTTTCTTTACTTGCTTTTGAGAATATTTCTCTTGTTATTCTAGCATGCATTTCACTTTTTGAAATCCTAACAATGACTTCCTAATTTAACTAGATCTAAGGTCCATTTATTTTTTTATTTTTATAATTCTGCTAGCCCAGAATAATAATTAAATATATGGTCTGATTTAATCCCATAAATTAGACTTACAGCCTCCCAACTAAGAAAAGTGTACTTTGTCCACCCATGTGCCGAATACACAACTACAGTAATGACGACTCAAATAGATGATTTCTTTTGAGTTAATTTTTGTTGATGCATGTCCTTCTTCCTCCTCATATTGCTGCAAATCACCACTCTATCCTCTCAACATCTCTAATCCATGTCAGTAAGAAGTTCTACCTAGTAGATGAGAAATTTTTTGTATTCTTCCTGACTGCACGCATTCTAATAGGCGCGTGTTCTGTGCGTGTTCTTTGGGAAGATAGTCGTGCTTGGCAACCCATAAAAAAATTTCCGTCACAGTGTTCTAGAATTTCATGATGGATTAGGACTCTTATTTTCTATAATTTATCTTACGAACTAAGTAGTTTTAATTTTAGTTTATTATTTTTGCAAATCATACATAGTTTAAGTAGGAAAAGTAAGTGGCCTTCAATCCACATATGTTTTCTGAACAAATGATTTGTTGACAAAAGATAAAAAAACACATAGCGTAATTAGCATAAAATAAAGTGTCCCATATATCCACATATCTTTAGCTAATTCAAGTTTTTTGAATTTTTGAATTAGATTAGGTAAAATTTGCATTAGGAATTGGGACTAGAAGCATACTATCGAAAAGAAATCAAGTAATCATTTCCACCCTTGCACCTCACGGTGAGCCTAGGTACTCACATGAATGATTTCCTAAGACAATTTTGCATCTCCCTATAGTGCAAACTTAATCTAAGTAGGAAAGGTGTAAGCATCCGATAATCTGCACATCGCTTATTTTTGAAAGGAAAAATCACACATAGGGTAATTGGAACATTATTGTAAAGGATAAACACATATCCAAATCTCATAATCCTTTTGATTGTACACTCCAAAGAATTCATGAAGCATCGATAATCATTGGCCCAAAAGGCACATAGTGTGTTGGGACGTTTTTCCTCCTCTTACAATTACTTCACCAAGGCACACCTTAAGAAAATTGAGACTCTCTTAAAATAATAACTAACCAAAATCATTAAATTCTCCCCAAAGGGGCCAAAAAATAATTATAGTTTAGGTTAGGACCATCGGGTCCATCGGGTGTAGGCATCGAATAAGCCACCGTGGTCATAATAAATTTTGAAACATAGATGTTGAATTTCTAGGGAGCTTCAAATCCATCTATTCGCCCACAGAATGCATAGCTGAGCGTTACTGGAGACCTGTTTCATAGGGGGTTAAGCCTAGGATGTGCTCATGCGGTACCTTTTGGGGCTACCTGACTCATTTAGTGCTCGGTAATGGTAGCTGATTAGCAAGAAGCTCAAGTCTTGAAAGTTCATGTTTGATGACAGTACTTTAGTGGCCAAAACTGGTGCATCCTTCCCTATAGGTTACGGTGCAGGCAACACTTGATAATCAAACCATTACCTTGGTCGATTATTCGACTGTTAGAAGGGATCAACAGTTCTTTCTGGAAGTTAGCCCTAATACCAATAAAAAGAAATATTAGCAAGGCCCAGTTACATTGAGATTTTAAGAACGAATATGTATATATAGTCTTTTGAGTATGATACACAAAACCAAAAAAACCACATTTTTTGCTTCATTGATCACATACAATTAAATTAGAGGAAAACTTAACTGTTATTTTTTCACTTTGTTTTATGAATGTGATCATATTTTCATTGATAATAATCTTACTTCCTCCCATGAACCAAACAATATCACCAATTTTAAGCTAGACGACAGCATAATGGACCCAACGGGACCTCGTTGATCTAGCAGTTTCTTGGACCTCCCCCGATTAGAGGGAGAAGTGCCAGGCCTCCCACCATTTAGGCATCGAATAACACACATTGCCACCATTATCGTTTCATCCTTTATCGGGGCATCCATGATTCGAAACCCCCAAGGGTCATCCAACACCAAAGAAGTGGAAACCACAGTAGGGTCACCAGATTCAACCCCTCTCACAACCCCTAGAGAGAAGATGAGTGATACCCCTTCTCGGGGTCAACAGAATATTTATTAGGGCACGCCCTAGGGTAATATTCCCCAAAAACCAACCCTAAACCATCATACATAGATGCCTGCTTTTCAACAGTCTATAATGGCAGTCAATACTGAGTGACCCTTCTTAGCATCACTTAATCTTCCAAATCTAATGAAGTCAACTAATGACCCCATTACTCATGGCCTTAATTGGCCTCCCATGCCCACGAAGTTCCTTCAGATATACCAAAATTCGAGGGGAAGTAGCAGAAGACCCCAAAGTCATATTATGACTTTCCACCTATGGTGTTCATCCAATAGTATCATTGATGTTACCATGAGACTAAGAATTTTTCAGTGTACCCCAACTGGGCCTCTGGCGAAATGGTATGTCAAGCATCCTTCTACTTCTCATGAAACCTTTAGCACCCTCACTACCGCGTTCCTAACCTATTTTCAGTTACCCATTTATCATTATTTGGGAATGGAACTGCTCACAAATTTAAGGCAATCACCAGTTGTCCATATATCATACCATCTCCACAAGGATACCATTAGCAAGGCCAAGCATCTTCAACCCATTTAAACCCAGTCAAGATATATTTACAATGTCCTTCCAAATGCCCCGTGCCTACAAACTTATAGATAGTTACTAGGTATGTCAAATATTGTATACGATTTGATCAATTTCTTAAACCAAGTTCAGCTGAGAAGTAGTACCCAATACCCAGGATACTCATATGATTCTACTGAAAATGTGTCCCAGCCTTGATACCATCAAAGTTGGTCTGCACATTTGAAGAATATTACAAATAGGGTAATACCATACCATCAACAAAAATAGGCTCGTACCCCCCTCGCGGTGGAACCAATACTCATGTAGGAATACTGATACAAGAGATACTCCTCAACAATCTTACATAAATCAAGTACAGGGGAACCTACATCCCCTTTTCCCACACAAAATCCACCACGAACCTAAGACAACACACCGTTGAACCTAGTGAAACCACCTCGGGCTTAGCAACGACAGTGTTACGACCAGGAGAACCACAATAACCCTCCAAACAATGCAAAAAAGAAGCCTTGGAATGAGGAAAAGGAAGACTCTCGACATAGGGGTAGTAATCAACAATGCCACATACAATCTCAGGGAAACCCCAACTGAAATCAAAACAAAGAGCCAAATAATAGCTCTTAGGGGAAAAACAAAATACCAAGTCTATGGAGAGACCATTCTTGTGCCATATGTGGTGAATACAACCATTTTACTCACCACTGTCTCGAACTCCCTGAAATAGAAAAACTTCAAGGTAACTGTGGACAAGGGGGACCTCCTCAACAACCTGATGTAATCCAGTAACCCTTACCCCACCTTGGAGTGGTTAACACCCGGCAACAACAACCAGCCCAAAACTATACCAGAGGAGGGAGTCACGAACTCTACATGGCTTGCGAAGAATTGTTCTTCCAAACAAGGAATAGGAACTACAATACACCTCTCGACAACAACCCATTAGGTACAAGTACGAGTGCACCTATTGCACGATTAACCATCTCCAAAGTGCCTATAGATCCTCCTCCAAAAACAGTCAAGGGACCAACGAGGCGCATAGGACATCACTCTAAAACTGCTTATCGCTACATCATAGTAGATGATTTAGCACAATCACCAGCTGCCATGTCAGCCTTGAAAGTTATGCAATCATGCCCAAGATGACAAAGATCCTTACTTTTTGCATTAGGCATTAGGCACCATTTATCCTTCCCATTCAGGGCTAATGGTTTTTGACCTAGACAAGGCAAGCCTCGAGATTCCTTCTCTAGTGGCTTTCCAAATACTGGTTTTGGTTTAGAACATCACCATACACTAATGTATGGTCACTGAAGGAGCATCCACATGTATCATGTGCAAATCATTTTGCGAAAATTTAGGATCACCTGAATTAAAACCATCTAACATCATGCTTAGAGCATATGACTGTTGCCCTTCATCCCTAGTCGATATATATCAAAATGTCCTAGTAAACCTTACCGGAAAGACAATTATTATAGACACTAAGGCCTTAAACACACAACTAGAGTACAATATACTCCTCAGGCAGAGACATATGCAAGACATGACTGCAATTTTATTATATATATATAATGTAATGAAAACAATATAAAAACAATAAATATTTCTGAAATATAAATCCCTTCAATTCATATGAAAGCTATAATGCTATTGGGTGAGGTAAAATTTATGAAAATAAAAATTAATAACTATCTCAGATATATAAATATTATAGTGGAAAAAGATTTAATCACAAATTTGATCAAATTTTTAATGTGCAAACATTTTCTTGAGTGAAAACATCCATATAAAAAGAGAAAGTTAAAATAAATATAAAATAATTATTTTTAAATGAAATCAATACGGCCATAGAGTGTCAACGATCCTTCAAAGACTAGCATAATGATAGATATTAAAAATAAAAATAAAAATAAAACTGTAAAGAAACCGAAGCTTAGTGATGTTGAATTTTTTAAACTCTCGATAACTACACAAACACAATTACTGAGCAAATACATAAATATATTTTTTAAACTCCCAATAACTAAACAAACACAATTATTCTAGTTTTGCGAGGGGAGGAGCTTAGCTCTGAGGTCTGCAACGTCGATGTCGCCAAAGTGATCCTCCCGACTACAGTCGCCGGTGGTGAGATCCCTCATCGAGAAAACCTTCTTTTTCTCCTCCCCATATCGAACTCACCGCTCTGCCCACTGACGTTGCATAATTTCCCAGTTCCCTGCACAACAAAAAAGACGATACAAGAAATCTTGATGCTTTATTCTATTTTTTTGTTTCGTACACATATAAAATCCTGGAGATACTACAATTACTTCGAAATACATTTTCAGAGTGTGAGCCTTGCCAATGTGGGTTGCCAGATGATTGAGAGATGATAACTTAAGCGCAGCCAAAAAGTTTGCCATAGTGAAAGCCACCACAAAATAGAAAATATACGTAGTGTGTAACCCGTGTCACCAATGCAGCGAAAGCTAGTTTGTCTTAGGTGCAGAAGTAGAGAGTATTATTGGCTTACTGTGAGGCTTTTTTCTTCACACGCCCTGAATTTAGTTTAGTTTTAGTGGAATAAATGTCATCAGAGGCCGTTATTTATGCAAAGCTTAGTTCGTTTGTTGACTAATATCTCAGAAGTCAGCGTTAAAATATAAATAAATAAAAAAGATTTTGTTAATTTTATTTGAAAAGGTAAAAATTATTGTAAATATATGAGAAGGAAGTTTGTGCAGATTTGTAAGTAATGAGATATTAATAAAAGTATGCTGTTATTTTCATTATTTTTTTAATTAGGGAAATTTAATTGAAAATGGGTTTATTAAGTATATTTTTAAAAGTATTTAATAATATTTAAGGTATTTTTTAGTATATTTTTAATATATATTACTTTTACTAGGGTGCCATTACCATATTAGGTGGGTTGATATTAGGGTATATGAAATGAAATTTTAACATTTATACTAAAAATAGACAATGGGATTATGAGTTTTGTGTTTTTTGCTTTTTGTATTTGAGTCATTTTCTTATTCAAATTGATGATGGGTTCACCCTACCTTCCAACAATCCCATAGGTGAAAAGACAATGACAAGAAACCTATGCTAACATATTTCCATAACTTTCTATGATGTTTTTGAACACATCACATTCCAAAATGAAATGTTTTTCCGATTCCAATGCTCGAGACATGTAAAATGTACACACTTGTTCTTCCCAAGATTTTTTACCCCTTTTCCACTATCCTATTTCACTCCGAAATTTATGGAGTTGGTTCTTAATTGAGCAATAAGAACCCTTGCCCTCCACGGAATATTAGCTCAAATGTACTCTTTTTGCTGGAGATCATATGTAGCTTGGAATTCTTCAATGTAGTACTTCTTCTTTCTACCCAACACTTTTCCCCATACCTGTTTAGGAAACTTCTCCATAACAAAATTCTTTAGCTCCTTGCTATTTGTGGGACAAGCATTGAGGTAGATATTCCATTTTGGCATCCATGTGTAGTTTGGTCTCATCCATGTTTTGTTTCTTTCACTCATGCCTTCCTTGAAGATAACATTAGGCCATCTACCTACTCCTATTTTGCTCAATTATTTTTAGATATGATCCGCACCATAGAAATTTCTTTGATGGGAGTTGCTCCTCTTTCACTCAACATTATCTCATAATGTACCAAAATTTTGATTTTGAACTTGCTCATGATCAAGCGTTTTTGAATTATCTCAATTTGCTTCAATTTTGAGACATTTTGACATAGGGGTGCTACTAGTCCACAATTCACACCCATATAGCATCACTCAATAAACTAGGAGTCCAAAAATCACTTTAATCATTTTCCAATCCCATAATTTTGCCTCTCTAGATCTATTTTGTAGAGTGTATAATGCTTTCCACCCTCCTAATATTATCTTCTTTTTGTAGTCCTCCCAATTAAGTTTGTTGTTGAAATCAATCCTAAGGTATTTGTACTCATTTACTTCTTCAATAATGTTCCCTTCAAACAAGAACTTATGGTGACTATGCTTCCTTTTATTAGAGAAAATCATTATCTTGGTCTTGCTAATATTGACTTGCATCCCCACTGTCTACAAAAATGCTCAAGGGCATATAGGTGCATCTGCAATTCATGTGCTGATTTAGAAATCAATAAAAGATCACGAACATATAAAAGAAGCTTTATCATAAACTCCCCCAACCAAACATCATCCCCACCTTACAAATTTAGATACTCTTCCAGTTTATCAATATATAAACTCAAAAGAGTAGGGGGTAGAGGGAAACCTTTCTTGACTCCAATGTTACTTCTAAAGCTTTCTGAAACACCTGTTGATGTTCTAATTTTGACTTTCACCTCTTCAGAATGTATATGGAAAACAAATCTATAATGCAAAGGAATTTCAAGTTGTTCCATTCTACACCACAACTTAACTCTAGGGATTGTATCAAATTGCTTTTTGAATTTAACAAAACAACATAATACTTCTTATTCATCCTCCCAAACCTTTTGAATAATGTGTCTCAACGTGATCCCGTGATCCACTGTAAAATGCTTCGGCCTAAAACACACTTTTCCTTTTTTCCTCTTTTCTTTTACTTATTCCCACTCACTGATTCTATTTTCTACCATGCTACCCAAAATCTTTGAAACAAATGATTGATCATAATGGTTCTATAATTTGAAGCATTATTAATGTCTCCACTTTTAAAAATGGGTATTTCTAGGCTAAATGTTGGTTCTCTTGGGAATCCTTGTTGAATGATGTTGTTGAATATTTCTATGATGTGCAGTGCAAGAGTGTTCATTCCCCATTTTAGATACTCTACTTGAAGTTCAACCAACTCTTTTACCTTTTTTGTTTTCATCTTCTTAATTCTAATCTCCACCTCCTGTAATGGGAATAGATTTGTAGTTGTGTTGAGCCCCGAGGGAGGCTCAACCTCTGATTCTTTCTCATAGAGTTGTATTCCATATTAAAACCATTGATTAGCTGTAATATTATTTTATATTTTCTTCTTCCTTGGTTGAAGTTCCTGCAAGAAAAGCTTTGGGTTATTCTTTTCCAGATATGTTAACTCTTCTCATCTTGTTTGCATGAACTCAACTTTTTCCCTTTTTAGTATCTTCTTATATAACTTTACATTCATCTTTTCCTTGCCTGTGTTTTTAAAGGTTCTCCTTGCCATTTTGTGTTCCCCATCAAACCAAGCATTTATAGGAAAACAATTTTATTCTAATTTCCTATTTTTCTCTCTTTTGCACTTAGCAAGTGCCCCATTTATATTTTTTAGCTCATGACTATTGAAGCTTTGGAAACAAGTTTTCTCTTTCTGAATTAATCTCTCTAGCATTGTCTTTAAGATAGTACAATTTGCTTGTGTTAGAAGAATTTTTCCCCTTGGTAGTGACTGCCGAGTACATTGGATTTTTCTCTTATGTTGCCATTCTTCTACCGATGGTAACTTCACATAAATTGGGTTATGGTCTGATTTTAAATCACAATTATGCTCTCCAATCTTAAATTTGTCTCTCTTTTCTATCAATATTTGTGAACAAATCACATAATCAACAACACATGCCCCATTGCATGTGTTGCAACTGAAGTTAGGAGAACCTTTCCATCTATCCAGAATATTGCAAATAATTAATTTGAAAGCCCCACACATTGTAAGCAATTCCTCTGCAAAATTATTGCTAACTTTGTCATCTTCTAAACATCTCACCCATTGGGGATTCTCCTCTATGCTGAGCCAAATAGGATTATGATCCTCTTTGCAACAAATAATATTAGTTTGCTGATTTGCGGTTATAGGATTAAAATTTCCCTCTAAAAGGAGTTCTCACTGCTAATAGTACACAGAAATATCTTACTTTAAAGTTCCATATGGATCCTTGTTGTCTTGCACCTTATTTTTGTAAGTTTTTGAGACTTGAGGGGAAAAATAGCGTGCTACATTTTCTTAAGTGATTCTCATTCCCTGATATTTTGAACCATAAATATTATTAATTTTCATCTTCTTTCATCAACTAAATGTGACGACCTTCATTTTATTTCACCGAAACTATTATTTCCCCATGCGCTTTGTCATTTTATGCTACCTTGTTCCAAACTGCTAACTTCAAATAACCATCAAACACAAGAGTTTTGCAACCATCATGTTCCTAAGTTTCCATGAGACAAATTATGTCTCTACCTTCTACAATAGGCCCTAACTGAGGTCCCCTCCTCCAAGGTTAGCCTCTACAATTACAACAACTAAACTTAGGTAGACATGGGTAGGATTTGACTAACTCAACTTTGAGTATTCAACCCTTTCCGTCCATGTTTCTCTTATTTTTTTCCTCCCTATTATTGAATTATCTGTTTTTTTCTTTACTTCCAATTTGCTGCCCTATTTTGTCGCGAGTCCCAAACACTACAATAAATACTTTACCATTGTACAACCATGTCCTTTTCCCTTAATTTATTTCTTCTCTAATTTTCTTCACTTCTTCCCTTCCCTCCTCTAGTTTTTTGCTGGTTAAATCTTCTTCTAGGAGGAATTGTGAGCTTTTCAAGAGTTTCTTTTTGTTCAAGAGATGGTGTTTGTCTTGCACTATTTCCAGGGTGACTTTTAACATTGTTACATTTTCTTTTAAAATTCTATTACCTTCCATTAAACATCGATTTGCAAACGTGATCTATGAAATTTTGTGGTCCCTTTCCTATTCTTTGGCTTCCAAAGTCTCCAACCTTGTCCTGGACCTCATCAATTCTTCGACATAGAGATCTGATGACCAAGTAAGAGGTGTAATTTTGGTGTTGTAAATGGATGGCTCTCTTTTTATTTTTGCTGCTCTTATTAAGTTTATTTCTCCGACAATATTTTCTTTCTCTCTGTCTTTGTCCTTGTTCCCATTTGAGTTGAGCAAGCCTATGCCTTAAAATGCCCCAATATTTCTTTGCATTTACCAAAATAAACTTTCTTTTTTTGTCTGCTGAAACAATTTTTCCTTGACCTAAATGATTGGTTTCCACATAACCTGATATTTCCTTGCCATTTTTAACATTTTCTATTGATTTTAAGATGACAAAATCCTCCCTAGCAGAAATCATCTTCTTCATCCATTGTCGTTGCATCAATAGTAAAGATAGAAGGAACTAGTTTAGGTTCTAGTTCCTTCCTATATATTTTCTACATATCCTATGCCATAGAAACTGCGAGTGCGTCCTGGTGGGCTTCAAATGGTGGATTTAATGACCACCTAGATAACTACACTTCTACTACTGGAATGACTGACTTCTTTGGCTTCCATTTCAGGTGTTTCATCTCTTTTCCTTCCTCAAATTTTTCACTGCTATTTCCTTTGTCATCCAATATATTGAAAAAATCACAATTTACATTCTAATTGCTCTGAGTAGGCTTCAAAATTGGGGTTTTTGTAGGAGAATTCTTAGTCTTATATGACTCCTTCTTCTTATTTGAAGTCAGAAAAAGACAGGTGAAGGGATTATTTTGGAGTATGTTGTCATATTGAAGTACATTTCTCCTATGCTTCTCGATCTTCTTCTTATTTGAATAATTTTTGGATTTGTCCAAGAAGAAGAGGGATTCACTGCTAACATCAGTGAGGGGGCTTCCACTATGACCATCTTTTTCAGCCTGCAAAAAGAAATTTTCGACATCGGCAGTGCTGATGTTGCTCCGCCATGCCTTCTTGCACTTAATTGATGTCTTTGGGATCCCCATTTTTTAGTCTGAAATTGCTCCTTCATGCCACGCCTTTCAATGTTCAATCGTAATATAGCTAATTTGATTCTATGGTGCTTGAAATGCAAAATTTTAAAATTTTCCCCAAAAAATTTGCTGAAAAAATGACATATGTTGGTGGCTCTATAGGAGTAAATAATTTTTTCATTGGAGGAGAAATACCATACGAGGAGGATTTATATCAGGGGATATATATTGAGGAAAAAATGGCATGTTATATTCGAGGATATATAAGTCTAAATGGTTTTAACGTTGGCAGGTATAAAAAATAGAGCTATATTTAGTGAAAGTAGGAGTGAAACCCAATCATTATTTCATATGTTCATCGAAATAAACTTATTAAATATTTATTTCCATTCAATTTGTTTTAAATAATTAGATAAATATTTTTTCTCATTCAAATAAACCTATTAAATATTTAATTCCATTGAATTTGTTTTAAATAGTTAGATAAATATTTTGCACCAAGGGGCACTTCTACAACCCAATATTGGGGGGCCAATATGAGGTAGATCCAACTGTTTAACATTTTAACATTTTTTTTGTAAGTTTAGCAGGTCCTTTCTATTTCCTATTAATAAAAAACCAACAGGTTACATCATATCAAAACTTGATGGCCTCAACCTGCCCGAAAGAAACCACGTTTTTTGGCCACCTTAAAGAGTTATAAGCCAACCAGTACTGAAAATATTTTAAACCTTATACTATCAGCTATGTTCATTTTACTATCTCTTACACACTCTAACTTCAAATAGTAAATGATATCCCCAATACGCATAGGAAAAAGCTAGAGAAAATACTATGTCAATCTAATGACTCAATTGTTGTCAGGTCCTTTACACCAGAACCAGGCATGTCCACCTATTGCATGGTTCCCAGCTGATAATCTACGTGGACAAGATGAAAAATACCATGATGTTGAGACACATGAATTTCTTGGATGTCTCTCCTTATATCTTGTAAAATGGAGGTGGCTATTGGGCCACCAATTTCTCGTATACTCATGATTGCCTTGGCCAAAATGTATTTAAGCATCCAGTAGGTATGGATATACTGGTGGAATAGGGACAGTCTACTTCTTTTGTTACCAGGGTATTTTATGAAATCCGTTGCCTCCTCTTGTATTAAACATTCCTCCATGGTATTACATTATGTCTCCCATCCAAAGGTAAGTTTTGGACTTGCGGCGGAATACTTCTAGAATAGCCCTCAAAGAGGTTTTCCATTACCTCTTTGCCTGACTTTCTTCCTCTCTTGGTAGGGCCCATAGTCGGATTTTTTTTTTTTGTTTCCCCTTGTCTTTAGACTCCTTCTTGGCCATCTCTCCTTTAACGATATTTGTATGCAGTAGTACAAACCATTAAGTAAACTGACAGTGTTGTAACAAGTCCTTACTGAGTAGTTGAGTAACACCTGTATAAAATTTATAGAAACCTATATATTGCAGTGTAAATTTAATAAATAATTTATACAAACATCAGTTAAAAGGACACGCACTACCGGGCATGACATCCTGGAAATTAGTAGAGAAATAGCCTTCCATGTGCCACCTTCTCAGTAGTAGACTATAAGGAAGGGTGGTAGGATTAAAAACATTGTTCTAACAGGAATGGAAATGCATGGCGAGACGCATACACATCAACTCCAGCATCTTGGCAACCTTCCACGGCCAGCATTTTCCAATAGAAATATTGAAATTCCTCAGAACCCAAAGGTTATCGACCCACAAATAGGAAAATCCCTCCTAACTCACAAATTTTAAAAGGTATGGACAAAACACCAATAGAGTAAGCCAAAGGCCCATTGAAACCAAACTACAACCTCTATAAACATAATTAAAAGTTGTAACAACTGGCCTAGACCTTAAAACATGAAAATCACTGCACATCACCGATAGATAACTGACCACATGATGAAATGAATGAGGGGGAACAGGTCCATAATGCCAATTTCGTTGAGCACAGTTGGGAGGGTAGTCGTTTGGTGCCATACACTGTAATTCATAATTCTGGGACAAGAAATCCAAAGTCTTGCCATTACACATAGTGTGTGGGGTATAGGAAGAATCTAGAGCCGATTGCATGGGCCAGGAGATTCAATAGTTGAAGGCATGGAGCAAAGAAACTGAAAAAAAACGATGCAAAAGATAGAAACAAAGAGGCTCTGAAGAAAATGAACCCGAATCCTCCTGAGTCGAATCCATGCAGAGAAAATAAACAAAATTTTAATAGGGATTGTGGAATTTAGAGGCTTCTCCATGAAAACCCACAAAGGTTATACAACCTTCATCTAAGACCAGGCAATGAACTGTGGAATTCCAATTATACAACAAAGGAAACATCTCTTCGCAAATGCGTGTGTTGTAACAGACTGGAAGAATTGTTAAGTTGACCCCTTTTTTTAGGAGACAAAGCACACACCAGGTGACAGGGTGTGATCACAACACTCCAACCTTCTCGTGCACAATATCTTCTCCTCCTTCGTCTCAATTCTGCCAGAAAATGATACCATGATTTTCTTCACCTGCCTTTATAAACCACTTAACACATCAATGTTTTTTCCCATACCATTCTTACATGGTTATTTGGCCTCCACCATATACATTGCTAGTCATTCTATCATGTGAGTTGTGGTACCATCCCTCCGATCACCTGTCGTAAGCTATCCTCAAGTGTCCGTGTGGTACACACCGCTGCGTGCCACCTCATGCCTCCCATTTCACATTTAACATTTCAAATATAATGTCAACCCTATTTAAAAAAAATCTAATTATTATTATGTATAAACACAATATAAATTTAAAATATAAAGAGGGTTATGACCACTCAAAAAAGAGGTATGATAAATAAATATAAATAAACATAAATGGAAGCTATGGTAAATATATAAAACATCTTGTTATACTTAGTCCATAGGTATGGTAAATAAATAGAACCTATTTTCATATTTACTCCATAAACATTCTTATATTTCAAGAAAACACAAAAAAGAGGTTTGATTTTGGTGAAACCTATAGGAAATATACCATTTTAATACCATGGGCTAAATACCATGGGCCAAATACCATATTTATAAAATAGGTATGGTAAATAAATAAAAGTATAACAAATATTATTAGAAATAAACATCTAATTATATACAAATCATATTGTCCAAATAGCAAGGTAAATGAAAAAAATAAAAATAAACGAGAGTTATGGTAAATGAATAAAACCTATTTTTATATTTACTCCATAATCCTCTTTATATTTACAAACACAAAAAGAAAATGTTTTATTTAGGTGAAGCCTATGAGCCAAATACCATGGGACAAATTATTATTATTACCATGCAAAAAAACTTTATTAACCCTAATATTAATATTAAAATATGAGAGATAAATATGAGAGATATTGATCATATGCTCAAAATTATGCTAAAAAAAAAGGTTTCAAAATGATGTGGAACTTGAACGACTACGTAGATATTATCTTTATGAATTTGGAATGACTCATTTCGCTTAAAACGACACCGTATGCTCCCAGAAACGCATTCTAGCTTCTTTGCCAAATAGACAATGTTTTGGAAAAAAAAATGTAGGGGCAGCCTAGCCAGCAATTCATACTACTGACTGGGCATGCCCATGTGTTAGGTTGACTAATCAAAGGAAATTTTCTTCAACGAATCATGTTGTGCCAAGTGGCACATTTTCATTAATTTGAAATGGCGGATAGTGATTGATTGGGAATGTGGCTAGCCACATCTTTCCACGTCGCCCAACTGGAGGTCGCCACATGGTAGCATGGAAGGCCACAATTTTTTTTTATCGGTCCAATTGCACTGCATCGAGATCGACATCATGACCTCCACCACACAATGTAGAGCATTAACCAATGCACCATCTAACTTCATTATTAATCCTTTGGAATGAAATTCTAATTAAACTTTATTACAACAGGGGTTAGGGCTAAGGCCTAATCCCTCGCCACCCCTATGCCACAGGAGTACAGAAAGGGGGTTGGGAACTAGGCCCTAGCCACCCCATCTTAACTATAGCATAAACTACCACCGTTCCATCCTTGTGACCAGAGTCCTATGAGACGCACTCGACCGCTTATTTGAGACTTACCGCCAAGATTAGATGCCATCGTCACCGCCAATGTGACCACTGAAACTTTGACCACCGATGCTTATTTAACCATCCAACACACATTTTATTTAAAATATATATATATTTTACCATATATTAGTGCCCCAAAAATGTTGCCTCAAAATTGTGAAATCTAGTGATCAGTTAGTGGATTTGCAGGTGAATTGTAGGATGGTGCCAGATTTGGTGGAGCTTGTGGTGCGTTTAGTGCCAAAAACTTGGGGAAGGCATAACTAACTTAGTTTTTGACCAATTTGGGATAAAAAAGAGGCTAGAAATTCATTTTTGGGCATTGTGGACCCATTGGAGTAGGTTTTAGAGCTTTATGAGAACTCTAAATGTATGTAATCACACTTTTTAGCATAATTGAAGAGGGCCAAGCCATTGGAAGATGGATCAAGGAAACGTATCCTAGGAGTGGAGAACTCTCATCAAGTTTTTTTGTGTTACTATTTATGGTGATGTCTATAAGTGTTATAGGTTGTTTTTCAGTGTTTTTTATGCTAATTTTCTCAAGAAATTCACATAAAAAAACATAAAAAGAACTTACGTTTATCTTGAAACTGACCTCATAATCCTCAAGCACTCTTTTTATATTTTGAATTGGAATTTAGCACATCAAACACTAACTTTCCCATTCAGATCAGCATGGTATCAAAGTAATATTTTTACTTGTGCAAGGAGGATTTAATTGTTCTGAAAGTGTTTAAATTATTACAAGGTTGAAGCTCAAAAGAGGAGAAGGAAAGCTTGTGGGTGCAGGTTCTGAAGTTGGAGCGAGGAGAAGGAGGGCATAGTTGCCATAATGTCCACCACAAGTTTCACCTCTTGTTGTACATAAGGCATGAGTAAACATGTCTCATGGAAGAAATGAGAACATGAAAAAGGATGAGAAGGATTTTAGGAAGGCTTTCTTTTACATGAAAAATATGGTGAAAGTCATCTATGAAGAGATGAATACAAGGTTGCAGGGTGAAAGATCGAGGCCTCCAAGAGGAGAGGGTTATCCACGAGGAGGAGGTAATGGGAATGGTTATAATCCATCATCTTCTCCAACATCATCCTCACGAACATATTTAGCTTCATATTCATCCTCTTCCATTACTAAAACCCTTACTCATACTCATCAACACACCTCAAAAGGAACTGGTAAAACACCCATGTTAAAAATTGATATTAAATTTGAGTTGCTTATGTATAATGGTGAAGCGAATGCAAAGAAGCTTGAAAGTTAGGTCTTTTAGTAGGAGGTCTACTACAGGATTCAAAACCTTCAAGATGATGAAACAAGGATTCAACTAGCTTCCTTGAGACTGGAGGGTGTAGCACTATTATGCTGGGGCCAAGACACAAGATGAGATAAGAAAACATGGTAAGATTTCAGTCTCTTGGTCTCATTTTATTGCTACAATTAAAGGAAAATTCTACCCTCTAGCTTATACACATAAAGCTATTGTTGAATGGCAGAATGTTAGAGAACTGAAGGGACAAAGTGTTCAAAATTATACTCAAGAGTTTAGGAAAAGAGCACTAGTTTTGAGTGTAAATTTATTTTCTCAACACACTTTTTTAAAGTATATTGGGGAATTTCATAGCTGTTAGAGACATACTATTCTCATGTAAAATCCCAAAAAATTAGATGAGGTTTGTGTTCAAGCTACACATACAGAAGCAAGAGGGAAACATGGTTCATATGGGAAAAGTAACAACTGCCTTGAGTATGAAGGAAAAGGAAAGGGTAAATTTAAAGAAAAAGGAAAGAAAAATGGTTCTCTTAAGTTAGAAAAATAGAAACTAACATGTAAACATTTTTTGAAAAGTGGTCATGTTGAGGACCATTCTTGGAAACTTCATCCAAAGTTGAATCCAAACAAACATAAAACCCAAAATAAGTAGAAAATAACTACAATAATTGAAGATGACTTGGGTTCAAATTCAGGAGATGAAACCAACATTACAACAATGGGTTTGAAAGGTAAGAACATAGAAATCACTATTTCTTCAAGTTCTTCTAATGTGACTGAAAATGATGATACAAGAATTTAACTCTTTCATATTAGATTTGTTTCAAAGAATACCAAAATAGATATACTATTTAATAGTGGTTCTCAAGCCAATTTGATTTCTAAAGACTTAGTTAAGAGGTTAAATATAGAAACTATTTCACATCCAAGACCTTATCATTTAGGTTTGATATGAAAGAATGAAAACTTGTAGGTGACAAGGAAGTCATTAAAGTTTATAATGGTTGTAATAAGATGTTTTGGGGCTCTAACATGATTCCTATGAAAAGAGATAAACAAGATGTGAAATATTTGGAGTAGTCCACATCATTGTTGAACAATGATGGGAACAAGATGTGGGTGTTGAATAGTGAAAACATGAAAGAAAAAGTGCTACATCAATATGAAAAGTAAGGAATAGGTTCCACAATTATTTTTTGGTTTCAAAATGGTACATGTAAATCGTGAAAAAACTCTGTCAAAAGTTGATGTAAGTACGAACCAAGACAAGCTAAACATTCTCATGTTCACAATGTTCAAGGTGAGAAGAGTTTAATGTTGTTTAAGTTTCCTTTGATGACGATTGAGATGGGAAAAAGTTTGTTTCTTCAAGGATAGTTTGTTATTCTACAAATTTTGTAAAATCGCATCAAGATGGTATCTCCAACAACAACATAGGGTGTCTAGAATAAAGGAAAAAGATCAGTTTTCATGAAAAACTCAAATCGTTGAATTCAAGAAAATTCTAGTGGATTAAGAGTGCAAGGAAGAGGGGGTTGTACCCTCATACACATGTTCATTAAAGAAATAGGTTTTGGGGTATAAAATCTTCCATTAGGGAGGTGTGATCAGGTGCTCAAATATGAAAATTTTCTGAATGGTGTGGAACCTAAACAGCCACGTTGATTTCGTCGTTGTGAATTTGGTGAAACTTGTTTCATGGAAAACCAACATCGTATGCTCCCAGAAACACATTCTGTCTACTTTGTAAAATATTTTTTTTGGAAAAAATAAAGGGACAACCTAGTCAGCAGTCTGTACTACTGGCTGGGCATGCCCATGTGGTAGGTTGAATAGTTAAAGGAAATTTTCTTCGGCAAATCATGTTTTGCCAAGTGACATGTTTTTATCGTTTTAAATGGCGAGTTACGATTGGTTGGGAATGTGGCCAACGACATGCTAGCATGTGGCCCAATAGGAGGCCTCCACGCGGTAGCACGGGAGGGCACAAAATTTTTATAACAGTCAAATTATACTCCATCGGGGTCGACACTGTCACCTCCACCACACAATGCGGAGCGTTAACTAATGCACCACTAGATTTCCTTATTAAACCTTTGGAAAGAAATTGTATTTAAACTTTATTACATCAGAGTTTGGGCTAAGGGCACTACTCTAGCCTTGTGACCAAACTCTTCTCACCACCACCAGACTACTAATTAGAGACTAGCCGCCAACATTAAACACCATCGTCATTGCAAAAATGACCACTAAAAATTTTACTATCAGAAATTAGCTAACCATCTGGCGCATATGTTATTTAAAATATATATATTTGACCTAGACAATATGGTCTGAAATTCAGATTTAATGCCTTAGTGGAAAAATTAGCGCGTCGAAAATGTTTCCTGGAAATTGGGAAATCTCGCGCTCAGTTAGCAAATTTGAAGGTGAAATTGTAGGATGGTCTCTGATTTGGGGGATTTTGTGGTGCGTTTAGTGCCAAAAACTTGAGGAAGTCATAAATAACTCAGGTTTTGACCAATTTAGGATCAGAAAGAGGATAGACAGGGATTTTTTGGCATTCTAGAGCCATTGGAGCAAGTTTTAGAGATGTTTGAGCATTATAAATGTATATATTCTGAATTTTGAGCATAATTGAAGAGGGCCAAGCCATTGGAAGCTACACCAAGGAGACGTAGCCTAGGAGGGGTGAAATTGTTCATCAAGTGTTGTTATGTTACTATTTATGTTTATGTTTATGATTGTTATATGTTGTTTTTCAGTGTTTTTTTAATGCTAATTTTTTGAAGAAAATTCCCATAAAAACACATAAAAATAACTCATGTTTAACGTGAAATTTACCTCATAATACTCAAGAACTTTGTTTATATTATGAATTGGAATTTAGCACAATAAACACTAAGTTTTCCTTTCAAACCAGATAGGGGGAGCTACGAGGAAGAGATGGAGATAATGGGAAGGAGAGGGGAGAGAAGGAATGAAGAGAGAGAGAGAGAGGGAGTGGAGTGAGAGTGGAAGAGAATGGTAAGAGAGCGAGATGGAGACACACAGATGGAATGGGGAGTGAGATAAGGAGAGATGGAGGGAGATAGTGAGAGGATTGAAGGGTAGTGAGAGAGAGAGAGAGAGAGAGAGGGAGAAGGGAAGAGAGAGTGAGGTAGGAGAGAGAGGGAGAGAGAGTAAGGACGAGAGAGAGGGAGGGAGATACTGAGAGGATTGGAGGGTAGAGAGAGAGAGAGAGAGAGAGAGAGGATTGGAGGGAAAATAAAGAAAGAGAGAGAAATAGGATTGGATGTAAAATAGAGAGAGAGAGAGAGAGAGAGAGAGAGAGAGAGAGAGAGAGAGAGTGATGGGGAAGATAGTGGTAGGTAGGAGAGAAAGGGACATCAAGGAAGGATGAGAGAGAGGACTTCAGGGAGATGAGGAGAGTGATTGTGGAAGAGAGAGGATTGGAGAGTAAATAGAGAGAGAGAGAGAGAGAGAGAGAGAGAGAGTGTGTATGTGTGTGTGTGTGTGATTGGGAAAGAGAGATGGAAGTTAGAGAGAAAGTGAGAGGGAGGAATTGCGAGAGAGGAGGAGAGAGGGGTTGAGAGGGGAGGAGAGATATAGGGATATAGAGATGGAGTTGGAGCAGGAGAGAGGGAGGGAATATCAAATAGATAGAGAGTGAGAAGTGGAGATAGAGAGGGAATGAAAAGGGAGAGATATAGAGAGAGAGAGGAGAGAGAGATATGCAGATAGGGGGGAGAGAAGGAGAGATAAGGAGAGAGGGAGGAATATAGTAACAAAGTTGAAGGGTGAAGAGAGAGAAATAGAGAGAGGTGGGAGATAAAGGGAGAGAGAATAAGGAAGAGAGAGGATGTGAGAGAGTGGAGAGTGCAAGGGAAAGAGAGATGAAGTTTTAGGGTGAGAGAGAGGGAGGTAAGAAGAAACAAATAGTAAGATAAAGGAGGAGAGAGAGAGGGAATGGTAAAGAATATGGAGAGATAGGGAGAGAGGAAAAGATTGTAGGAATTTACAAGGTAAGTTCTATAGATTAAGAACCAAAGGTCACCACTCACAAACAGATCACAAATCAGTACACCCGTATAATCACGTGGTTAAAACCCGCAAAGAGGGAAACAGTCCACGCCCTGAGCCAACGCGAACACTTCAGCGAATTTATTAATATAAAAAGAAAAGTTACATAGGTTTCTATCATAAACAGTAACCGGACAAATGAATCTCCATACTCTTTAAATAGAGGTCAATGAACAATCAGCTGCTAAGCCACGGATCAAGTGCCATTAATACCAAGGTGAGAGATAACCGTCAGATTATAAGTTACAAACGTACACGGTAAAGAAACACACTTTACCTAACTCTACACTAGACTAAGTTATTCTTAACTATTTCCTATGTGTTGGAATATCCTAACATCCCCCCTTAAGAGCAACTTGAGATAGGAATGAAGGATTTACAAAGGTGACACAAAAGGAGGCTATTTCCTATGTGTCGAAATATCCTAACATCCCCCCTTAATAATAAATTGGCATAGGATTGAAGGATTTACAAAAGTGACACAATAGGAGAAGGAAGGAGGCATTATAGCCTATCCCCCCCTAATGACAACTTTCCTGAACTCCAAGCATGGATTGAATTTTGGTAAGCTTCACTTATATGAGAGCCTTTGTAAAGATATCAGCTGCCTGATCATTGGTTGGAAAATACTATACTTCAAGAACATGATCATGAATGAGCTTTTCGATGAAGTGTATGTGGAGTTAAATGTGTTTCATACACTGACGATGAAATAGATATTTACATAGTTGAATGGCACTCTGATTATCACACCAAAGTGTAGTTGGATGCTGTTTATGGAGACGAAATTCAGACAGGATCTGACGAAGCCACATCGCTTCCTTGATGGCTTCAATTGCACCATGATACTCTGCTTCTGCTGAAGAAAGGGAGATGGCACTTTGTATCTTACAAGACGAAGTAATAGGTCCTGAACCAAGAGTGAATACATATCCTGCAATGGAATTCCGATCATCAGGGTCACCAACCCAATCAGAATTAATGAAACCAATCAACAAGGGAGATGCTCCTGCACCATAATGAATCCTGAACTAAACTGTACCTCAAATATATTGAAGTATTCTTTTGGCTACTTTCCAGTCACTTTCATGAGGTTGGTGCATAAACCGACCGACAAGACCAACGGTAAAGGAAAGGTTAGGATGAGTATGGGTTAGATACAAAATTTTACCAACAAGTTGACGGTATAAGGTAGCATCAACTTCAGGCATAGTACAGTTCACTGAAAGCTTGACTCCAGACTGAAAGGGAGAAGGGGTAGGCTTATAATATTCTATGTGAAAGTGGTGTAGAAGATCACATGCATACTTGGACTGAGAGAGGGTAATTCCTTCCTTAGATTGTAAGACTTGAAGACTAAGGAAATAATGCAAGTGCCCTAAGTCTGTCATTTCAAACTTCGTTTTGAGGCTAGAATTCACATGGTTTATATGGTTTGGATCACTACGAGTAAGGATAAGATCATCAACATAAAGAACAAGCATGGTGAAGGAATTACCCACTTTCTTGGTGTAGACAGTGTTGTTAGAATCACAACTAGAAAAGCCATTATCTAAGAGAAATCTATCCATTTTGGCACACCAAGCCCAAGGAGCTTGTTTGAGACCATAGAGAGACTTCCTAAGGTGACAAACAAGGCTGGAGTATTTTTGGATAAAGCTAGGGGGTTTTTACATGTGTATTTCTTCATGCAAATATCCATGTAAGAAGGCGGATTTAACATCCATCTGATGGACTTCCCATTTAAAGGAGGCAACAAGGGGAAGAAAAAGGTGGATAGAATTCATTTTGGCAACAGGGGAGAAGGTTTTAGTATATTCAATGCCTTCAACTTGTAAAAAACCTTTAGCGATAAGACGAGCTTTTTGTCTATCCACTTTTCCATCTGGTCCAAACTTTATTTTGTAAACCCATTTTCATCTGACAAGTTTTCATCCTTTTGGGAGAGGAACAAGATCCAAAGTATTGTTTTCCAATAAGGAACGATACTCTTCATTCATAGCTTCATACTAATCTGGATGACCGAAGGCTTCTTCAAAGGTTTATGGATGATTTTTTTCTGCAACTTGAGCCAATAAGGAAGAGGCTCTTTTGTACTGAGAACATGTACGGCGTTGATCGGCAGGGTCACCTGAAGAGAACCTCCTGCATCCCGAGTAGAGCAGACCCATATTGGAAGCGGTGGAGTATAAGGAACAATTTCATGAGCTGGAGGAGGATTTTCATCCTCGCTATCATCATCTGAAATAGAAGGAATGCTATTAAAAATAGAAGAGAGAGAGAGAGAGAGGTGTCACATATGCTGAATCAGGCTCATAGGCCAAAGGTGGCACACCCGCTGAACTAGGCTTGCAGGTCGATATATTTTCATAAAAAATTACAACTCTTCTAATGATTATATTTCTGGATTTTGGTTGAAGAAGTATATATCCTTTGACATCTTCATAATATCCAACAAAAATAATTTTTTCACTCTTGGGTTCCAAGGCTTTATGTTTCGCATCTGCAATATGGGCCCAAGCATCACTTCCAAAAACACGAAAGTGACTTACATCTGGTTTGATTGAGCTCCAAGCTTCTTCTGGAGTTATATTCTTTAAAACATTAATAGGAGTGCGATTTACTATGTAATTTTCACAGTTAATGGATTTTGCCCAAAAACTGAGACCAAGTCATTTAGATTGAAGCATACAATTAGCCATTTCTTTTAAGGTGTGATTCTTCCTTTCAGCTACACCATTTTGTTGTGGAGTATATGGAACCGTATGTTGCAATTGAATGCCATGCTCAGTGCATAAGTTGATAAATTTTTTGTTAACATATTCTTTGCCATTTTATGATATTAACTTAAGAATTTGATGTCCAGATTGTTTCTCAAAAAAGGCCTTAAAGGCCAAGAACGTGATAAAAATTTCACTCTTGAGTTTTAAGAAACATACCCAAGTGCATTTGGAAAATGCATCAATGAAAGTTAAAAAGTACTTTCAACCAGATAAAGAAACAACAGGAAGTGGACCACATAAATCACTGTGCACAAGCTGCAAAGGGGCTCAAGTGTGCCAAGAGGCACATTTGTCAAAACTATCCCGATGATGTTTTCCGAGTACACATCCGGAGCAAACACCATCTCGACAAGATACCATAGGAAGGCCCGTCACCATATTTTCGTTACATAGAGTTTGAGGAGAGATATAGTTTAAGTGACCAAATTGCTCATGCCAAAGTTTGCTCACATCATCATCATGAGCAACAAAAACCGAGGGAAGAAATGATGACCCAATGTTGTCAAATTTATACAACCATGTGGAATCATCAGCAATGCCAGTAGCTAAAATATTTTTAGGATCTTTGAGGTCCTTGATTACAACATCATGAGGTGAGAATTCTACTATTTTCCCTTCACCTGAATGAGTTATCCTATAAACAGATAGAATATTTCATGACAAGGTAGGAACACATAGTACTTCATTAAACTGACCATTATCTAGATGAATGGTTCCAGTTCCTACAACACTAAGAGATCTATCATCACCAACATAAGTATGTTTGGTGTTACAATCATTTAAAGAAGAAAACATGGATTTATATTTAGCCATGTGGTAATAAGCTCCAGAGTCAATGAGCCACTCATGATAAGAAGAAGAAGAAGAAGATACATTTAATGCATAACTAGATATTGATGCTTCAAAACCACAAGAAAAAAGTGCCATGCCTGAAGATGACGGTGAAGAGTGCTCCAAATTGATGTTGTGCTTCTTCATTGCTACTTCTAAGGCTTCCATATTCTTAAAACGTTTAGACTCAATATGGCCATCACGATTGCAAAAGTTTCAATGTCTATCTATCTTCTTCCCTTTGTTTTTATTTGCTTTATCATTTTGGTGATTTGATTTTTTATTTTGTGGCTGAAATTTCTTGGGACCCTTGTTTGGTTTAGGACCATACTTTTTAGGATACTACTTCTTGGTATTCTTTTGATATGCCTGATGTTGGGCTGCTAAGGCTTTCTTAGAAGCGTTTCCAGGAGTGATAAGACCAAGGTGTAAGATTTTTTTTTGTTCTCTTATCAAAGAATCACAAAAGGAATCAAAAGAAGGATTCTTGTAGGTGGTTCCAGAAGAGATGATGGCTTCTTTAGTGGAATGGAAGGTAGAAACAAATATAGAGTATGCAAGGCCAAGCTTAGCAAGAATGCAATACATGAGGCTACCATCTTCCTTTTTGACTTTACAACCTTCTAAAAGAAGTCTAAGGGTCTTGAATTTGGACAAAAAGTCTTCAATAGAGGAGAAATTATTAGGCTTGAAAGTAAGAAACTTATTTTCAAGCTGGTGGGCCCTGATTTGATTTTGAATGCCAAACACATTATTTAGCTTTTCTAGGGCTTTATCAGGGGTGTCAATGTCAAGGATGTGAAATTGAAGATCCTAAGCAATGGAAATTCCTATCAACCCTCGTGCTTGATCTTGTTTATTTTCCCATTTAGGACTTTATCATCATCAGAAGGTTTAGTTTCTTGACTTGTGGCTATTCTATAAATCCCTTTACTTGTTAGTATATCTACCATGTGAGGTAGCCATTGGAAATAATTGGTGTTGTTAAGAATAAATGGGCATGAAATTTCCATCTTTTTAAAAAACTAAAGCTCAGAAAAGTTGAAAATAACGACTCCAATGGAAATATTTTGAAAAATTAGGTCATTTAAAAAAAAAAAACTCGAAAAATGACTTCTGGATGAAGAAGTTATGCCTTTTGAAAAATCTGAGTTCTAGATGTCGAATAGCCACGAGAATGAGATGAAGTGCGGCTTTTTAAAAACAAAATTCCGCCCCTTTGAAAAACAATTTTTTACAAAAGAAACTTCAGAAGGAGACTTGAACCCAAGACCTCAATTCTCATAAACTAACCCCTAACCAAGTGAGATAGTAAAAGGATCACGTTATTGTATGAAAGGAGGAAGGTTTTTTTTTTTTTTTAATTACTCTTCAGTGTGTGTGCCTTTTCCGGCACAAAAAAACACAAAAACCAAGAAAAAAAAAGAAATGCAAAACCTTATGGTAGAATGTTAAATTTTCGGTTAGCCTTACCAGCAGCTATCACTTTTTCTCACTATTTCTAGTTTCCCAAGATCGCAAAAAGACGAGGGAAAAGAGCATATGTAGCAAAAAAAAATCCCTTTTCCCTATTTCTGATTTGCCGAGATCACACAGAGCGTGTAGAAAAGAGCATACACAGAGAAGAGGGTATAGATCCAACAAATAAATAAAACCTTAATACTGAAAATAAACAGAAAAAAAAATCGAAATAAGTAGAACTATTAACAAATATAATTGCAAAATAGATGCTTTATACCTCCAAATGCAAACTGACATAACTTTGGCAGCCGAAAACCTTTTCGCATGAAACGAAATCCGTTCCTCACTGTAACAAATGCTCCAGACACAACCGAGTAGTTCTCTAGGGCCAAAAGTGTTCATAAATAGTATATCTACAAAACAACATTAGCATGCAGTGAAACTGGTTTCTGATTTTGATCAACAACAGACGCGACCCTCAAAATAACTTTAATACCATGTAGGAACTTATAGGGTAAGTTGCATAGATCAAGAAACAAAGTTCACCGCTCAAAAATAGATCACAATTCAGTACACCTGTATAACCACATCGTTAAAACCCTCAAAGAGGGAAACAGTCCAAGCCGTGAGCCAATGCAACCACTTCAAGGAATTTATTAATATCAAAAGAAAAGTTAGATATGTTTCTCTCATAAACAGTTACCGGAAAAAAGACCCTCCATGCTCTTTAAATATAGATCATGGACCAATCAAGTGTTATGCCACAGATCAAGTGTCGTTAATACCGAGGTGAGAGATAATTTTCAGATCACTACAAATCGTGACAATCGGATTATAAGTTACAAAGGTACATGGTAAAGAAACACACTTTACCTAAATCTACACTAGACTAAGTTATTCTTAACTATTCCCTATGTGTCGGAATATCCTAACAAAGATGAGGAAAGAGAGAGAAGCGAGGGAGAGGATGATAAGGGGAAGAGAGAGAGAGAGAGAGAGAGAGGGAGAGGAGGAGGGATGGATATATAGATAGATTGGAGAAAGAGAGTGTATGTTATGGAGGTGATATAGAGATACATATGTAGATAGAGATATTGTTGGCAAGTGGAGAGAGGAAAGAAGAGAGAAATGGAGAGAGGGAGGGAGGGAGAGAGAGATGGATAGATATGTAGTGATAAAGTGTTTGTGTTTGGGGGGCATGAGATAACGATATAAAGAATAAGATATGAAGGGGGATATAGATATATATGGAAGGGGGAGAGAGGGAAGAATATTTATTGTAGTATATGCATTGATTTTAGTGTATATGGTGATTTCCAATCCTATTTGATTTCTTGCACTAGATGCATAGATTTATTTTAGATGTTCATTTATAATGATATTTTATTGCTTTCATATATGCATTGACTTCAATGTAGATGATTTCTAATCATGTTTCATTATTTGCACTAAATGCATTAATTTGAATGTTGATGATTATTTGTAATCTCATTTGATTCCTTGCACTAGATGCATGGATTTCAGTGTAGATGTTGGTTACTAATCCTATTTGATTGCTTGCACTGGATGCATTAATTTTAGTGTACATTATTTCTAATCCTATTTGATTGTTTTCTCTAAATGCATTGATTTCAATGTAGATGGTGATTTATAATCCTATTTGATTGCTTGCACTAAATGCATTCATTTCAATGTAGATGTTGGTTTGTAATCCTATTTGATTCCCTGCACTAAATGCATTGAGAGTGGGTGGTGACTTCTAATCCTATTTGATTTCTTGCGCTAGATGTGTTCATTTCAATGTAGATGTTAATTAATACTTATATTTGATTTCTTGCGCTAGATGAATTGATTTCAATATAGATGATTTCTAATCCTATTTGATTACTTGCTCTAAATGCATTGATTTCATTGTAGATGGAAATTTCTAATCATATTTGATTGCTTGCACTAAATGCATTTATTTCAGTGTAGATGTTGGTTTATAGTCCTATTTTCTTACTTGAACTAGATGCATTGATTTGAGTATAGATGTTGATTTCTAATCCTATTGATTGCTTGCATTAGATGCATTGATTTCAGTGTAGAAGTTGTTTTCTAATCTTATTTAATTGCCTGCATTGGATGCATTGATTTTAGTGTACATATTGATTTCTGATTTCATGTAATTGTATTTATGATGGTACATTAATTTTAAATTGATGGGATTAACAATGTGCATTGATTACAATGTAAGCAAGAGAGACAAGGTATGATGTTTACTACAACAACTCAAGCTAAATATTTTAACAGTTTACAATTTCAATTGTCTTTTTCATATAATCGAGATGAGAAGATGAAAAAATTAACAAGGGAGACTATAAGAATAGTAGAAGAAAATAGTTTGGGATTGATCATAATGAATATTATTTGTAATTGAGTATATTCTTATTATTCACATTTTCTATCATTCAACCCTATTACATTTTCAGTTTGCATTCAAAATATATATTTCATAATTTTTCATCATTAAAGTTATTAAAAATATTTATCATCTCAAAAAACTGAGGTAACTAAGAAAATTTAAAATTAAAATGAGCAGATTAATCTCAGACATATTTAGCATATTTAAAATGATTATACTAATATTAGATTCATTTACATATTATTGATAAAATTAAGCATATGTTCAATAGTTTTTTCTTGGCCGCACACGACTGAAACCAACCTAGATCCATCTTAGCTTTACATCTTTCAAGCCCCAAGAGGGATGAAATCAAACCTCTCTAGGTGCAAACCTCTCCTCAAGTTTTACACTAAAGAAAGAGGTTTGCACCTCTAGATATTTGATCTCTGTTAGCACTTGCTAAATCAAGAGTGAAGATGAATCTAGGCTGGTATTATGTGCAGAGGCGATATCCAATCCAATATAATAAAGATTTTGTAATGTAATGTTTAAATTTTTTACTAAATCAAATACATAGAAAGAAATATAAAATAAAATTGAAAAAAATAAATTGTAATAGAAAATTTAAACTAAAATATTAATGTAATGTAAAAATTTAAAGTTGTGAAAATAAATAAATAAATAAAAATAATCCCATAAAAATAAAATAAAAACGTCATTGATATTAACCCACATTGTTGCAAACCCATGGATTGACCCATGGTATTCATGTAGAATATAGCTTATTTAAAAGGGAAAATTAAACTAGAGTTTTGCATATCAAGAGATTGGATCTAGGCTGGTTTAAAGTCATAGTTAATATTTCTTTTGAATAAGTTCAGTAGGCTTAAAGTAGATGGTGATAAAGTGTTTTGTTAAGGTAATCATGGTGTAAAGTTTGGTAAGTTAGTACAGATTCAGGCTACTTTAAAGTCATAGTTAATGTTATTTTGGCTTGAAGTAGATTCTGATAAGGTGTTTTGTTAAAGCACTCATGGTGTAAAGGTGACTAGTTCAAAAATTGGTGGGCAGAAATCTAGCCAATTAAAGAGTTAGTGTAACCCTAACCTAATACAATTTTGAGGCTACATAAACCACTAAATGTCTAAACTCGTATAAACTGGAAAAAAAAATAAGTACAATATAATTCAAACCCAGATTTAAAATATTATAGGAAATTAACACTTTCATAATTTAATTCACCAATTTGTGGGGCTATATTTTAAGTCACATGGGATCTTGTTGAGACCCTGAAAATCAGTGAAAAAACATCAGGGAAACCACCCAATGGGGGACTTCAAAATCGTTCCTTTTCCATTTGGAATGGTGGCTCCAACTAGATTTATAGTACCAGTTTCTAAGTGAAATATAATTGCGTGAATGGATGGATTTATAATTGTCTGTAACTTGGTAGATGGAATTATTAGGAAGCTTGTAGTAAATAATATATCTATCTATTATCTATCCCAGGATGAAATATATTCTCTATGCTATTTATAAAAACTATCTTTCAATGGATGAAAATGAATATCATACAAACACTTAGATATATAAAAATGATTTGAAATAATTGATTTAATTAAATAGTTAATTAAATCAAATGGATAAAGCTTATATCTTAAATATTAATGCCTATATTGAATATGTACCAAAAGATAACAATATAACATTTTGAGAAGTGAGTTAATGGAAAACTGTATTGAAATATATACATGAAACAAGACATCATAAGATAAATAACCATTTCTCATTCGAAACAAAAATATAACATATAGGATAAAGTACCATGTATATGTTCACTCTTCTCATGTGAGAAAAAGTACATGGTCCAACCCATTCTATTCAAAAAAATTCAAGAGTACAAAAGTGAAACTTTTGTAAAGTCTTCCTTTCGAAATTTCAGGACCCCTTCTTCAAAATACATGAAGGGGTTTATAAAGAAAAATAAAAAGTATTAAAATAGTTATTACAATAAAAGTTGAGGAGGTTTAAAACAACTCTCCTTAAACTAAGTGGAAATTAAACATAAAGATAATTTAAAGGGGTGACTTTCTTGATGATTGTCGTGATGTCTCATCAGCCATTCATTCCTTCAAATGAAAGATGTTAAGCATATCCTTAGCCGCGCGAGGTTGGTCTGGCCTGATGCATAGTTGTCTAGTGAAAACAACATCAGAAAGTGGAGGCATCATGTAGGAGGATTTATATGTAAGAAAACATAGCATAAGCCCTTGGCTATGAATATTTGCCAAGAATCTCCAAACTTATCCAAATATAGTTTTTCCAATTTTATGATGTGTTCTCCTTTTACCTTTGAAACTTCTTGACATTTTCTTATCAAGTCTTTGACGATAGGATGCACACCGGGAGGACATCTATCAATAAGGTTTGCAACGATGATATTTTTACTGGAAGTTTCCACAATATTAGTAGCCACATGTTTTCCTCTACAAATGGCTCCTTCAACATGTTTCAACTATATGTCCCAACCAGTAAACAATATTTCCTTTTTTGAGTCCTCAATCCTAGGTAGGTTAGCCTTTCAACCATCAATATAATATTTTCAAGTGACATACTATGAAACCTTATCATCAATTTCATCAAAAATAATCCTTTGGTCTGATATTAGAACATCATTGAATCACTTTTCTCACACAATTCAAGAATATTTAAGAATTTTTGACAAAAAATGACTTAATTTTGTGCCAATAGGGTACTCAGTTCCAAGTCATCTTTTTTAAATTCATCAGTCTTTGGATTATCTTTCAATTACGCTACATAAAAATGCAATTGATAAATTTGATTGCCCTTTTAAATAATTTCATTTTGGTGTTGAATCTTCAATTGGTCCATGATCTCTTAGAGTTGCGTCACATGTACCTCTAATTTTTGGTTGACATTTTGCTTCTCTTCCCATAGCTCAAGTTCTAATTGGATGATTCTTTCATCAGTTGTTGAACCTCATAAATTTTGTCAATAGTTGTAGAGGCAGGAGCTCCTATGAAATCTGTTGGGCGAGTTATATCATGTGAAGGATTTTCCTGTGAGTCTTTATAGAAAACTTCCATTTAGAGATCTCCTTGGATAAGGGGTTGAAATTGCTCTGATCTCCTTTTATTTTTTCTCTTCATAGATTCTTTATATTTATGACTGTATAAAATTTCCAGAGGAGGGATTTCCTCAATGTTAAGTAAAATTTCAGTACTAGGGAAGGCTAGGATCAAATCCACTTGCTTAGTTCTTACTCATTTGTCAGAGGGCCTAGCAATGAACGAGTCCTGACTTTTAGTTGGAGGCATACGCACAATCTGTTGTGTATAAGTAACTATAACTACTTGGTCTCCCTATATTTTTAGGTTAAACACCTTCCGAACATCACTTAGATTACTTGGGAAATCTAAATCCATATTTTGAAACTCGACATATCTATCTTGGTTAGTTTTACTACGGACTTCAATATTCCTTCTAGTCTCGTGTTCCTGTACTGTTTGAACTTTGGTAATTGTGGTTTATGGAGACATAGGGCTACCAACTTATGAACTGCAGATTAATTATCGACTCACTTAGATAAGTGATCAAAATCATCATCTTAATGTACAAAAGGCCTAATTTTATCTTCGATAGTATAATTAATGGAAACTTTAATCGAGTCATATTTTCAAAAATTCAATTTGGATGATATCTAAAACTGAATGTTTGTAATTTCCCTGACCATAAAACCCACAATTAATTGGAAAGGAAGGCCATGATGCTTTCTTATCTTACTTTAGAAACATGGTTAACCTGTTGCCAACACTTTCATATGCTACTCCTCTTACGACTCGCGAGAATCTTATCAGGAACATACAAGGGTAAAACATGCGGCAAAGCTAGACTCCCAAATACTCCGACATTGGTGAAAAAATATTCTGCAAACAATTTTCCAATGCAGGAAAAATCGGCTTGAGCCTCTTTTGACAATATGTGGGCTTTCTCATTAAAGACAACTCGAAACAAAGGGAGAATGACTCCATGGTAGATTTTATAAAAATGGTTCTCGGATTTCGACTACCATAACATGCTATGATATATATGAATTGGTAGAGGGTCTTGGGTAGTCCATTTCCAGCCATGGCTAGAATATCTTAAGCGAAACATACATGGTCCATGATATAAGCACTCATATAAAATGGGGGGGGAATTTTGAAGGAAATAGAATGATTTTTCCTATATTCCAAAATCTGAGTATCAATATTATTGGACACAATGTTTCCCCAATCCATAACATAAGAGTATGTAACTGCTTCCATTAGGGGAACCCATTCTACTAAAATTTTGGTAGTGTCACGCTGACCGATGAGCCTATACATCATTGTAGCAACATAATAGTAGGGACTAACAAGGAAATCAGTAGAACACATACCCTTTGTCATCATTCTTTTGTTTATAGGGGTTGCTTCTCCATTGTTTGATTAGATTTTATTTGAGCTCATTCTTGTTGGTGAACTATGCTAGAAATTCCATGTCATAGACCTTTTTTGGGTCCAAGTTGTGATACATCATCTTCAAGTGCTTGGCTTGAAAAGAACCTATAATCATTCCTATGCTGGTTAGAAAATTCATGTCCCCGATGTTGAGGTTATCAATTATACATCTTGCCATATCTGTGTATGGTAAGATTTTAGATCGCGTAATAATTTGATGTAGAAAATAATTGGTCACTTCTTCTGTAGTGGTTTACGAGGAATTAGAGGCATCAACAATAAATTTCCTCTGAACCTTGTGAGGTTTCTCATCCTCAAATACTTTTTACATGGCTTCCCATGAGAAGGATCCACTTTGAGGTCCGCATGTTGTGTCTATAAACAGAAGAAGCATCTTTGTTCTCTCGATTGCAGCAGGTGCACAATTCACATGGGCCATGGGGAAGAATCATTCTATTCATGAAAAGGTGATGTGATAGAATATATCACATCGGAAAAATATAGAGGGTGACATTAAGACTATTAGGGTAGTGTTGTGAAATGTGAAATGCAATTTGCAATAACCTACATGTCGGAAGTGGGTACCATAAGCTATTTCTTATAAAACTTACTAGAAAATTGCCTTTTCTCTTTATAAAAGCACTTTTGTTATATATCGCATTGCAATATGTTTTGAGTGGCTTTTAGGAGTTCTATATGCTTCATTGTGGTAATGAAATAACACGATATTTCTCCGCTTGAGTGCTTTTAAGGCCAAAATTCAAGGTTTTCCCCCCTTTTATTCCTATTTCTATCTAAATGAATCACTCAAAATGTCTTATTTGCTTTACTCTAAAATTTTAGAAAGGGTCCCCATGATTTCTAAGGTAACTAATATGATCACATGAGAAGCAAATCAACATGACCACATGAAAAAATAACATCATAATGACATCACACACATATCGCTTATTGGATCTTTATTGAGCCGAGAGGCTCATTCTACAATCCAGTATGTGGTAATGTGTAAGTATGTCACGCCCTAAAAAAATTAAAATAAATAAATAACCATTAAATAAACAATTAAAATCTATTAGCGAAACAATTAACTCACTTGTTGGGATTTCAGTTTCACTCTTAAAGTAATAAATATAATATTTTGATATCAATATTAAATATTATTATTTTAAATAGAAAACACACACACACACACACACAGATATATATATCTCAACGTAAAAATTGAATAAATTGTTCAAATAGTCATATTAATTAATATATTTCAGAACGAACTTTCTGTCCCTATAGAAAGTGTGTGTATATATCAATATGTGTGTGTGTGTGTATTAATGTTAACCTTAGCTTGAAAGGAAAAATGAATTAAATTTAAACTAGAGTAGTTACTTCGTAATAAGAGGAAAATGTGTAACTCATTCAATCTTCAATATAAAATATTAATAATGATAAAATATCAAAATACACAATTTAAACAATAAAAAATTACCACTATAGATTTATATTAATTACATATTTACCAAGCATTAAAATGGATTAATTTTCTTACATTTGAGATTTGATTCCTCTTTTTTGGTAGATGAGTGGTTAAAATGCATTTATATTGGTTTTACAAAGCAGTGGTGAAGGCAATGTGTAAGTATGCAAGTCCCTCTTAAAAATATTTTAATACCTAATATCAACTTAATATATATGCATATATAGAAAAAAATATTAAAATAAAATATGTTAATGTCCTATAGAAAAAAATATCCAATGCAGTAAGAACTAATATAAAATGAATCAATACACATGTTATGTAATCTCTATAACATTGAAAAATGCAATTTAAATAGTAAAAATTTACACATTGTTTTTTGCACTCTAAAATAAGTCTGCAACAAAAGTGTAACCTCTTGTTTTATTCTTTTACTTGTTACTTACTGTTATATGAGTTGTCATGACACATATTCAGAATGGGTAATGGATGAGGCATTCGTTAGTGACATTAATACATGAATTTTATTTAAAAGATTGATTTAAATGATAATTTCGCCTAAGTAAAATGTAGAAGTAATTGTGTGGTAAAATAGTCCAAGAAACCCAGGAAAGAGGTTCTGTGCAGAAGAGGTTGAGGGTTAAACAGATGATGCTTGTTCTGAGGTGTCCAGAACCGGTGGGAGTACTAGTGGAACTCAGGAATTTACCCTAGAGAATAAATACTGGATTTCCAATCCTTTGGTCAGAATTTTTGTCTTAGAAAATTACCTCAAATCTAGTCAGGAGCAAGGGAGACTTCTTGTCTCAAAAAATTACCTCAGATCTAGTTAGGAGCAAGGGAGGAGCGGCAGATATAATCGCCTCACTGAAGGTTTGGTGGACCGACAGTCACTAAGAAAAACCTGTACTCTAAAGTAGGTACAAAGTGCACCTAAGTTTACTGTTTAATGTTTTTCATTTAATGTTGCAATCTATAGTACAGAAAATAAAGGCAAATTTGCATATTTGAATTCTATGTACCGAAAAAGGAATAGTAGATTGAGCATGCATTTAATTCTAGAAAATAGCTGGAAATGCATGATGTATTTACATTTGGAAGGAAAGCAACAAGTAGGAATTAAATACTATTTTTATTTTCAAGGTATACCAAAACATATACACAAACACCTTCCAAAACATTTGCTCAACCAACGAATAAAGAATGATACATAGCCCACATCGGATCCACGATCTTCCATGTAGCTTCATTGGGCAAAAACTGATTCCATTGCACTTTAACGTACTCGATTGCTCAATTAGGTTATATATATAATAAGTTGTTATTGTAAAAGAAAACATTGATGTTTATGGTTACAAAATGTTTTGTAAACACTAAATATTCATTTCTATTAGAAATAAATGTAATAGTAAGATCAACGAGGAATTAGTTTCAACGATTCAAAATACAAATCTATGTAAATATTACAATTTTACATAAAAAATTTATATGAATTTTTGAGGTAATAAATAACAATCAAACATATATATCAATATTAATGGAAGAGTATATATAGACTATCCATCTAAACCTATTGCAAGATAAGATCTGTTATATCTATAAAGTAAGTTAAAAAACAAAAAATTAGTATAACAAGAAATAAATCTTGCTTTATTTCATAATTAATGATGAATTTAGTATCATAAATGTGGGTATCCTAAGCCATAGCTATTGGAAATCAAAGTGGTTTTAACTAGACTTACAATTAATTTTAGAAAATTAATTCTTTTAGAAAATTAATTCTTATATTTCATATTGTTTAAAATTTTCTTAACTAATTTGAGTCATTCTTTTAATGTGGAGAAATATTGTCTCAATGAGTAAAATAAAGATAAGAAAAATTGTATTTCCTTTAATATTAAATTACAAATTACAAATTTCTTTTCAATCTTGTATATCATATTGTTGTCACAAATTAAAATATGAAATGTAAACTTCACAACCTTGCTTCAACTAAACCACTCTAATAGTAAATGAAACTACAATTCTAAATCATATGAACATTAAATTTGCCAATATCAAAAACATCTCATCGTCAATCTCGCCAAAGTGATCTTCCGGAATCCAATCACCGGTGGTGGGATCCCTCATCCATAAAACCTTCTTTTTCTCCTCCTCGTAACCCTTGGATTGCTGCTGCGACGCGACCTCCGTTATCACTCCATCGCTGCTACTCCTACTGACGTTGCATAATTTCTCACTTCCCTTCACACAAATAAAGGACGATACAAGAAATCCTGATGCTTTATTCTATTTTTTGTTTCGGACACATATAAACCGCAGAGCTACACAGTAAACTTAAACTATAATTACTTCGAATTAAATTTTCAGAGAATGTGGAACTGCGTACCAAGCCCTGCCAATATGTGTTGCTAGAGGTTTGAGAGATGATAAATTAAGAGCAGGCACAAACTTTTCCATAGGGAAACCCACCAGAAAATAGAATATATCCGAAGTGTGTAGCCCGAGTAGCGAAGTGAAAGCTAGTTTGTCTTTGGTCAAGGGATATGACCTGCGAGGTGCAGAAGTAGAGAGTATTACTGGGAGGCTCTTTTTTTTGACATGCTCTGAATTTTAATGGGATAAATAACATGAGAGGGCCTTATATATACCAATATTATCTGGTTTGTTGACTAATATCACATAAGTCGGCCTAAAAGTATAAAAAATAATTTATTATTTTTATTTAAAAACGTAAAAATATATTGTAAATATGTGAGAAGGAAGCTTGCGGAGATTTACAAGTATTGGGGTATTAATAAAAGTATGCTGTTATTTTTTTTATTTTTTTAACTAGGGAAATTGAATTGAAAATGGGTATATTAGATATATTTTGAAAAGTATTTAATAATATTTCAGATATTTTTATTATGTTTTTAATATATATTATTTTTACTTGGTTTGACTAGGGCACCAATACCATATCACGTGGGTTGGTTTTACTAGGGGACCAATACCATATCATGTAGGTTTACTAGTTCTTCGAAAAATTCGAGAGTTCTCTTGAATATCATATGTTCCAAGCAATCCATCATGCAGTCAAAGTATCGATCGGACATGTGGCTTTTAGCTCCATCCAAAAGCAACACATTCTGTTAGGTTTTAACAAAATCCTTTTCCGTTCAATTGAAAATCCCAGTTGTATCTATCCCTTTGCTAAATATCGAGGCGAAGATCTTGATCAACTAGGATTCTCTACAATAGGTTATGTGCAGTGAACCTATTTTTGAACCATAGAAGTGACAAGTACTACGGATACTCCGAATACCTGGAAAGGTAAGGTAAATTATCTGGAGTTCATCCATCCTAGATAAAGGCGAACCTTTGGTTCGTTCTCTTTCTTCACCTAAGCTCGTCACATTGTGTTTTAGACCCAGTATTTTCATATTGGGACAAACACTCTTCCTTGCCTCTAGTTTCGTTCTGATAACATACAACAAACATGCAATCTACTGGCTATGCATATTAGATCTAAATCTGGACCAACGTTTGCTTAAATCTACCCCACTATTTTATAGAATACACATATTTCATGGAATGTGTTCTGGAACAAACAATAGAATAAAGAATTTTGTTGGGTTGGGATGAAAACAATTATCACCCCTTGTCCAGAAATTATGTGGACTGCAACCCAAAAGAAGCTACCTTCTGCCCCGTTACAAATAGATCTCTACTTGGCTAGCCAATAGATCTGTCCGAAATGATTTTATATCATTATGAGAAGAGCGGGCTCATATCATAATGAACTTATACGTAAAAGATTTGATACATTCCATGGATCAATTGACGCCTACCAATCCTATTCCGCTTGACTTGTATGAAACTTTCAAACGAATTAACTAAAAGACAACAAACATAATTATATTTAATTCATCAAATTTCACTATCTCCATTGGTAGATGAGCCTTGAAATTTGTATATTTGTTCCATAACCTGCCCTTCATAATAATATAACAAAGAAATTGATTGTCTCCTAACCGTGCATGTAAGATTAAAAAAATTTCCAGATTGGAAAGCCCTATCCTTTCTAATATGAGAAGGAAGGACACAAGCTAAAATGGTCTAGATTCATCTAATCTGAATATGTGACAAGTGGATAGGGTTGAAATTTTCGACACAGTTGCAACCTTGATCATTTCAAACAACAACCCTCCGATCAAATACCCTACCCAAAGTTGTTCAGATGGACAAGATCTTAGTATCAAGATAAAAAATAAAATAAATCTCAAGATAGATCTCTATAAATTCAATTTACACCCAACCATGTTAATGGTTATGGCCCGTTTGTTACAACTCGAATAACATGGGATCTACCGAACCAATCTACAAAACTGTGTTACCAAAGTATAATAGGAAAACCAATAATTATCGCCCGTGGGTTAATGGACAAAGGATTGATACGAAAGAAGAAATATTCTTCTTTCACGTTCAAAATAATGGAGGGAAGATGGGATGGGGATATTTCTGTGGGAGAAATACGAAATACTTCATCTCTATCACATATTTGATAGAGGTCCACGACCGAACAACTTTTTCGAGAGTTGGGAGTTAGTCATCGATCTTTCTTTGTGGGAAATATGAGCCCTTTATCAGACTTGAACCGATGAATTACGCCTTACCATGGCGTTACTCTATCGTTGAGTTCAAGGGGGCCCTCATCATATATATTATGCATCATATATAATGAGTCTACTATGGTAGAAGGATAGCTATACTGGAAACTACGGGCTGAGCTGATACGAAGACTACCCATTGGTGTAGGTTCGATTAGGAACCTATTCATACATAATGAGTCTACTATGGTATAAGGATGGCTATACTGGAAACTATGGGCTAAGATGATATGAATCCTACCCATTGGTGTAGGTTTGATTAGGAACCTACGCATTTATTCAAATTGGTTAGGGAGGGAGAGATGATTCAATTTTTTATAGCTTTTTTTATTGTCTTTAGAGTGATTATTCGAATTCTCTATTTTTTTCCAGAAAATCTTAATAATCTGGTTAAAAGATGGGCTATGGAGAGAATGAGGCTACATTAGTTCAATTTTTTAGAGCTTTTTTTCTTTCCTTTACAACAAGTATTCTAGCTCTCAAATTAGGTCAAGCACTGTATGAATGATTTTTCTGACCCGCTTGGCCACAAAATTTTGTTAACAGTCAAACTACACTACATCGGGTCAA